>VZRM01000251.1:279986-372110 GCA_013397955.1 Grantiella picta | reverse complement strand
TGTCACAACACTGCAGCTCTGTCACAACACTGCAGCTCTGTCACATCCACAGCAGCTCTGTCACAACACTGCAGCTCTGTCACAGCCCTGCAGCTCTGTCACAGCACTGCAGCTCTGTCACAGCACTGCAGCTCTGTCACAGCCTCTGCACTCCGTGGTTCAGGGCTGCAGCTCTCCTTCACTCCTGTGCTTCCCTTGCAGTGTTGGCACTCCCTGGGATGCAGCACCTAGCCAGGCATGTTCCTGGGGGAGATCCTAGAGTGTCCCTCGAGCCAAGGTGCTGCACACTGACAGTGCTGCTGCCTTTGCCTGCAGCCTAAGGGTTTCAGCCAGTGGAGTCATCTCTTGATAAAGCCACCACTGAGTGTCCCTGTCACTGTCACTGCTTACCACACGACCTGTTCTGAGCAGGGGAACTGGCAGTGGAGTTCAGCACTGCCAGGTGACACATCCAGAACCTGCAGCTCTACTGCCATTAGCATCTTCTGTGTAGGTAGATGGGAACTGTGTGTGGCAAGTTTAAATAAATCCCATTTGAGGCCAATCTAAAGCCTGTGAGTCTCATAACAAAGCTCACCTGACTGCACCCTGTCCCCTGCATCCCTCAAGGGGTGGGAGCCCCCAGAGCAGACCCTGAACTCCACACCTTCCTTGGCTGGCTGCTCTGCAGAAGAATCTTGGTGTTCAGAGGATTGCTAGGGGAGCCTTTTGTTTTTATCCTGATGAAGCTTCTTTATATTTTTTACCAGGGGCTAAATATCTCGTGCAGATGAATTCTGTATTCTCCATGGGCATGCGTGGCCTGGCTTGGCTTTAACAGCCAATAAAGAAATTCCAGAAAGCAAAGTGGACGTGATTTCCTCCATCCCATGCCACAACCATGTCTCTTCTCAGGGCAGGCCATGCATTGAGCAGTGAAAAGCCAGGGACCTGCAGGCTGACCCCAAAGCAGCCACAAAACCTGCCCCAGTACACCACTGACCTAATTCCTTGTAGTGTGCCATCCCACAGAGCCAAGATTACCCACGGAAAACCCAGATTAAACTCTGCTGCTGGTGGCAAGGACCCTTTGATACCCACAGGAGGAGGTGAAGTGTGGAGTGCAAACACCTCAGAGCACAGTCCAGCTAAAGGAAACTGAGAAGCAGGGCTGATAAATTCACCCTTATTCATAACTTCCAGCTTCGTCTTCAATTAAAAGGAATTTTAAGTGACTTCCACTCTACAGCCCCCAAATGATTAGACTTTTCTAGGTGTAGCTTGTCCTCACACACTGTGATGATTTTAATATGTAGTCCAAAGAAAACAAGGGTTTGAAATTTTGGAGGGCAATGTGTGCTCATTTACAAATTTCAGAGTGTCCTGAGGTGATGAGCATTCACGGAAATGCCAAAGTCAGGAGGAGCAATTGGCACCATTTATTAGAGTTTGTACTCCAGACAGTTTGATTGGGATCAATTTGATTTCAGGTAAGCCAGCTGAGAAAAAATGAGTTTTGTTCCCTGCTAGTCTATTTCTAAATACAAGCACATTCTGATCCACATTTTTGTGTGAGTCTGGAGAGAGCTTCATCTTGTGGGGCTTTTGTTCAGTTTTCTTCATTTCCTGAGAGCACATCCTGCAACAAACGCTCCAAACCTAAAAACCTGATGACATTAAAGTGCCTCGATTCATTTACTTCTCTGAATGTCATGTGGTGGAAAGACGAGACAGATTTCCTTGCCTCTGGCCTCGTCCTGCCTTTCTGATCTGGAGATGTTGGCACCTCTAAGGCATCTTGGCTTGGCATTTGCTTTATGTGTTGTTTGCACAGATACTGCTCTGAACAGTACTTTATTTTCTTGTGGTACCAGATGGCTGGATATTAAAGGGGGAAAATACTGGTGGAAGAGACATTTGTCTTTGCTGAAGAACAACAAACAGAGCTCAGTGCTGACCTACAGCCTCCAGCTGTCTGGTGGGTTGGCTGCCCCAAGCTGCAGAATCTCCATCCTTGCTGCAGCCAACCTCCCAAAATTCCCATGCATCCACACCCCACAGCTTGCTTCCCTTCAGTGCTGATCCTTCAAATTACCTGAAAATACCCAGTGTGAAATAGCAAAAATCATAACAATATTTTCAGGCCTTGATTGAGCTGCTCTGCTTCTCCAGGTGGTTGTGTGCAAGTTCTCCTACTTGTCTGGGCTGTAGGGCTTTTAAGAGTGTCACTAAATTGACAACAAGTGTCAATCAGTGAGGCAAGAGGAGGAAGAAAAGGTTTCTACTGTCACACAACAGGTTTAATTGAACAGGACCAATGCATGACTTTTAAATGCTCATATCCTTAATGCCGCATTGACAAAATGATGGGTTTTTAACACTGAGAGTTAATAAAGGAAGATTTCTTAAAGTTCCAACCATCCCTCTGTTGTCTTAAAACCACGAGAAGTCGGGAAAGGGAAACTTTAACTTATGCAGCTGAATATGGCTAATGTTGCACCCCTGATAGCAATCAGTTTTAAAAAGTTAAGCATTATTACTTCTGAATTAGCTGATCTAGTTTTCATTATTTGTTGTTATGGAGTATTATTTCATTATTATTATTATTATTATTATTTATTAATTAAATGTTGGTATTTATTTCATCAGAACCTATGAGTCTCCTGAATCCTTTTACATCCAAAGGACCTCATTAGGACCACATCTTCCACCAGCAGTAGCTGCCCAGGGGTGCAGCAAGGGCTGACTGTGCCAAACCCAGGGGCTGAGGCACCCACTGAGGAGAGGTCAGTTTTCTCCTTTGCCCAAGGGGTGCAAGCTCCCATCTCTGCTGGGGATTGCTCTCCCAGTGATTGGGAGATTGTGCTCCCAGTGACTCCAGTAAATGGAGCTTTCATTGCTGGGAGTCATGTGCAGCAGGCTGGGGAGGAAGGCTGGGAATGACCTTCCTCTCTCAGGACAGCTCAAGGAGTTTGACACTAGGAGGGGAGAAATCTCTGTCAGAAGCTGAAGTCAGCCCCCCTGGATCCCCAGAGGAATGCAGGCATTGTTGGAGCAGGAGCAATGCCACCCTGTCCCCTCTGGGCTGGGGAGGAGAGCCACCCTGAGCACACAGAGCATCATTCAGGGCGCTGCGCTGAGACTGCTGAATGAATCAAGGCGTTTGTGTGAAATATGGAGAAAAATGCCACATCTGTGGTCATGCTAGGGCCTGGGACTGAGGCAGGCACTGGGCAGCACAGTCCTGAAGGCACTGCTGGGCACACCCTGAGCACAGGCTTGAGTACATTTGTACACTTGTGTCACAGAGCTGTGCGATGAGTGGGGAGTGGGAGGTGCTAAAGTCTTTATTTGGGTGCTGAAAGCCACGTCCAGTTCTAGATATGCCTAAAAAGCCATTTAAATCCACAGAAATGCCTCTGTAACAACAAGGAGAGGCTGCCAGTGCTCTCCTAAGCAGGGCTGGGGCCACACTGCTGTGTCAGAGGAAGGAGCCCGAGAGAGAGCTGCAATGACAGTCCTGCCTTCCCTGGGACACTCCAGAACACACAGAATCCTCCAGCCTGTCTCCACCTGGCTGAACACTCAAGGCAGAGGGGACAGGGGTGACAAATCCCTGCCCAGCACTGCAGACATGTGTCCTTTGTGACTGCCCCACCTCCCCACCTAACATGGCCCAAACCCCACAGTAAATCGATCATTTCCTATTCAAACAACAGGATAAAACTGCTTATTTTGTGTGTGTGTGTGTGGCAGAGGGAAGGTTTGGTTTCATTAATACATTTCTACTGCTGGTGTGTTATTCATGACTGATATTTCAGCTGGACAGCTATGATGCTTCTACAAGAAGTCTGAGGTCAATCGAGAGACTTCAGGGCCTTGGGATGCCTGGTTGAGGGGCTTGGAGCATAAGGAATGTTCCTCTGTGTCCTGGTGGCAAGATAGAGAGAAGAAACAGAGAGGCCCTGCAGATCAATACCTTGCTTTGACCTGGTCTCACAGGCAGAATTTGGTGGTTTTTGATTGTAGAATAATAGAATCACTTAAGTTGGAAAAGACCCCTCAGATCATGGTGGCCGTGCCCTGGTTTATTCTCTAGCAACTCTGTTTTTATGCCTTTCTCCCTTCAAGTCTGGTGTAGAGCTCTTTCAGGGAGCCCTGCTGACTCCTGCACAAAGATGCTTTTCCCTCTTTAAGGTAGATGGACCCAGCAGGGACACTTCACCCTCTGAACTACCTCAGGAGGCTGTGGAGAGGTGGGGTTGGGCTTTTCTCCCTGGGAACAAGTGACAGGACAAGAGGAAACACCAGGGGAGGTTTGGATTGGATATTGAGAAAAAAACTATTCACTGAAAGGGTTATCAAGCGCTGGAAGAGTGGTCAGGCTTTGGAATAATTTGCCCAGGGAGGTGATGGAGTCACCTCTGGACCTCTGGATGTGGCTCTTGGGGCCACGGTTTCGGGGTGGTTATGGTGGTGCTGGTTAGATGATTTTGAAGGTCTCTTCCACCTCGATGGCCCTGTGAGATCAGCCCAGGATCAAATCCCACCTGCTGCCCAGCAGTGCCCAGCAGCACTGGCCCAGGAGTGCAGGCAGTGAAGGAAAAAAAAAAAAAAAAGAAATTTGTGTTCAACCAAAATTAAGGAGCTGCTGCAGACACGCTGATATATCCAGCCACTAACACGGGATAAATTTGGTGTAATGCCTTGTAAAAATCTGTTTGTCACTTCCAGATGCTCGTGCTTGTAGCTGGTTACTGAGCTGGGGGGCTCAGATGTAAGTAATTAACGTTCTGGCCCCGTTACCATTCCACTTTCTTCCATTCTGATGAAGTGTCCCATTGTAAAGCAGACAACAATGGAAAGCATGTCCATTTTCAGATTGTTTAAATATATTAATCATACAGGCCGGGGTGGATTTTCATTAATCATTTTTAAAGTTGTGTATGGGGGGAGGGATTAGCTGACAGAACTGTGCAATGTCACTGCCAAAAGCCCCAGCTCTTTTCGTAACTGTGTATGAAATTAGAGGAAAAAAAAAATCTTTAGCTTAGTGACCAGACCGAAATATATTTTTACAGCTGCCAAGGTTCTCACTGAAGATATAAACCAGAATCTGAAGGGATCCTGTATATGTGCTGCCCTAAGACATCCTATTTCCAACAGCACTGGCATTAGCTTTGCTGGAGGCTGAGCAGTGGAAGGGGAGGGCAGGGCTTGGCAGCCTGGCCAGGGCTGTGCTGTGCACCCAAAAAATCATTTGGGGACACAAGGTTCATGCCGGAGGTGCTGTTGTGTTCAGAGTTTGTGAATGGCTCTGGGGGGGCTGAGCTGCTCCTGTGGCCCTCAGGTGCTGGGGGAGGCTGGGCTGGCAGCGAGGGCAGAATCACAGAACCACAGAAATAAAGAATCACAGCAACACAGAATCACAGAACCACAGAAACACAGAATCACAGAAATAAAGAATCACAGAATCACAGAATCATAGAAACACAGAAACACAAAACGGCAGAATCACAGAACCACAGAACTACAGAAATACAGAAACACAGAATCACAGAAACACAGAACAGAATCACAGAACTACAGAAACACAGAAATACAGAATGACAGAATGACAGAATCGCAGAATCACAGAAACACAGAATCACAGAAACACAGAATCACAGAACCACAGAATTAACCAGGCTGGAAAAGACCTTTGAGATCACCGAGTCCAATCTGTGACCCAACACCTCCTTGTCCCCCACTGACCCCATGGAGTGCCACATCCAGCCGTTTCCTAACCTCCTCCAGGGACAGGGACTCCCCTGCCTCCCTGGGCAGCCCTTCCTGTGAAGAACTCCTTCCTCATGTCCAGCCAACCCTCCCCTGGTGCAGCTTGAGGCTGTGTCCTCTTGTCCTGCTGTCTGGCAGTCCCTGAGGTCCCTCAGCATCTCCCTGCCCTCCACCTCAGCCCAGGCAGTGCAGTCACCTGAAGGGACAGGTGAGCTCTGCTGCAGGAATCACCTCCAGGCTGGGACATCCTTTTGGGAGTCTCTTCTGTCCCCCACAGCGCCCCAAGAAAACCAACAGCACACAGGAGTGCAGCACAGGGTGAAATTGGGTATCAGCACTCGGCTGGTGGCTGCAAAACTCAGCACAGAGAGAGCTGGAGCTGCACTCGTGCTTTGCCATGCTCCCTTTGAAGTTCTTCCACTGCACGAGCTCTGAAGGGCTGATGTCAGAATTCATAATGCTGTTTCCACTTAGAGGTTTTCAGCAAATTTCGCAAAAAAACAAATGGCTCCATGACATGTGTTAAATTCAGGGTGAACGAGACAAAGATACCTGAGCAAAGCAAAGTGCAAAATAAAGGAATAGCCGCAGATTGTAAATCACAGTTTAGAAATCGCAGAGCATAAATCACAATTTGTATAGCACATATTATAAATCTCAATTACCCTTCAAAATCTCCCACCCAGACTTTTGAATTTCTTTCCTGATGCTGATGACCTAATCCATATCCAGGTTATCACTTGGCGCTTGCAATAAGTTTTTAAGATGAATGCAAAAAAAAAAAAAATCAGTTTGTTCTGTTAATTCTGTTAGAAAATGCTGTGCAACATTTGAAACATACCCTCTCAGATGAACGAAAATCAGATGCAGCCCTGTTTTCTTATATTCTATTTCTCCCATTTTTAACATAAAAGTGTGAATAAACATCAGATGTGTCTGGAAGGGTGACCACTTTTGTAACATTCTCCTGGAGAATGGAATAATTTGGATTTTCCCCCTTCAGACTAAATGTGAAGCCCATTTGAAAAGTGAGCAAGAATCACAGGTCTGAAATCTTCAAGGGATAATAAGGCTCAATGTCAGAGATGCTCTGGACGATGCACATTTCCTAAATGATGTCCAGCCTTGGAAATCCTGGCTGTGCTTGGAGAAAAGGCCCTGAGGAGTGTCCAGGATCTGCACCCATTGTTGAACAGAACATCTCAGGCTGGGGGAAAGATGGATGCAATTTGTGAGCATCTAAAGCCAAGGCAGCAGCTCCTGCCCTTGTTTGCTCTGCTTCAAAGGCTTCCTGTGAAGTCTGGGAGATCAAGGAGAAGGGGAAGATCAAGGGGAAGGGGATGAAGTGTCTCAGGCTGAGCTGCCCTTCGGCCAAGCTTTAAACCATTCTGCTGCCCAGCCCAGCGACCTTGGGCTCAGGAGAGGCTGGGATTGCCTCTGCCTTTGCCCATCAGCTGTGCCATCTATGGACCTGAGGATTTGGGAGCCTCAGCTGCTGCTGGGCATTTCCACTCTTGCCCTCCTCCACACTAAAAAGGGAAATGTACTCGAAGGTTTTCCTCTTTTTTTACCCCCTTGGCTGGAAGAGAATGCTCAGCTGGTGAAAGAAAACATAGAGCAGGATGCAGGAGGAAGAAATAGCTTGGAGGGACTCAGTGCAGGTCGAGTTTCTGGGAATCCACAGCTTTATCAGTTTGTAAACTGTGAACCAGCCCAAAAAAAAAAAAAAATAAAGAAGTAATTTGTAGTCCATGCCCCCTTGACTCTCTGCAGTCTGTAAAGTGTGTTTTTCATCCCAAAAAGCCTCCCCACTGCTGGCAGTCCCAGCTCTGCTCCTGCTGCCAGCAGAAAAAATGGGGCAGAAGATGTAAAATGACTGAATGGCATAGGAAAATATTCTGAATATTAGTGAAATATTCTGAAAATCAATTAGCTGGAACACATGGCACAGATTCAGCAAACACCTAAAATTGCCATCAGGTTGGCTTTGACAATGCAGGGTCACCTTGAGCAGTGACAGACTTCACAAGCTTATAAAGCCCTAGGAGATTTTTAATAAGTATTATTTAGCCCTGGTGAAGACAAACATGGCAATAAAAAAGTCAGCTCTGCTCATATCTCAGGACAGCCTTGCCTCCAAGAGTGCACCATCAAATGTCTTTACAGTGTTACTTTCTATTTTGCTTCACAATTCCCCCAAAGTGAAAACTCCTTCAGATAAAATAGAAAAAAATGATTAGCAAGTTCTACGAAGTGTGCAAGATCAGCCTCCTGGTCAGACCAAGCCAAGACACGTGATGGAAATTTTGACTGTGTATGAAAATGGTTATTGTCACAACTTCAAAGCTACTCAACCAGTTTTCTGCGCACTTAATCTGCTTTTAGCATTTCACCAGTGTACTCAAAATCCACTGCCTGCATGTCCAACCATCACAATAAACATGCAGTGTTGTTGTTGGCATCCAGGGCCCAATTATGCATTTGCTTGTTTGCTTTTCAAAGCACAAGTAAGCCATGCCAGCTTTCCTGACACTCGAAAATAAATAGAAGGGACAATTTTGGTCCAGTAAAATTTGGTCACGAGGGTCACGAACAACTAGAAAGCCACATTAATGGGTGATAGGATGGAAATGGCATTCATGATTTGCTGGTGCACAACCACAATAAAACATCATTGCTCAGCTTTGATGGAAGATGCAAGGCTGTTACTGCAGTGGATTCTGTGGGAAGAACAAAAAGCCTTTTTCTCAGATGGGGAAGGATCACCAGCATCCTTCATGAGCACCACTGGCTCTCTAAACTAAACATACCTGTAATCTAAAATTTTTTAATGCAACAGCAGAAAATAATGGAAATGAAAGTGCATGGCCAAAATCCCTGTCCTACTCTGGGAAAGCATTTTCAGAAAGCTCACTATCCATGGGCAACACTTGCTGGAATCCTGTCATAAAACAGATGATGTCTGAGCTTATGAAAGCCTCAGATATGCCAGGCCTCCTGAAAAGAAAATGAGACAGAAGAGATGCTCTGTTCCCATCAGGCTGGAAAGAGCAATAATTATCCTTTGCAGAGCTGTGCTGCTTCTGGTACCCAAAGCAGCTCACTTACAGCCAGAGTGGCTCTCCCTGCCCTCTTCTGCCACTGACAGTCCCTTTGGGTCTTCCTTAAATGATCAAGAAAATCAGTCTAGAGGTTCTCAGTCCAGGTTTCCCTTCCACCAGGTGAAAGATGAGCTGCTGAGGTTAGGCAGGCTGCATTTATTTTGCTACTTAATTCCATTTTATTCCAGGGAGGAGGGCTAGCACAGGAGGACAATGCAATGGGTGAATGGCACAGGGCAGCACCAGCCCTGCAGCCCTGGAGGTGTTTTGTGCCATCAGAGGGAAGCCAGCAAGGTCTTGTTCCCGTTTGGCCTTAGGAAAAAAAGGTTTAATCACCCCAGTTTTTGCCAGCTGGGGAGGCACTGAGCCAACAGAGAACTGGGAGGGAAGCAGGACAACCAGCTTTGGGAGTGGGAGGGGACAGGGGCTGCCAGGCCTCTCTGTTTGTGTTTCTATTTCTGCTTTAAGTTCTGTTTTGAAATAAAACACATTATTACACCTCTGCAAACGGCTGCATTTTCCAAGCCAGCCCAGAAATACAGCCTACAATCTCCCAGCAGTGAATTCTGGGGGCACACGGAGGAATACAAAGGCAGAAGAAGACAGGCTGTGCTCCCAGCAGCTCCTTGTGCTGGCAGGAGAAAATCTCTGCAGAAAGGCAGAGCTAGGAAAAACGTGCATGTTTGATCCCTTCCAAACTGCAGCTCCACTCAGCCACAGCTCTGGTTTTCAAGCTCAGCTCCTTTGTTGCAGCCCCACCACTGCTTGTTTTTCACATCGACTCTCTGCTGCGGGAATTTTGCTCGAATTTCCCAGGCAGCTGGAGCTTATTAAATGTGATTTTCCACTGCAGTATTTTATATCAGAACCTGATAATGGCTCACCTGTAAACACCCTCTCTAACGAGCACCTTTGGGCGCCCCTGGCCCTGCTTGGCACGGGGGGAGATGTTGGGTAACAACTTTAAGCCCCAACTTTCTTCAGTGCATTTTTCCCCTGCTCCCTAATCTCTCCTGACATAATGTTGAAAGTTATTACTTAGCTGCATAAAGAAAACCATCTGTCAATTATTTACCTGCTCACATGTGGGACAAGGTACCCAGAAGCTGTTAGTGCAAGCAAGGCAACCACTGCCCAGCTTCTGAGAGAGCAAAAATCTACTTGTAGTCCTCTGATTCAGTCATCTACATAAGGGTAAGGCAGTAAAAAAATCTGTTCTCCCTCAGAGAACAACTGAGACTCCTCCAAATGCCTTTTTTGACATCCAAGCCACAGCTGAGGAGCCCCTAAGCTTCTTTTGAGAGCTCTTGGACAATGAGATTTTTAGCAGCTGTAAATAAGTGTTTAAGTGCGCATCTTGCTGAAGAGATGTATGGAGGATTTTTGTGCACGTGTGTGAAGTTTATCCTCGTGTTGTGTAGTGAAAATGCTAACACCTGAGCTCCAGTCAGCATCCAGAGCCCTCCTGGCACAAATGACACAATTTACTGCTTCTCCAGTTTCCCTGTCATGGAAATTGGACTTTTCAGGAGCACTCGGTGTCTGCTGGAGCCTGCTCCTGTCACTATGGAACAATAATTTCAGTTTAACAGTCATTTCAGTTGAGCTAGACTCTGAGCAGAGGGCTTTGGCTATGTGTGCCTCGACTAAAATGCCCACTTTTTTGCCCTACACCCTGCAAATAACAGGAAATTGTACCAAAGGTTTCATGAGACTGCTCGGAAAGAGCATCTGGGAAAAAAGTCACTCTTGGAGAAACTCATGACCTGTAGGCAGACTTTTGCTAATGTTACTCCACATTAGATATTTTCTGCTGTGGTTAGCAGAATCGCTTGAGGTCTGTGGATTTCTTATTGGCCTCTCTGGAGCTTAAGAGGAGAAAACCAGGACTTCTTGTTTTGGGCTTGTGTGCTCAAATTTGCTGCAGCGTAGCCTTCAGTGGACACTGCCCCCTGGGTCCACAGAACTGCAGAAATGACTGAAAGCCAGCATTTCAGAGAATCCTTGCTTAAAATGAAAAGATATCTTTTGGTAAGCAAAGATGCTGCCATTTAAAAATCTAGCTCATGTTGTTATTGTTCGCACTGTTCTCACAATCTCTTTTTCTTCTGGTGATCTCCAAGGAGAGGCAGTTCTGAAACAGAGCTGTCTTTACTCACACCCTGAATCCAGGCTGGGTGAAGCTGGTTGGGTTGGTGGGAGAGCTTCATCGGAGATTTATCAAAAGAAAAAAAAACCTCATTCCCAAGGAATTTATGCTATATGCCAGCAGTGATATTGCCAGACCTGGGGAGGGTTAAAATACCTGCTAATGGATAATACCAGGCATATGTTACTCACTGCCCTGCAGAAGGACTGAAAGCTTCAGGAAGATGTTTTTCCTCCAAGTCTCCAAACTGGACGGAATAACAGAACTGTTTCCTTGAATTATACACTCACAAATCATAGCAGTTATAACGCCAACTCCCAGAAATAACGTGCTAAAGGTTTCCTAGAAGATAAACTGGGATTACATTTGCTGGAAATAGTCAGCATTCACCGAGCAGTGTGTCAGCTACTGGAATAACTGTGCCCTGACTTTGCAGATGAGCTGCTATTTGTGGGATGCTCCATCTCTTCAGGAATAAAAAGAAGAGCAAAACAAAGCACACTTGATGTTGGTTACGGTGAGATCAGTCAGGTCAGTGCTGAGCATTTTCAGAAATCCCAGGGAATGGAAGCTAAACTGCACGTTGTGCTGGCTGGATAGGAAAAATGTGGAATCTATAGAAGCCAGAAGCAAAATGGCCAGCTTAAGGCAGCATTATCAGCAGCTGTTTTTTGGTCTGAAATAGAAAGTGCTTTTTAAGGAGGTCTGTTGGGAATACTCCTACAAGTAAGTGAGCCCACAGCAGCGTGCTGCTGATGACTAAGTAAATGGAGATGGAGCAGAGTTGAATGGTTCCCTAAGGAGTTGCCATATTTCTTGCCAGGATTTTTTGGACAGGAGTCTGTGCCTGAGCTGTTTGTGATGCCTTCGTGATAAGTGTGGTCCTGGTGAGGCCTGGAGTGCTTTGGTGTGTGTGTGATGTGTCTGAGGAACTGGGAATCCCTCGGGCTGTCCTGTCCCCACACACAGGGACACCTGCCTCTGTTTGGGGCAGATCCTGTCCTCCCAGGCACTGCATGGAAATACTTCTGTCCTGGGAGGTGAAATGGGATGAGTGGGACCTCTGCTGTGTTTTATGTCAAAAACACCATCCTTGCATAAAGGATATTTCAGGATTTATAACTTCCTTTCAGCAATGTTTGAACAATTTTGCCAGCATCCAGTGTTTCTCTTGCAGTCAGTGCAACAATGAAAAAATCACTGCTTTGCCACAGCTTCAGCATAAACTCTACTCACAGCTCACAGTCCAAGGATGAACTAGCCATACATGACAGTGAGCTCTGGATCCTCCCCTCTTTGGTTCTTAAAACCACCTCTTCCATTCAGGACATGCTTTTTCTAAACACATTTCCTTGTCAGTCTGTCATTCCTATTTCAGAATATTCCATTTTTACCTGCAGTGGGAGCAGCCAGGCAGCACAGAGGACAACTGTCAGGAGCACACACGCTGCAGATGCCATTGGAGGCAAGTCAGCCCTTTCAAAGACATTTTTAAAATATCATCTCCACAGCCGGTGTGGCCATTTGTTAAAAGCAAATGGCATTTGGGGAGCCTGGAAAGCAGGGTCAGCCATTAGGTGGACCTAAAATATGTGTCATCTGTTTAGTGTTGTATCCCCTTTCCCTCACAAGGCTGCTCCCTCGAGGCTCCGGAGATCAGAGGGGAACAGGAGATCCATCTGCAACCTGCAAATGGTCTGTGCACAGGGTGAGAGCCTCTGGGGCAGTGACAGCACCAGGGCCACCAAGGACCAGCTGATGTCACCTCTGCGGAGGGCAGCTTCACCCAGGCACAGAAAGAAGGGTGGCATTGTTGGGTGAGTCACTTGGCATGGCTATAAAACCAGTGAGCTCAGCCTGGCCCTGCGGTTTCCTTTTTTCTGGGCAGGGATCTGCACGAGCAGGAGGAGCTGCTGGGTGGACGGTATTTGCAGCAGCTTTATTTTCCCTGGGCTAAAAATACTCGGCAAACTTGGGTTTTATTTTCCATTCCTAACAGCTGAGCCCTGGTCTGGAGGGAATGAATGTGTTATCCCACTGTGAAAACATCTAAACAGGTGGAAAGGACAAGGGAGGGTAGAAAGAGAGGGTGGGGAGTCTGGTTTTAGGCAGAAATCCTGTTTCCATTCTAAAAACAGACTGAAGGCCCTGTAGGTCATTTTAAAACTAAAACTTGTATTCACCTTCTCATCTGTTTTCTTATGTGAAAGAGCCTTGTGTTGGAAAACATCAGGAGGGAAATAGTTGTGGAGACACTGTCAGAGAAAAGAGAAAATTGTGGGCACTGTGCTGCTCTTTCAGTCAGCCTCAAACATTCTGTCCAATAAACCTCATTTTTCACCTGTAACTTCTGTTCTGCCGGCTGGATTCTCCCATTCAGCTTCACCAAAGGGCTTTTTTTTAATCTTCCAAGAAAGCTCTTCATGAAAAACTATCCCAGCTCTGAGACAGCTCTGTCAAGGCATCTCAGTGCTGCTGTTTCTGTGGCCACCAACCAGAAAAGGCTATCAAACAGCTTCAGTTGGGCTAAATGGTACATTTCCCATTTTTTCGGTATGGAAATATTTTCCACTAAGAAGTGTGATCCTGCCTGGTAAGACTCCCTTCATCCAAATCCTGTCTGGATTGCAAGTAAGTCTGCAAAGGCAAGGGCTAATGCACTAATCCATTCTGGTACTGTATGTCTTTATAGGAGCTTTTTAGAAGGGAAAAATAAGAGTCTAGAGACCTGTGCTATACAGAATGTAATCAATAAAGTTATTCAAAGTTTTACACAAAAGCACTCACATGGATCATTAGGGCAGAAACTTTAATCCACTGAGGTTTAGAAATGAGGAATTTCTTAAGCAGCACCTGAGATTTTTTTTCCCTCTCTACAAGTCTGTAGGGCTTTGTGGATTGCAAATCCTGCAAAAACACATTTTTCAAGTAAATATTGTTGCGGGGGGGAAATGAAAAGAGGAGGGGCTGTGGGACACGATGCTCCTGTGGTAACTTCTGCCACTATTATCATTTGTGTGGTTCCAAAGCAGGGGAAGGTCTGGGAGGTGGACTGGCATGTGGGAACTGTGCAATAAATGATTGAAAAGACACATCCAGCTGATAGACTCCACTCAGATAAGGCTGTTGGACATATCAGCTGTGCATTGATTGCACATATTTCATTTGCAGTGCCGTTGGCATCAGACTGCAGGTGCACTCAGGTTGTCTGTATTTGGCCTCCCCAGCAGAGCTGGTGGAGATGTGAGCCCCTTGCCTCCCCCAGGAGATCTGGGGCCTCCATGGTGGAAATTTAGGAATCCTGCTGTTGCTGGGTGAGTCTGGGTGCATCACCCAAAAGTGCCTTGGACAGCCACATTAACTCAGGATTTGTGTTCTCATTAGTTTTTTTAAGTGTAAGGATAAGCCTAACTTCATTTCAGGGCTGGGAGGAGCTGATTTAGGCTGGTTTGGAGGCTACATCTGCCTGAGGGTGAAGGAGAACATGTGGGAGAGCTCCTCAGAGATTTCTCCTGCTCTGCCTGAGCCACTGGAGCCAAAGGTGAGTGGAGTTTGTTGTGATTCATTCATTCAGTCTCTTACAATGCACTCAGAACAAGAGCAAAAAAAAAAACCAACAAACCAGAGCCAGAAGAACAGGTTTGGGTCACCACCAGCAGAAACATTGTGACTTCATCCTAAATGCAAATAGTCACAGTTCAGTATTGAAAATGCTGTGTTCTGGGGAGCATCCATGGATTGGAAAGCAAGGAAATGCAGCAGGGCCAAAGTCAAACAAACCAGAGAGCCTGAGGGAGCAGAATGGAGCAAGATGACTGAAGGAAGAAAGCAAGAGCAGGGGAAAATGATTTTGCTGCCTGACTGCTGGTTTCAAGGTTAAAGAGAAAAGATGAAATCAAAGTACCCATTAATTCTAACTATTCAATCTAACTTAGTTTGCTAATGCTGCAAAACCACTGGTTCACTTTTATCTAAAATTGCAACAGCGTAATTCAAAGCCTGTTCAAAGAGAATAATGAGATAGCCTGGAAGACCATTACCTCAAACCCAGTTACAATTATACGTTATCTGTGTGGACTCAGGTTTTTATTAGCTAGCATTTGCCCTCCGGGGCATCAGACAAAGGCCATCTATTTGTCAGGCTGGGGAGGAGGGCTAAAGCTTGGTCCTTTGGCCAGGGCTGAGGCAGAGCTCCATCTCTGTCCCTGGGATTTCCTGCAGGGATAAAACATTCCTGACTCCTGCAGTGCCTTTCCCATGCATGTCCTGCACCACTGAGCTGCACATGCAAGGCTGGGCTGTCCTGGGCTTGGCTCTGCAGCAGGAGCTCTGCCTTGGCAATCGACTACATTTGATTTGTTTTTCAGCTGAGCAAGATTTCTGGACAGAAAAGTGGAGTCAGCCCTGGGGGAAGCAGAGGGGCTCTGCTGTACTCCTGTTGGTTAAACAGCCCTCGCTCTGGCATGCTGGTGGCTGCTTGATAATCCTGAGTTGTAAGTGTGGCTCATGTGAGGCAGTGCAAGGATGTTAAATCCAAGGAAGTTCATAACACACTGGACAGTTGGAAGCTGATTATTCTTATTTTGCCCATCAGAAGCCCAGTCCCTCCCTCTGCAGCTAGAGCATAGTAGCAGGGTGCTGTTTTGCAGTCTCAGATTAGTCTGGTTTTGGGTACAAAATGAATTCCTTACATAACTCAGTTATTAAATTAATGGATTGATTGATACTGATGATTTGCTGTTATTCTGTTAGGCTGTTTTTGCCAAGGCAGAAACACGTGTCATGATATGTTTGTGTGCTGCAGAGCATAAATGAAAGAGTTGATTGAACTGTTTCTTATTAAAAAAAAAAAGGATAATAATATCTTGGCTGTCAGTACTCTTTTGTATCTTTATTGTCTATGATTCTTTCTGGCCTTTCCTGGCTTCAGTGGACTTTGGATCAGACAGTTGCTAATTCATCTTCAGATCTTTACACAAATGACAACGGCAAGTTCACCACATGTGCAAATTCCTTTATCTTCTGGGAAAATTTGAAGTTTATGTTGTAAACCAGAGGCCTACGGTAAGTTCTGAGGCCACTTCTGTCACCCCACGTGATCCAAAGGATCAGTTATCAACCATCTGAGGTGTTTCCTTGCCAAACTGCTGAGTTGTGTTGGATGCTGGGTGTGCTGTCAGGTAGCTGTGGGCAAAGAGTGCCTTTTAACAGACACTTTTCTAAGGAAAAAAACCATCCAAGATTTTGTCTAGCAGAGAATGATGGCTAAAGGCAAAGGAAAAGGATACTCAGAGATGAAAAAACTGCTGCTTGGGTGTCTAGTGGGAACATAACCCATGTGAGCAAGAAGTTCAAGGCAACCCTCACTGAAAGTGTTGAGGACATGGAGTGATGCAGGGGTGAAGACAGGAGGCAAAAATCTCTCTGCACGCTCTCCAAGACTTGAAGACAGCTCCGGAAGGAACCTCTTGCAGAAAGGGGCTTTAATGAAAGCCTCCATTAAAGAAATTATGGACCTTTCTGGAGAGCAGGGATAAGCCCTTTTTCATATTTGAAAACTTACAGAAATTTATTGGAAAAAAATAAGCTGAAAATAAGAAAGACTTTAGGAAGAAAAAAAGTGGAGAAGCAACTGCTCTAGTCTGGATTTGGGTCCAGGAGAAGCTGAATGTCCGTGGTGAGCAAGGACAGCTCCTTTGGCAGGTGACACGGAATGGTGTGACCATCCTGTCCCCGTGCTGAGCTGAAACCTCACATGATCTGCCTGATGTCATCAAATCAATGTTTCTTCCACTTGACTGCAGCTTCTCTGAAAGCATCGAGCCCCAGACTCTGGGGTGAATGTAGAATTCTGCTCCTCATTATTACCGATTATTCCATTTCCCGTGCCAATCACTGGAAATCTGCCTGAAGGGACACAGATCCCTGTGGAGCAACAGCCGGAACCTGAATCCCAAAGCATCCCCAAAAGGCACCCTGGAAAGTGCTGGGTCATTCTGAAGCACTTCCAAGCCATGACTGTTATTTTTCTCTGCTAAAAACCATCAAAAAACTCCGAGGAGTACCACAAATAGCAGGGATGAAAGGCTGATCTTTGTCAGAGATCCAGACACTGACTGCATTGTCGCTGCAGCAGCAGGCATGTGGCTGACTTAAAATCGAGGAGGCAAATAAAACAGGAGCACTCAAAGCAGCCACGGAAAACTGGGATTTAACCCTTTTTCAGCCTAACCAGTTGCAGCTTTGAGTGTGTATTTCGTTAAGGAGGAGCTGGTTTTGGTTTTGTTTTTGTTTGAAAAAGAGCACTCAGATCAGCTGAGTTTGAGCCAATGCTGAAAACAGAGCTGCCAAATTTATCATTGACCAGAAGATTTGCATGGGGCCAAAGGAGGTTGGTACAGAGAGATTAGAGGCAGATTATCAGCATGCTTTTAGCTTTATCTGTTTCTAAAAGCAAATAATTAGCCCCAGACACAGCCTCATCTTAAAATAAGTTCTGAAATATAAATTATTGGTGTGAAAAGACTGATAACAATTTTAGCAACTGTTATTTTTGTCAGCATTATTTATTTCAGTCGACGTGGTTCCCGTAGCAGTGCTACATTTTTGCCATGAAAAGCAAATTTCAAGAAACTTAGTTCCTTATTTCAAATCCTCCCTGCAGCTTGACTGAAGAAAAGGGAAAAAAAAAGAAACCGTTGTGATGTCAGAAATGGGGGTCATGCAACTTCTGGAGCTTTGTTACGAAATGGAGAAAATTGCTGGTAATTGCTTTTTTTTCTTTCTTTCTTTTTATTTTCTTTTTTTTTTTTTTTTGAGATAAAGTGGGTTGATTGACCTTGTTTTCTGAATTGAGTGACAGGAGCACTGGGCTTATCTCGCCCAGCAGAGATTGTCACCCAGGGAAATGAGTGTAATCAAGTTGAGAAATGGCATTAATTTGTGCTCGTGCCATGTGGGTCACTGCTGACTTTGGAAATGAGGAACTGCCCGTGGTTTGTCAGCAATCTCCAGGTTTCCCTATGTTCTCCATGGCAGCCTGGATGTCTGATGTCACCTCCTTCAGCTTAAACAGCCATGTGGAAAGCATTAGAGGATTTTTGACAACAAAGGGGGAAAAGTGGCTGGTTTTAAACTGGTGTGTTTACGTGTTTTCTCAAAGCATGGAAGATTCAAGTAGTTTCCTTATGGCCCGTGCCTTTATGTTTCTTTGAAAGCCTCCATTAAAGAAATTATGGACCTTTCTGGAGAGCAGGGATAAGCCCTTTTTCATATTTGAAAACTTTAAAAAATTTATTGGAAAAAAATAAACCGAAAATAAAAGTTTGTCCCATATCTCAACAATAGGCAAAGTGATAAAGGCAAATGAGAAATGAAAACTCTTTGTACACTGGTCTAGACGCTAGAGGGGATTTGTGCAAGGCTAAACTTTATGCTGTTGGGACTCTCACACTGATAAACAAGAAAGCAGAACATTTTCAGCTTCATTATGGGCTCTTTGGCCAAACTTAAAAACTGCTGATTTTGCCCAGCCTTCTCCTTTCCTGAGGAAACATCTCCCATGTGTGCCTCCAGCACTGTTCAGTTCTCTCCTGCCTCCACTCCTGGGTGCCCCAGGCTGGTGAAATCCACATTTCCAGCTGATCTGCCATGGCAGATTCACCACCAAGGCTTTAATTTCCCATATGGCAGTGGACCTCCCTGTCCCCTTGGACAGCTAGGTGACTCTTGGGGACTTAGGGCTTATCTAGTTCTTTCCTGGGTGGTTTTAAATCCAGAAATTCAGTTGCTGCCAAGAAATGCAGGACAATGCTGTACAGAAAAAGAGCATCCTCCTCAATAAATAACCCCCAACTCCCTCCAAGCCACTTGATGAATAAGAAGCTACGTTTTTTCACGAGGATGTCCTGATTTCTCTGCTCAAGGCTGTTGTGACACTGCTCCAGGAAGGTGACATTCCAAGATGAGGGAGGAACAAACCCATCCACCCTGCTGGTGGCTCCCCGCTCAGGGTGACCACTGGCCTGTCCAGGCAGTGGCTTTGGCCAGGGGGTGACCCTGCTTGGAGGGCAGGAGCCTCACAGCACCCCAAAGAGAGAGATGTCACTGCTGCTCGGTGTGAAAATAAACCCGCATTTCTTCATTATGGCAAAAGTGCTTGCAAACCTGTGCCTGAGTTGGAGGGGGGGGAAGAAAAAAAAAAAAAAAGACACAAATGGGGCCTGGTATGTGCCAAATATATGAGCTGTTCTAAAAGTACGATGTGTCATGGGCTCATTATTCATCAATGCTTCATCACATCGAGTTTATGGTGGCATTAAAACGGGAGAGAAGAAAAAAAAAAGACGTCATTTACATGAAATGCTGGAGACACTCCCTCCACCCTTTTGATTCCTTCAGTAAGCTGGAAGGAGGTTTGTGTGCGCATGAGAAAGTGTGCTATACAATGCCAGCCTTTATTCTCCCCTTGAATTACTCATACTGTGCAGTATGTAGCAAAAAAAAAAAAAAAAAAAAAGGAAAAAAAAAGGAAAGAAAAAAAATAAAAGGGAAAAAAAAAGGAAAAATGTTTGGGGCTGATTTTGCTGTTAAGAAATAACAGTGAAACACCCGAGCCAAGCTACAGTGTGAGCAAAGGCACTGATGGCTCCTGGAGTTCATTTTTCTGGTGGCTTTTTTGAGTGCTGGTGTCTCTCCGTGCTTCACGCTGCAGTTGCTACTTTCCTGTGCACACAGGACAACCCAAATTCCTTCCCCAGCCCCCTAAATCCTGACCCCAACAAAGGAGTGACTGTTGTCCCCCTGCACGAGGTTCTGCAGGCTGCTGAGCCACCGAGGTGGAGAGCAGGCTGGTGCTGGGGAAAGGGCTGGGAATTTGGGATCATGGTGGAAGGGACTGGGGCAAGGTGGAGAGCTCTGTGTGAAACCCCAAATCTCACAGCAGGGCAGCTGTTCACAGAGGACTTGCAGGTTCAGTAGCTGAGCTCCTTCCCCAGGCTTTTGGCGTGTTTTGAACCAGCTGGTTTTCTCTCCTGACCAAACCAGGCATGTTTTAAAGTCCAAGGAAAGTCCAAGGCAAGGAGGGCTAAGGGAGGCTGAGGCCAGTGGCCCTGGGATGTGGCACTGGTGCCTCAAAGCCAGGGGACACAGCCAGAGAGGAGCTCCAGGCCCCTGCAAGGACAGGGACACAGCCAGAGAGGAGCTCCAGGCCCCTGCAAGGACAGGGACACAGCCAGAGAGGAGCTCCAGGCCCTTGGAAGGACAGGGACACAGCCAGAGAGGAGCTCCAGGCCCTTGGAAGGACAGGGACACAGCCAGAGAGGAGCTCCAGGCCCCTGCAAGGACAGGGACACAGCCAGAGAGGAGCTCCAGGCCCCTGCAAGGACAGGGACACAGCCAGAGAGGAGCTCCATGCCCCTGCAAGGACAGGGACACAGCCAGAGAGGAGCTCCAGGCCTTTGGAAGGACAGGGACACAGCATTTCTGTCTGCTGCTGACATCCACCCCGAGGAATCCACATGGGTGTGTTCTCACTGTCTGGCCATCAGCTAAGGTTTAGGATCATTTCATTGCTCATTTTGGAGGCTGTTCAGTTGTTCAAAGTTGATTTCCTAATTTAGGCAAACCACCAACCTTCTTTCCCTCTTTTTCCCATTTTTTGTGAAGAGTGGAGAGTCAACTTTTACTACCTATGGCATTATCTGAGGTTTCTTCAAGCCCAACATAACACAATGGACTGGAATGGCTCCAGAAGAGTTTGTTTAGTCCCATATATAATGATTACCTTGTAAACAGGATGCACCTTTAAGTTATAATTTATATATGATAAATGGGCCAAACCCAAGAGTTTTATTATCCCAGGACACAGTTATTACCAACTTAACAGGAAACACCTGCAAGTTATTGTTAAAATTAGAGATGGCTGAAAAATGGGGAAATAATTTTGTGGAACAAAAATATAGAATTGTTGAAGTTATTGCATTCTAAAAGGTTCAAATGTATCCATTTGGGCAAAATTTTATGCATCATTTTTATTGCAATCGCATCCTAATGTTCTCATTGGCAGAGAACCATTACAATTTTCCACTGAGAACTAGTGTGTAGATAAAGGGAGGGTACTAAAAGGATATTTTAAGCCTTATAAATTTAAAATCTCCCCGAAACAGTGATCAGAGGTCAGGATTCAGTGAGGAGAATGTGTGAAGCAGTGGAGGTGTGAAGGTCACTGCAGAAAGGTCAAGCAGTGTCTGTCAGCAGTGTGGTCACTATCTGAGAGGGCTTTCCCAGTTATTTGGTGTTGATATGGGGTTCTTTTATAGAAATTTTTTTATTTCAGAAAGTTCTAGAAAGCCATTTTGAGATTTTTACCTTATGGCTTTGAAACTTATTGTTTTACTGGACGTCCTTCTGCTGATGTCACGAGGGATGAAACAGGTAATTTAATATCAAAATCAGTAAGGGCAAAAGAGATTTATTATTCTGTCCTCTAGATTAAAATGATCTGCTGTGTATGCTGTGTTTTAAATGCTGCTGCTCTGTTCATGTGCCATTGTCAGATGTACAACCACAAATTTGCATGTTTCAAATGACACCATTTGGCTAAACCTCGCAGGGGTGGCATGAAATCCTTCATGAAAAGAGTTTTCCAATTTTTTTGAAACAAGGTTGCATTAGATTAAGGGACAGTTACTAAATTAATTAGCATGGAAAATGCATAATGATGCGTTTTTGAACACAACCATCAACGTAAATAGATTATTGCAGATAATAGACTATGGCTTTTTAGTGATACAGTTTTTAATGCTGTGAATTTTTTAATTTAACAATATTTTTTTTTTCAGTAGGAAAATGGGCATAGCTGGTGAGCTGTTTCATGAAAAAGCTTTTAAAATGATGGAATATGTCTGTAGTGATGGTTTTGAAAGTCTGTGAGTCTCAGGAGACTTCCATAGACCTGGATCACTTAAATATGGGAGTTTAAGAATAAAGGCAGGGTCACCGAGTCAGCAGGAGGCTTTACAAATGTTACCTGACACACACTGTCTACTCAATCCTCCCAGACCAGACTGGGAAGAGTGTATTTTGTAAATGCACTTTTCATGTAAAATGTACCACACTAAAGGAGTTCAGATGAGAACACTTCTCCTTTTTGCAGCACCAACAGCAAGGCAGAGACCAGAAGGCCAAGCTGACTGGAAATTGTGGTAAACAAGAATGAAATTGAGTTATGGCCATCCTTTACTCCTTGATGTCTTTAAGTAATTTCCCTTAAAATTCAGATTCACCCTCTAAACGTGCAAAGGTGAAATGTCTTCTTACTCACTGTCGTTTACTATAATTATTGGCTCTTCAGCTTTGCCCCAGCGAAGCGGTGAATGAAAGTGAGTGGAACACATGCTGCTCCTCTTTCCCCTGCTTCCATCAGACTTTCCCACTGTGCACCCACAAGGAGGAGAGGACACGACTGAGTAATCCAAATGAGTCACTTTTCTATCTTTGCTGAAATAACTCTCTGTTCAGCACTCCCCTGTGCCAAGCAGCAGGCAGCTATTGCGAGGAGGTAATTGCTCTGCTAACACATGCCAGGGCTCAGATAAGAACCAAGCTGGGTACATGCAGAGTATTAACAAATTCTCCAAGCCCTGACTCTGCAGAATAAGATTCAGCATTTTCATCCAAGATAATATGCTCTAATTAACCAGTGCACGGTACTTTACACTAAATACAGGGCTTGAATAGAACTTTGGGAATGGGATAATGGAGGCTTATTAGGTTAATAAAGAATCATGTGTTCCAAGGCTGACTTAAAAACACAATCAGACTTCCTTTAAAATAGGCCAAAGTATTTCAGATTTAATCAGTCCCCTGGAGGTTATTGAAATTATGAAATAGGTTTGGCAATCGATAAGTGACATCATTTATGCTGTTCAGAAAATGAAAATGCTCCAAAGAAACACCAGGAGCTTCGGTGGCTAAAAGCCACCTGAAAACAGCCTCAAAGACTGGATGCTTTTTGTCCAGCATTTGGGCAGAAAACATTTTATTACAAAAGTGGGATGCAATCTCTAACACTGCGTGAGATGGGGAAAATGTGTATTTTCCCCAGAGCAGGGGCTTCAGGCACTTTGATGAGTTAATGGTGCCTTACAAAATGCTTTCACAGTGCTCCTTTCTCCTCAAACCTTGGGAATATCAGAGTTTTTTCCACACAGTTCCATGGGCCAGTTTGGGGTTAGGTTGACAAGGTTGTCTGAATCTTTCCCTGACTCTTCTGTTGTGAATGTATAACACAGTAACACACACAAAATTGGTTGCATTTCTGGTTTTTTTATTTTTTAAAAATTATTTTTAATTTTTTTTTTTGTTATTGAGGGGGTGATTTTTCTTACACCTACACCCTGAAATGTATTTGCTCTGCCAGCAATCTGAGCCATTTTTCCTGCTTTTCATCAATTCAAATTTTTCTTAGCTGATTACGTAGCAACTGATGAGCCAAACAGCCCAGGGCCTGATCATTAGGCAAAAACCCTCACCTGAAATCAAAGGGAGTTTCAGCCTAAAGGGTGGGACTGTCTGTCATGAATATTGAAAAACATCATCAAAATGGATCACGCCATCATGCAGGCGTAATCAGAACAGCCAAAAGTGTTTTAACCTTTCGAGTGGAAATAATATTTAAAAAGAAAAATACTGGAAGGGTGGGAACACATCTGAGGAAAGAGTCTGCAAGTAAAATTTAGCTCATGTGACTGGTTTGGTACATTAACAGGGGATTATTTCTAGGGCTGGAGCTGGCAGAATTTAATCTTTCCTTTGCAGATTTTCTCAGATTAATTTGAATTTTCTCACATTTAAAAAAATCAAATATTCATCCAACTTTTTCCGGTTTTTCTGCGTTCACCACCATCACTCATCTTCTTCCATCTTAGCTGAACTCAAACTCTAGCTGACCCATAACTAATACATGAATGACTGTAACTCTCAATAGCTGAAAAAAAAAATATTTGCAAACACTGCAGCCTGGAACCCTAATTTCAGTGCCTATCATAAAATACAGCTATTTATACAGTCAGTTCAGTTCTAGCCCCCTCAGCCAAGAGATTTCCCAGCAGGAAATATGTGCAGAACTGACAGGCAGACAGGTGAGGATTATCTGGGCATCTCTTCTTATCCCATGATGTGACAGAGGTCTGAACAAAACTGTCCTTGGTCAGCACAGGCCGTTAGGAAAAATATTTCCTGCATTCTGTGCAATTTCTGGAATTCTGTACAGAACTTTAAGGCCATCAAGAGTTATGTTTAACCATACAGTACGATACTGCTCTATACTGGCTGAACGGAATAATTAAAATAACAAAGCCCAGAGCTGCCTTTTGTTTGCCTCAAGTCACATTAGGATACAATGAGATAAGCAAGCAAATCTTTCTTTCATGTTCTGGAAGTCTTTTTCCTGCTTCCACGGGGATGTGCTCTAGGAAACAGCAGCTCATGTGTGTTTGGAAGTTCCTCTGTCAGCCACTTTGCTCATGGAACACTTGTGTGATGTTTGCCTGGAGCAGGGCTGACTGCACCTGGCTTTTGATGTTTTTCAAGGACCACCTGATGGCCAATCTGCCACTAAATTGCCACAAAAAGGCAAAAGGAAGAGCTTAACTTCTTCAGTGGGTTCAACACAATTTCAAATTGTATTTTTAAAAAACAGTTGTTAAACACAATTTCAAATTGCAAAACCCAAATGATGGGCACATGCAGCTCAGCACACATTTCTCCAGTGGGCTGCTGGTCCCTTTTCCCTTTGAGAACAGCAGGCACATGGTCACAGACAGGAGAGTCCAGGAGAGCTGATGGGAGTGGAGTTTTGGGTACCCCAGAGACGATGCAGTTGTGTCACCAGCTCTGGCTGGGTCATGAGCAGGGTGACTTGGGTTACATAGGGCAAGGCTTTATGCTTTTGCTGCCCCTAATTCTTCATCCTGACTCTCGTCAGCTGTGGCAAAATCAAACACCCCTAAAATCTGCAGTGGCTGCGTTCAGCAAAGCCACATGCAGCAACATCTTAGGGATGCTGTGAGGCTTTTGCCCCCTCTCTGCTGTGGGGCTGCACTCGGGGCTCTCTTTGTTCTTGCAAAGGTTCAGCTCTCACATCTGCAGCTGGGCAGTGCCCCACCAGGAAAGGAATATGTTTACAGCAAATGTAAGGATAAATATTTACCAGAATTCATCTGCAACAACAGAACAGGAAAACTATTTAAAAACAACAACAACAACAACAATAAGGAAACCAGCCAAGAAAAAAAGGAGTGGTTAATCCCATTGCCTGGGCTGATCTATTTTTACACCAGTAATAACAAAGAGATTGGCAATGAATTGCACTTATTATCTTCAATACAATGGCACTGAGGACCCATGTTCAAGAGTCAGTCTGTCCTGCCATCGCTGGGTTTGATCTCAAAACCCAAAGCATTGCTTTTTATAGCCCAGAATGTCAGTGTTCACTAAATATCCAAGGGCTCAGGTTTCACTCCCACTGAAGGGAATTTAAAGGCTCCTGCTGACTTATGTGGGAGCTGGATCAGGCCCCATAGCAACTGCTTATCCTCAAATACAACCTATTGCAAGTAGGGACAAGCCTCAGGTTTGCATGATGATGATTCTATTTTAAATTTTGTGTAGGGAACGCATATATATATTCTTGTTTGTTTTTCAGAACTGCTTTTATCTCTAAGTGTTACGATAACCTTTTATTAGGCTCTAAGCTGGCTCTCTGCAGGTTCAGGGAGGAGTGAATGCCACCAGTGCCTCTGCCTAGGAATAGATCTGGGATTTATGGGTGCTTGTGTTTGGGTTAAACCAGGCTTGGGAAGAGCAAAGGAGTAACTGCTCTCTGGTCAGAGCCACTTTTCTGGAACGTCTCTGTGGAGAGCAAGGTCTCCAGGATGCAGGTGCCTCCCAGGAGGGAGGAAGAGGAGCCGGGCAGCACACAAACCTCAGAAGGACCTGCAGACAGAAATCCTAATGGGGATGGAAGTGGAAATGGACATACAAGTGTAGGGAAAAGTCATGCTGGACCTACAAGAATCTCATTGCAAGACTCAGACAGCATTGTCATGGAAATCTAAAGTTAACTGAAATCTTGAGAAGACACTGGTGTGACACACAAGGAACAGTAGCCAACGATGAGGGAAGAGCAGCAGAGTGGGAATAAGAAGGGTGTCTGAATTCACCCAGATCTGTACAGCCTTTATGTTTCTTTTAAGAAAACAAAAATGCATCACAGGACTTTTTCAAGTCCTAAAGATGATCCTTTTAAAGACGGAGAATGGCACAAGGCAGAGAGGAGGATGTGCAATGGAGCACAGAAAATCAAATGGCCCCTGAGCACGTCCTCTGTTTCCAGCAGCAGATGTTTATGGGACAGCATCAAGCTGAGGTTGTGTAGCATTATTCATTTCCTTGTTTGGCCTCAGGAATCACCTCCTCGGGGGCTTCCTGAGGTGGGTGTGCAGCATGGACAGTCATGTCCTCCTGCACCAGGATGTGTCCCCTGGAACCTCTTGGAACATCACCCTCCTCGCTGCCCCACGGCAAGAAAATCTGCCAAGTTTCTGCATGCTGCCCAATAAAGCAGGGAGGTTTTCCTTCCCCCCGTCCTGCTGATGTCATTTTTTGTGCCCTGTCACTTTGGTTTAAACTAGGTCACCAATCCCCATTTATGAATTCAGAGACATCTCCCACATCTCTCCCCAGAATCATCTTGATATACCTTATATATACCTTGAGATACCTTTCCAGATCATCTTGATATGCCTTACTTATGGCAAATTCTTTCCTTTCTCTGTAAACTAAGATGATGTTCGCAAGGACAAACAGGTAAAATTAATACCCAAAGGTATTTCTGATTTCAAGGAAGTGTCCATATGTGCTGGGGTTAAAAATAACCTATGGGTAATCAGCACTTGTATTTGAAAATCCCAAATTCGATCTTTGGGTGATTATGGAGACACCTATAAGACACACATTCTTAAAAAAATAAATAATTATTTAAAAAGGAGGTATTTAAAAATAATCCACTGGCTGGTGAGTACTCACAACTTTTTTACTGTTTACAGCATAATTGTTAATTTATGTAAAAAGGCAAATAATTCAAATAATGGGAAGACCACCCGTTCCTCAACCTTTTCAGCTGATCCAGCGCCCCAGCCCTGTTTTCATTCAACTGTCTGAATATTCATCTAAACTATTGACCGGATGCAGTGTGGAAAAAATATCTTGAAATAAACAGGCTTCTATATTTATACACATTCTGTTGTGCTTGTGCTGGGGCTGATCAAGAAGATGCACGTTTCTGGAAATCAAATCATTCTGCACAGAAATGAAGAGTAAAATGAAAGAAAAAGACAATCCAGTGTTACATCAGTGGACAAAGCCACATCTCAGTGAGCTTCCCCGTCCTCAGGGGCTAGGATGGCATACAATACTTTCTCTGCTGTGACCATATTAATTAGGTGTTTTAATTGAGCTCACGGCTGCTCTGATGAAGGACAGAGCCGTGGCAGAGCTGGTGAGCAGCACACCTGGTATTTGTGGCATTTATTTCAGTCTAAGTCAGCTACCTGAGCCAGACCCACGGGAACAGACCAGTTCTCAGGTGCTTTATTTACAACTGTTTGGTTTAGCTTTCCATAAAAATAGAGAGGAGCAATGGATACAAAGTTTCATTCACTGTTATCAAGAGTTTTATCAGCACAATTTTTTAATCAACTTTTTAATCACAGTTTATAATTTCAGAGCAATAAGAAAACACTGAGCAGAAGGCTTATTGCCCACTAAACCTTATCTCAAACAGAAATTCCTGGCAAGGCACAAATCATCCAAGGCAAGTTCTACTGGCATGAGAGTTATAATATCCAGATGAAGCCAGTAATATACCTGAGAAGGTATGAAAAAAGCCCTATAATTTTAAGGCTGTTGCTGGAATCTTGACAGTGTTATAAATGAGATCCAATCTCATTCTGTGCAGCGATGTGACCTTATTGACTTCAGCAGTGGTTGTGTGAAAACCATTGCAGGGTAGAAACTGAGTCAACGCTAATGGAGAAGAATAAAACCCCCTAAATTTAAGGTTATGTGGCAATACAGACCACTCAGAAATGGAGAGCTCCAAAGAAACACAAAAGAGTAGGACACTGAGTTTGTGCAAATTATTTATAAAGGGATTTTTTCCCCCCTTAACGAAGTGATGTACCATTAACTGATGTGCTTGGTCTTACCTAGAACAAGTGTGCCTGAGCATATTCTCAGCATTGAGAAAAGAGAATATCTTTACCCTCTTGGGCTGCAGACAGCAAAGCAGAGGAAAAAAGATACTGTGTGTGTGAACCTGGGAAATATGAGGCAACATACACCCAGAAGTAAGTAAGGTGTTATTCGATATACAGCCATATTTAGCACTGAGGATTGGTTAAAAGAGAGAAGACAAAAGATGTCCAAACTCCTTTCAAGGTCAGCTGATTCAGGACCAAGCTCTAGGGACCTCTCAAGAAAAATAAGGGAAACATCCCCCAACAGAGAAAATTCAGTGAAAACCAGCCTTGGATGTGCTAAATACCAGCACTGCCTGGAGATAAGAAGGTATTGGCGAGAAGTGAGAAAGGCCATAATTCCTGGGGCTTTATTTCCACAGTGTCCCAAACTTGGAAGTGTGCTTTAACTAAACCTCGAATGGCTCTCAGATGATTTCTCTCAAGGAAGAGCACGAGCTAGAAGAGCACATAAACAAGTTGTGTGTCACCCCTAAATAACAACAAGCGGCGGTGCTAGGGAATGGCTGCGGATTTCAGGGAGACATGGGCTCATGCAGGATGTGAGTAACTGCCAGAGACTTCCCACTATCTTCCAGTGGGCTCCACTGACGTTACTGGTATCCTGTGGTGAGAGAATAGGGCCAGTATTTTTAGCAGTGAGTGCTGGCTGCTCCCTGGAGCTCTCCCAGTGCTGGGGTATTTTTAGTGGTTCGTTACTCGAGGTGGAGGAGTCTCAGCGTCACGTTGTGTCACACGCAGCGTGTGAACTTCCTGCCCTGCTCCTGCCTGCCTTTGATCCTGACACAGCAGCCATGGCCTTTTGGGACTTCCCAGGAGGGCAGAAATGTGCCCAACAGGGCACTGTGTCACTGCACTGCCACCAGAGCCACTGCAGAGGGACCAGGCGGAGCAACGCCAGAGATATTGTGGATATTGCATCCCTTTGCCTGTCAATATTCTGTATTCCACCTTGCCGCATCCTCAGCATGTTTTGCATGCTTTCCAGCTGTATTAATGTCACCTGTCAGGTACAGCTGCCTGTGCTAGGGGGTAGATGACACAGTCTGATGCACATTTAGAACCCATAATTGAATGTATCATGACTGATAAGCTGACCTAGAGAGGTCATTCCTGGGTTTTTTTCTGGTGTATATTTCTAGGAAAGAAGTTCAGTTTTCCTTTGTAAAGTTTCTTTGACTTTCCTGTTATGACTGTTATTCAAAATAACTAAAAAGTGATGCTCTGCTAAATCTATGTTTTTCTTACTGCCTTCCTTTGCATCAGTGAATACTAAGTATGTGTTGTCAGTACCACATGCTAGCTGTTAGAAAATCCAAATGAAATTACACAATGCCTCCTGACAGACACACTATTTCCCCACTCCTCACTGCCATACACCCAATCTATCATGACAGCTGTTTAAGATACACAGTGCCAGATTCATATGTGAATTTGCTAGAAAAAAGAACACAGTATTCCTTTTAACTTTGAAAACATGGGAGTTGCCAGATTCTTATTCCCCAGTATTTTGAGACTGGTTGTATAAGTTTAACTTTATGCATTTCAACAGAACTTGCAAAACCCTTGTATTTAAGTTAGAGTCACACAATGTGTTTTGACACATTTTCATCACAATTCTCTGTACTGATTCTTCAGACTTTCAGTAGTTTATGAAGCAACATGAATACTGGCTAAAACACATTGTCTTCTTCTCCTTTTCTCTCCATCTCTCAAAGGTAGAACTGCTTGATAACTTGCTTCCTTTTTATTTTTTTTCTTAATTTTGTGCACGCGTGTGTACATTCATTGCACCACAAATTTTTATTAGTGCAAGGGTGGCTGCTGAGACAAGGAATGACAGGGCTTCCCTGCAAAGGCTGCTGACCCTTCACAAAATAAAACACTAAACATTTTCAACTGCCTCTTTTCCCCCCCAAATAATCAAAATCCACTGAGAGAGGATTTTAAGCTCTCCTAAAATCTCCTGCAGCCTCTCTAAGGGCACCCGGAGAGTACTGAGACCCTGCTCACCACCTTATTAAAAAAAATAAATAAAGTTTGGCTCCCCAAATGCTGTGGGATCACAGGAACTGTCTGTTGTGAGGCCTTTTTGCTGCTCTGCGTTGTTCCTAGGGGAATGTCTGAATGTCCAGCCTGATTCTTGTCCTCACAGTTTCTGTCTATCTGTGCCCACATGGACATCCCCACATTTGTACACAAAACGTGCCCAAACCCTTGTACACAAACCACACAAACCCTTTAGGCAAGAAAGGAGGGACAAGCTGTTTTAAACACAAGGAATTCTCTCACTGTATGTAAGGTAAGACTTAGCGGCTTATCCAGGATATTTTATTGTCATTTTTGCTCTGCTTTGGAAGGTGGCAACCCCAACGAAAGGGAGGAAGGAGAACCAGAGCTTTCCTCCCAACGAAAGGGAGGAAGGAGAACCAGAGCTTTCCTCCCAAGAAGAGAGAGGAAGGCAAACCAGAGCTTTCCTCCCAACGAAAGGGAGGAAGGAAAAGCAGAGCTGCTCACCAGCCAGGGATGGGAATGGAAACATTTCCCTGCTCCTTCCAAATGTGCTCTCCAGAGCAGCCTTGCCTCGTGCTGCTCCTTCAGGCAGCAATGCTTTGGAAAGCATTTCCCAGCATTTCACAGCCCTGAGTGTTCTCCCTGTGCTCAGGAGGGATTGCTGCTCTCAGCTGTGTAAATGTTTTAATTGGGATTCATGCTCGGCTACTCAGGTCACTGCTTTCCCTTCCGGCCCACACAGGCCAAATGCATCTCTATAAGCACCAAGTGTCCAAAATCAACACGCTATTTTGCACTTGAACACACCCATGGCACGTGGCTCCCTCAAAGTGCAGCATACAATGCCAAGCAGTGGATTTGTACATTTGCCTGACGTGAACTTCGCGTGATTTATAAAAAAAAAGAGGCAATGGGTCTGTTGTGTGGCTGTGCAAATCTGGCTTGGCAGGAAATATCATTCCGAAGGAGGAACTCAAGGAAATCAAACTCTCCTTCTGGTCTTGAGGAAGGGCTTATCTAATGTAGGAAGTGTTCTCAAAATATTTAATTTGCATTAAGAATTACAATGTATTTCTTTCTGAATTCAAGTAACGCTCTGTCTCCTCTGCTGGAAGAATAAAATACATTTCCTTCTTGAAATTTGACTTTATTTTGACTTTATTTTTTAAGGAGTTTAGGAACAACTTGAAGCTCAACAGCAGTGAAATGATTAAAACACCCTTTGGTTGTAGAAAGACCCTGGCAGCTCTAGAGATGGATTTAACCAATGCACAAGTTTTCAGGGATTTTTTTCCCCCATATTCTCATCCTGCCTGCAAATCTTCGTATGTAAGAAAAACCAAAATTTTTTCCACAGTTGATCTTGCAAAACAGGAGGAGGAGGAGTGCTTTCACCTTTCCTTAAACTTGGGAAAACAACAAAAAAAGTCAAGGCTCTAGAGCTAAGAGCTTGATGCAGCTGTTTTAAACTCTCTCCACTGTCACTGTCATTGTCACCATTATCACAAACTCCCCTTTCTCTTTGCCAGTCTATGGAGGGAGGTGCTGCCCATGAGCCTTCCCCACACAAGAACCACCAGCGTGTCTTAAATACAGCAAAGGAATGCTCTAACTGCTATTTAATAAGCTTCACTTTTTTCCCCCCCCCAACTTTTTAAATCTATATCCATGTTCTAACCTTGTATTTCTTCCCAACAGGGTTTATCTCCACAGATCTGGCTCAAAGTTAGCACTAATGCTGGGACAAGAAAGCCACTGTTTTTGATAAATCAGTTTTGGAAGGCAAAAAAAAAAAAATCAAGTGTTTTTCTCCTTTTGGTCAGGGCAAAGTTACTCTGGCCTCTAGATAACTGCAAATGTATCTGTGTGCATCACTGTAAGTAAACAAACTTCCCACAGGAGTCAGAAAAGTATTTGTGCTGCAAAATGCTGGATGAATCTCCTCCTGAAGGACATGTTGCTTACTGTGAACCTTCCCAGCTGCATTAATTAGAAGCAGTAATTATGCTGGGTCAGGTGTCACTAAAGGCAGGTGATTCAGTAGATGAGCCAATGTTAAAGGTGCCTCACAGAGGACAAAAGTCCAAACAACACAGACATTGAAAATATTTTTCCGTGAGATTCTTTTCTCCCTAGAGAATCAAGAAAGTTTTTACACTGATATTTTAGGGCAACTGTCATTTTGCCTCAACCCTTTCCATTAAAAGCTGCCTCAGTGTCTTCAATTCACTGGGAATCTGTAACAAGATGTATTGACATGGTCTTAGCGCTGGGATGGTTTCAAAGTCTCAGACCAATGCAGCTTACCAGCATAAAGAAAAAACAAGTTTCAACTCAAGTTTGAGACATAGAAGGGGAAGTGTGTACTGCTGAAACATGAATAATCAAATATTGTACTGTTCTCAAATTCCACTTAGTTACACTTGATTACTGTTAGGGTTTTTTTTAGCTTCACATCCACACCAGTTGCCCCTCTGCTCCAGATGTGGTATGAGGACAACCCAGAGCAGCTCCAGGCCAGGTTAGAGCTGCACATTTCAGTCCCTTTCAGTATTTTGGGTGGCTTTAGGGGAAAGCAATAAAGCTACCCAATGATATATTAATAATATAATGTGTCATTATAATATAATTATTAATAAAGCAGAGCCCAGCATGAGTGAACAGGACCATCTATTCCTGTTACCCCACATACCTCACTTTGCAGTAACAACTGAGTTAAATTTCTGTCTGAATGTAAGGTTTCATTTCGGAGTTTTTGGAGTAAAGAAGAAGTGGGGCTTTTTTAAAAGTTTTCAGCCACTTCCCATTAGGTTCTAGTCAGTCTGTGTAATTCTGTCTTATTCTAAGTGGCCAAGCAAGTTATGGCATTAGAGTTTTCCTTATGGCAGCAATCAGTGATCCATAAACACTGCTAGCTGCTGGGGAAACACTCACTTGTCCTAAACGTTTTACAGAGCCAAGATTAGTGAAGTGTAAAAGGAAACACGAACACCCTCATTATCGATACGAAATAAAAAATGGAGAGTTATTCAGAGCTTTTCCCAAGTTCAGACAGGAGGCCTGAATTGCAGTTTGAGTTCCCTTAATGCCAGATCCACACTCCAGGCACCAAAACTACACTTCCCTCAGCAAATCTTTAAATGTGGTGATTCCTTCTCTGGCACAGGCCACTTCCAGCCTGCAGGATAAACTAGAAAAGTTTTCTTACTAGGTAAGCTAGAAAAGGATGCAGATTATGCAGATTATGCTGAGCCTTTATCATTTCAGAAGTCCGTTTTAGTAACTTTGATTTGATGACCCTTTTAGAAGAGGGAATCTCAGGAGACAGGATTTGGTGGCAGCAGCAATGCCAGATATGCCAAGCCTGCACCCTGCTTGTTCCTATGCCCTGAACTGTGCCAGGAAAAATCTTGCATGCAAGGAAGGCCAGGGAATTTGGTAGATCCTCCGAAACCCAAGCTGTTTTGTTTCGCATAATTTAAAAATAAGGGAATTTATTCTCGTGGATGCAGCAATGAGAAGTGTTTCACTGGAAAAGCTGAAGCCACATTGCTGCTGAGCAGTCTCTACTCTGAACCTGCGATGTGGACATGAAACTGTAGCAAATTTCATTTAATACCTGTGTTATAGTCCTGACCAACACGATACCCACAAAAGATAAGTGAATATGCATCTTGTAAATGATGATCACCTTTAATGAAATACACTGAATCCTCGTCCTGCTTTTGTTGGGCTTCATCTCAAACTGAGCTGTGAATATTTCCATGCAACACAACGTCTGCGAGGGACCATGTTTTACTTAAGATCCCAGGGGGAAATGAGCTGTCACCATGCTAATTTGGAGAAGAGGATGCCAGATGGCTGGAACAGACTGCAGAATATATTTGAAGTTAGGAGGGCTATACATCCTGTGTAGGATGTACAACATGAAACATTTAAAACAGAAAGAAAAAAAAAGTTAAGTCTGTAGTAGCCTAGGGGTGCTTTATGTGTGTAGTGTATGTGAGTTAAGAAGATTGTTAATTAATAAGGGTCAAGATGTGCTGAAGGAGGAAGAAAGAAGAATAGGGCTGGTATAAAAGCTAACACAGCCCACTCAACAAGCATCCACACTGCAAGCCTGAAGCAAATCCTAGTGCTGCTGATTAAAACCCCATGAGAGTTGCCAGAGGTCTTGGTCTAAGAGATAAATCTAAGAAAGAAAATACAGCAGCACACTGTCTGTTCCATGTAAGAATATCCAGGTCCAGCTATACATGACATCCTGCATCTGACAGCACCCAGGAAGGGACAATGAAAGAGTTTGCTTTTCCCTATTCCATTTTCCCAGTGAACTGTGGCCAAAGGTTGCAACCATGTTGTCAGAGCACTTGATGCACCCTGGTTTTGTTGATTTGTCCACATTAGCATTTTGGACCTGTTTATGCACATCTAAACCATCCTGCAATGGTGCATTCAACGTTAGCCAAAACCACAGCATTTCCTTTGATGAAATTGGTAACTGCTGTTCTTCTTTGCTGTCCTTTATTTCTTGTACAGCTGGAGGGAGGGAATGGCCATTGCTCCTTCTTCTCCTACATGTTATATTTGCTCTGATGGACTCTTTTCCAGGCTGAACAGTCCTGGTCTCCTCAATCTAAAGTTGGGCTCACCAGGGATTTATGCTGCAGTACAATGCTACCTACCTTCTCCTCACTTTTCATTTCTCCCCAGCAATTCCCAAATGCCCTTTTCACTACTGGCCTCATAAAACTGCAGCAAACGAGTCCAAGGTCTGTCCTTTTTGAGTGCTACCTGCTCATGCAGGGCCTTCCCAGTACAGAAATTCTTCGGTTCTTTCTCCTCTTCTTATCTATTCCTTTGCATTTACTGACTGACCTCTGTCTCAGCTGAAGCTCCTCATGATCATTATGGTTGTGATACCTTGAATAATTTTGTAGCAACAGAGGACTACAGGCCATCCACGAAATGCTAAATGCTTCTAAAGGGCTGGCTTTTGTTGCCAAGAGATCTCATTAACCCCTTGGTTTTATATGTCTATCACATTAGGGGTACATTGAATCAACCTTTTCATAATGCAGAGAAGGAGCAAACACACAAACCCCAAACACAAACCCCAAACACACAAACCCCAAACACACAGGCAGAACAACGTGTCTGTACTGTTGGAAGGGGTTTGTCTAGGGTACTTCAAGTCTGTGTGAAATGAAATCAAAACCATAAAAGAGCCAATGGTGCAATTCAATTATGTCAGAAGTGCCAGGGAACTCCAGGGATCTCTCTCTGCCTGCCAGGAGTGTTCACAGGAGCCTGATGTCTCCCCACCCCCAGGGCATTGCTGTGCTCCATGCACACAGAACTGCTGTCCCAAACTGAAGTTAATGAGCATTTATCCCCACCAATATCATAATCCTCCTTAATCTGTAAGCCTGGTTGCTGGACTCTCCACGAGCATTACCCGTTGTGTCAGAAAATAAACCTTTAGCTCCCTAACTGTGGCAATCCTTCAGTGATCCCACTCGGAAAACACGGCAGAGGAGCTGGGGATGGTGTTTGCCTCCTCTTTGTAGTTAAAGTACTCAAGAGTTACTCTCAGTTGTTGAAGCAGCCTCCCTTTCTCATCTGCCTGCTCACAACATCTGCTTGTTTAGGAAGGTCCCAAGACACAGCACCATACAATCACTCTGAGCTCTGTACTCCATTGTCAGGATGCTCTTGTCTTGGAAAAAATATGTTCAATGGGAATAAGATAAAACCAGGAGAATTTTTTATGGTTTAGAAAGTATATGTTGGCAAAGGCTTGTCTCTAACAAATGCTGTTTCTTCTTTAAATAACGTCAGGGGAAAACCCCATCATAACTCTTTTTAACTGTTGTAAGACAATAAACTGCTCTACCCAAATAACATATGGCATTTTTCTCATTTCAACCTGCACTACGTCTCTTTGGCAGACTCCAAAATGTCCTCATAGTCACAGGGGGACAGCACTGACAGATACAGAGCTCAGGAAAGTTAAATGAAAATTTTCCAATCATTTCAATGGGAATCTTGGCAAAAGAAGGAAAAGGATAAGACAATGGAATTTCAGCTGATGGGGATAGATGATCCTCCTGTTGCCACAGAAAGCCTAAAGTATCTGCTGACAACTGTTGAAAGATGCATTTCCTTCATGAAGTTTTTGTTTAATACTTGTATGTTTAGGGACAGTTCTGTTTTCATGCCTATTTAGTGCTGAAAAAAACAAAGGAAGGGCAACTTGCAAACTGACTTCCAAACGGAAAGAAAATTCAATGCAAAACCTTTTTTTTTAAATTTTTTTTTCAAAAATTTTGAAAGCAGCTCATGAAAAATGGCAACTAAAAGCACAAGTAAAAGCAAACAATTACTGCAGAGCATCACAAGAGCCCCAGCCCTGCAGGCATTTATGTGGCAAATTCTGGGACTGCCTGCTGAAATAAGCACAGCTGGCAGAGTTCCACACCTGAAGCACAACTTTGCATGGAAATGTCTGCACTGGGTGCTAATGCTCGTGTTTGCACAGAAGGTTCTAAACCCCACTGAAATTGATGGAAAGGGTCCAGAAGATGGTAGGAATCAAAGCAAAAGGGTCCACATTGTGCCTTTCACCCAAGTCTCCATTTGCAAAGGTAACTTGGGTATCTCTCCCACTGCAAAGCCATGTCCAATGTGCTCTTTAAGATCAGGATTTTCCTTTTATCAGAGCCACAGCTCTTCTTACAGACAAAAACCCACGTGAGGAAAAAACACTGCAACTCACAGCTTCATGCTGAAAACTTATGCAGAGCAGAAGCAGAAAAAAATATTTATAATTATGGTTGCTCAGTAGGTATGAAATAATTCCTCCTTCTCTCCTTCCTCCAACACTGATGAATTAAAGAGAAGCACAAACACCACAGTGTAGTTGAGATGAAAATATTACCTGCTTAATTAAATATCTCAGATACTAAATGACTTCACTTTGTTAGCTGACTGTAAGGAGACTTGCTCAGGATGTGGCCAGAGCGGATTTCTGCTCAGGCTTGTCATCTGGGTGGCTGTGAAAGCCCTGTGTATGCACACATTTGTATATCCACTGAAATAAAGGTGTCATCATATTATGGCATCAATGATGAAACATTCCAGGCCTTTGTGACTGACTGAGCTGTTCTGTGTGGCAGAGAAAGCTGAGAAGCTGCTGTGCACCTAAAACTAAAAAGGAAGCATTGCTGGTGGATGAGAGTTTAGAGAAAATGTTTCATTTCCAGCAACTAGAACACTCTGAAATATGCTGTTGATGTGTCCACAGTAACTGTAATCATCCTCCCTAATGGCCTTAAAGGTCCCACAATAAATTTCACAGTTATGAAATACACAGATATTTTGTGGAATGACTGACAATTTAAATAATTTTACAAAATAGTGTTAAGTGTGGAAGTAAGTGATTTCATGGTTCTGTAGAACTGCATGTGTAAAAATAAAATGCCAATTTTTGAGAAGTTAATTAAACAGTCATTTTACGAAGTGACTGGCTGGAACAATAATTCTGCAAGATTACTGGAAATTTTAGTCGTTTTGTAGATGACTCATTTTGCAATGTGAATAGAGCTCACTGATGTGCCTGGAAGTGGATTTCATGCCCAAGAAAATGAAGGATTAACAAGCAATCACTACTCCCTGGATTCACTCCCAAGCACTTTGAACTCCTCAGCCCGAGCTCTACAATCCATCTGCCTCTTGTCCCAAGCTGTCCCTCCCAGGGTAGCTCTTGGCTTCCTGGGAAGAGGATTTTGGGTTGGATGGCTCCAGGGAACTGCAGGAACAGCAGGCTCAGGGCTGACACTGATACGGGTCTTGGCTGCCTCTGCTAATCTGACCCAAATGCATCTGCAGCTTGAAAAATCAGCACAATGCCCGAATGCCAAAAATGCTGCAACTAAGCATGCAAGCAGAGCCCAGGTTTGTGGGAATGGATGGGTGCTGCAGCCTGGGGCTGTGAGTGTCCACAGCAGATCCACAGCCACACTGACTCCCACTCATCCCCCCACCATGTCTGCTCACCAGAATGCATCCAAAGGGCAAATTCTTGGTTTCAGAGTCCATTAAATGACATTTGCAAAAAGATAATTACTTTTCTTGAGTCCTGACCACCACGCTGTGGATTTTCCCTTCTATGGTGTTAAACAGGCTGAAGATGATGGCCAAGCTGTGAAGTGAGTGGGACAGGGATCATCTTTTTTGCACATGCACACAGGATGCAGAAAACAGCTTGTGACAAATGGCAGAGCCTTGGTAATCCCTTTTCCAGGAGAAGGGTCTTTATTCTCCAGGCCTTTCCACTTGCCCTGTCTCCAGCTATGACATCAGCTGAGGTCTCTGATGCCAGCTTGCTTCCCTCATCCACTGACGGCATTACGAGCAAAATCCAGAGCATGTGGGGATCCCTTGAGAGTGTTTCTGTTAGAAATTCTGATTCTTGCTAGCAGGCTACTGAAAATGAATACACACATCTGAAAATGAAAACACACATTGGCATCCACTGTGTAACTCTGCAGCAGCCCAAAGGCACCAGAAGTTACTTAGTGGGGGGAAAAATGCAATGGGATACCCTGAATCTTCCTTTAAATTCAGGGTGTTAAATTCTGCATTCCCCTAACTCTTCATCGCTTTCTTGGTCTGCAGCTCTGAGGAAATCTCTCAGCAGAGCAGCAGAGCTGCCTGTGGGAACAAGCTGTGGTTTATGGGAACAGGAGCCATGGAAGTTGTCATCTCTTTGGCTTGGAACACTTTGTAGCTGGAAGGAGATGTTTGCTTGCCATCTCAGTTGGTTTTTGGTTTTTTACATGAGCCCAAACACCAGGAAAATTATCTGTATTTTGTCACCTCTCTAGGAAGTATGAATAATCAAAGGGAGTTGTGTAAGAAAGGCTGGAAGAGAAGATACTTTCAGGTTTGTGAATTTTGTGTAATTTATGGTCCATAAACGACACTTCCCAAATGAAGTGACTGGTGATTGTCTCTTCTGTCAGACAGTCTCACCTCTCAGCTTTGGGAGACAAATCCTCAAGGGATCAGCTGGAAGAGGACCCTGAATCTCCTCTGACTGAGAAAATCTTCACATGGAGGAGTCTCTTGCCTGACTCCATCACCAGAGAGAAAAGAATCAGCCGTCAGGTATAAATTCACAGAAGTTGTCTTTCAACAGAAGATATCTGAGATTCCAAAATCATCTCCCTCCTCCTACTTAGTCCTTTTTTTCCCTTAGTCTGCTTTTGTGTTGCACTGAAGAAAAGTCCTTTTATTGTGATACCAAGGTCCCAGGTACTCAGATCCTACCAGAACTGTGTTTCTCACATCCTACTGTCACTGTTCTGAGTAATAATAAAAATAAAATTTGGTGACCCTCTGCAATCAATATCCTGGACATAAAGTAAAATAATTCAAGCCTTAAGAGATCTGATTTTGTTCTCCAAACACAGGTATGACTTGGTGGCCTTTCTGTAGCAAAGCTGCACTTATATGGCATGAGACATTCAGAACTAGAACATAAGTGCTATAAAATGCCTTCAAAATGTTTGCTTTTTGGAGAGGACAATCGAGGGTTAGAGGAGACTGGCTTAATGAAAATACAGTGAAGAACACACCTAAAGCAATAACTAAACCAAAGCTTGTCAACCATTAGGTTGGTCTAGGAGCTGGACTTTGATGGTCCTAGCGGGTCTCTTCCAGCTCAGGATATTCTATGGTTCTATGAAATCCACTTCTTTTCAGTGGGAATAATAATGTAAAACTTGCTGTGCCACCTCCACACAAACAAAACGGGCACCACACACCAACAGACATGCACAGATTTGGGTAGAGCAGTAAACAGCACATATGCTTATATGTAAACTTGTCTGTGCAGTGCAAAAACTGCCAAACAAAGAGAAATTCTGGCTGCTGACGTTTGCACATTGACCTGGATAGGAAATAATGAAGATACAGCTGAGGCAGTAAAGGAGCAATTTCTTCAGGGCAAATTTACTCAACATCTAGAAAAATGAATAACACAACACTGAACAAACTGAAAACAGTCTCAACCTTTGTTGCTTCCCAACGGCCATGACACTATTTGGAAACCTCCTGTAAAACATACACAAGGACTGGCAGCATTTCTTGGGTTTGCTGCTTACTTTTTCCAAAAAAGGGACCTTCAGACCTGTGCACCTGGAGGACACCATATCCAGTAAAATAATAATAAAAAAAGGGAACTACTCAGAAATACTTCTTCGCCTCCAACCCTAACAAGACTTCTTTGGGGATGTAAAAATTCTGTAATACTGAACAGATGTTCAGGTAACCCAAATACAATACCCAGAATCCTTTTCCCAGCCTGTTATTTTATAATTTATCAAAATGTTTAAATGCTCCTCCACTTGGCTATTAAAAAAATATTATTAAATGAAAGTAAGACTCTTGAGAAGGCTTTGAGCTTTAATGTGTTTCACAGAACACCCAGTCAGAGAGGAATGAAGGTGCAAAAGCCCTGCCAAGGGCTCAGTGAATGGATAAAGTGTTAGAGGTGATGTGTGTTTTTAGAAGATTTTAGACAGTATAATTTCAAAATTAGGAGTGCCTCCTTAAAGCCTTGTTCAGGTAAGATGTCCATGGGGTGAAATGAGTGGGGCAGGCAGATGCTCAGCTTGGGCTCCTTGAGGTCATCTATTCAGCCTGGAAATCTCTGTTTACTGGACATGATTCTCTTCTTTAAATGCTAAATATGAGCCTGTATCTAGCACAGTAAATGAGTTTATATTCTCACTTGTACACACATCAGAGTCCTTCTGCATCTTGCTTAAAAGCAAGGACAAGAGTCCAAAAACCAGGAGTCCATTCTCTGATACCAACAAAATCAGCTAAAAGTTGATGGAGCTACACCCACTGAACCCTGATTGAGAGGGAAATCAGAAACTTTAGAAAGGAATGTGCTCAAATCCATATTCTGTATTTGAAAATTTGGAAGACTGGTGAGGTAGGAGCAAAGCCAAAACCTAGATGTGAGTTTGGCAAGTGGTCCAAATCCCAACTCAAACCACTCTGGAGCTTTGGACACTCAAGTTCTGCTTCCAAATTGGCTGCTGGGCCTTGAGCACATCTTGAACCTGGGCTGGGCAAGTAAATCACAACACCAAGAGAATTTATTTTAAACTTCTTTCATATGCAGTGAGATTGTTTTCATATTCATTCATTTTTGATACCTGCCTTACTGACAGGATTTACAGATGTCTGTTTCTTGGAAACGCCTTTCACTCCATTGCTGTTTTCCATCTAGCCAGCAGGGAATGCTGGTGTATGGAAGTAACTCTCTCCCTGTCATAGGCAGAAATGTCTCTTCCTCAGTTAGGAAAGCATAGAAAACATTCCCTGCACAATCTGGAATAGATTTGTTTCTGGAACAGTGATGTTCAAACAAAAGGCCAAACTGGCTTTCAAACTCAGAGTATTCTTACCTTAGTCCACCCTGCTTTGCTAGTTCTTCTAGCAGCCTTAAAACAGGCTGTCCTGTTTTACCTATTTTTCCTATTTTTCCTATTTTCATGCTTGCTACTAAAGCTGCAGCCAAGAAGGATCCTCATGCTGCAGTCATAGAAAGCCCAGCTCGTCTCCAGGCTGGAAGAAACACCGATCCTTGAGTTTGCCAGCCTCTATTCTTAAATATGTGAACGGTCCAAAGATCTCTCAGAGCTTGATGTGATATGACAACAGCAAAGGTATTTATGTTCCATGGCTATTTTCCCTTGTCAGATCCAGTGAGGATAACATACATATGTACTCTAAGCCTGTCAGTATTCTCAAGAGAGAAAGCCCCTTTGGCAGGCATCCTTACTTTTCCAATAAACAGAAGGTTTTTCTCAGTTTTGATTTATACCACTGAACGTGTCTCTTTTCCATTCTGCAGTTGATGATACTGAAAGCTGGAAGTTAATAGTGCCATAAAACCCCCCAAAGCCTTGTTTCCAAAACCTGCACGTATTCTTTAAACTTTTGAATCAGAGGATATTTGGGAGCAAATTCTCCAAAGTAACTGAGCTCCAAGATAAACTTCCATTCTCCACTCTGCACTCCAAACCCAAAATCCCCAAGGAATAAGTTGCTCCCCACTTACTGTACCCCTTAAGAGTACCCAATGGAAATGTTTGCCAAAGGAGGGAGGAAAGGAGGATGATCCTGTGCCTGGAATGCAACTGCAAACCTGCTGGGATGAATTGGTTGAGACCAGCTCACTAGAGAAGGATTTGAGACCCTTGGTGTGTGTAAAGCTGGATATGAGGAAGCAATGTGTGTTTGCAGCCCAGAAATCCCGGGATGCATCCAAAGCAGGAAAGGGATTGGCATTGTGTCCCTCTGCCCCGCTCAGGTGTGACCCCACCTGCAGAGCTGCCCCAGCCCTGGGGCACAGCACAGGAAGGAGCTGCTGGAGTCAGTCCAGAGGAGGATCATGGAGATGATCGGAGGGATGGAGCAGCTCTGCTGTGAGGAAAGGCTGGGAGAATTTGGACTGTTCAGCCTGGAGAAGGGAAGGCTTTGGGGTGAGCTCACTGTGGCCTTTCAATAATTACAGGGAGCTTCTAAGGAAGCTGGAGAGAGAGACTTTTCACCAAGGGCTATAACCACAGAATCACAGGATCATGGAGGTTGGAAAAGACCTCTGAGACCATCAAGTCCAAGCTTTGACTGAACACCACCTTGTCAGCTCCAGCAACAGCACTGAGCCCAGTCCTTCCTTGGACACCTCCAGGGATGGAGACCCCACCACCTCCCTGGGCAGCCCCTTCCAACCCCTGACCATCCTTTCAGTGAAGAAATTCCCCCTGCTGTGCCACCTGAGCTCTCCTGGTGCAGCTTGAGGCTGTTTCCTCTTTCCTGCCACTGCTCACAGTCTCTGTGAAGGAAGCCAAACACTGAAGGAGCAGTTTAGGACAGGTCAGAGCTGTCACCAGTTTGTGACACACAGTGTCCTGACTTTTCATTGCCTGCTTTCTTTCACCCTTCTGAGCCTCCATCCTAGCACCAACAGCCCTCCCCGGGATTCTGGAGCACTTTCCCTGCCACAGCCACGGGGGAATGACTTTCCGAGGTGCAGGCTGCCTTCCTCTCCTTTTTGCAGACTGCCCACCAGTAACCAGAAATCTGTAAGTTCTAGATATGAAGGTTTCCCAGGAGCTAGGGCTGGAGTTCCTCCTGCCACAGAGAAGCTCCTGAATCAAAAGAAAAAAAAAAGTGTTTTCTTTTATTTTCTTTTATTTTCTTTTTTGTTTTTTTAAAGATTTCTCTCTCTGCATAGGCCAATTTACACAGACAAGCTGTGACCCAGAAAGAATGCATTCATTGCTACTGCACATTGCTGTTTTTAAACACTCAGCTCCTGTCCTGATGGAGGTAGCTAGGCAGAGATAACTCTGAAGAGCAGTTCCTGTGAAACTGCAGCCTTAACTTTTACAACTGCACACTGTGGGAAGAAGCTTTATTTTTAGAGCCCTGGTTTATCTGGGAAATTTCAGCCTGCAGCTGAAATATTACCTTCATGATCCACACACATGGATTTTTATGGATGGTTCTTGAGGGATACTTGTTGCTTCCAATGCAGTCTTTGGTGACATTTAAAATGATAACAGCAGCACAGCGAGGAGTAACCTGGTCCAAGAGCCCTTTGGGTCCACGAGCAGCAGATGTGCAGCAGCAGATGTGCAGCAGCAGATGTGCAGCTCTCCCACCCAGCAGGGTGTGCAGGCTCTGCATGAGATCTCGAGGGTGAAGCTGCACATCCACCACACCAGCTGGGCTCTTTGGGCTCCTCTGCTGGCTCCTGTGCTCCCTGAGCACAGCAGAACATTTTCCATGGCTCCTCTCTCCCCCATGGACAGAACTCTTCTCAGACATTGCAGCTGAAACACTGCAGAGGCTTTGCACCCCAACACTCTCCTGCGCTCAGGAAAATGAGCTTTATCCACCAGGTCTGTCTCAGTGGGGAGCAGCTGGCAAGTTCAGTTTCTGGAGTGCCAGGAGATCAATCAGCCCATGGTGTGATCTGCACACAGCCAGCAGGACCATCTGAGAGCCCCTGGGTGCTCTCCAACAGCGACCCTCTCCCTGCAGCTTTCTCCTTCCTCCTTTTTTCTTTGTTTACTTCCAGGAACTGTCTGAAGTGTTTCCAGTCTGCCTTTACCCAGCTGCAGTTCTTTCTTTTTTTTTTTTCTTTTTTCTTTTCTCTTTCTTTACTTTTATTTTTCCCCCTGGGCAGCCTCGGTTGAACCTTGTGGCAGCTGAGCAGCAAAGTCTGCTGACTTGCAGCATCCCTGGGGAGCTGATTCAGTCACTGTGGGTCTCTTCAAAGGGCTCCAGCTCAGAGCTGCAGCGAACTGGCAGCTTGCTGTGCTTTTAAATACATGGTGGAACAAACTGAATGTCAGGGCAGGAGAGCTGGGAGGGTGAGGAGCAGCAGGTGAGATTCCTGAGGGAAGTGGTGCAGGAGAGGACAGGAAGGGCCTGAAAAATATCCTGGCAAAATCCACAGATGTACCACAGGGAGAGACCCACGGTGGGAGTGCAGCCGGCGAGGTGTGGAGATTTGATGGATTTTATAATGAAATAGAGGAACTACAACATTTTCTTTTCAGTTTACTTGGAAACTATCATTCTGCTTTTGGAAGTTTATCCCTTTGAAGCCCTTCTTCCCTTGTTTTTAATGAAATATGGTTTGATTTTCTTTTCTTTTTTTTTTTTTAAGGTCATCTTGCAGTAAAATAAAGTTTAATTAGAGGATGGTTGAAACACAACATTTCAGCTTTCCATAAGCAACACATTTTTGAAAATATTGAACTGCTCTTCCTTGATACATTCAAAACCTTTCCCCCCTCACTTTTGCTGGGACAGACACTGCCACGATTTCCTGATAATTCCAGCCAGCAGAATCTCTGGGGTGGTGCAGGATGGCAGAGCTGCCCTAGTTTGCTGTGTCCTGCTGTGCTCTGGTCAGGGTGAAAAGCCACCCAGACAGGTCACCCAGAGATTGCTGGACTCTGGGTCTGGCACCAGATCCATGAGACAAATCTGATCTGTCCCTCTTTACCTCATTACGATTAATTGCTACATGGCAAACTGGCTGATAGCCTAGGAAAAGCCATCGAGTGTGGAAGATATTACATAATTCAGGAATATTTTGGGGAAATGAATGCAAAGCAGAACTAAGGAAAGTCTCAAACACCAGAGCAAGTTTTCTGTCAGCCTCCCAATCTGTATTCCAGCCAAATGCTCATTCTCCCCGAGATGCTGCACTCCTGGGTCACCCTGTGGCACAGAGAGCTCATCCATCAGAACAATTTCGAAATCCAGGCAGTTCTGGGGTGGTCTTTTTATAATTTAAAAATCCAAGGTGGTGGTTGCTCTGAGCAGAGGCATTTCCACTGTCACCACACAGACAGGGAAGGTGAGGAAAGTGTCAGGAGAGATCTTAGTCCCACATTACACTCAGCAGCACTGCAGGGAAGTGACTCACACAGTGTCACCATTATTCTTTTCTCCCTTCTGACCTAGCATTTTGGGTCTTGGTGATATCCCTCACCTCTGTAAGAGGCTGTGAGGCACTCAGAGCAGGAGGCACCACAGGTACAGACACATCCAAGCTGCCCCAGAGCTGCCCTCTCACTGCTGCGAGTGGGAAATCCAGGGAGCGCTGACTATAAAGATGTGCAAGAGGAAGAGGCACTGGCTCTTGCACAAGGTGACAAATTAAGCTCAATTCAGCTCAGATGCTGCAGCCACATCTCCAGGTTCCACCTGAGCTGTCACTCTGTGCACTTGACTGATCCCCTGGGTTGTTCATCATACTCATTTAGCCTACACATGCACTGCCTTACACACAGCATGAATTCACTCTCCAAAGTCATAGCCTGACTTCTGCGTTGGTATTGAAACTCCTTTGTGGGAAGGAATTACAAATTAAACGGGCATCACAAATTGAATGATGTGAAGAGACAATTAATACAGCTGATCTCTGAGCAACTGGACTTTTGAGAGCTGGCAAAATCTGTGCTCTCTGTATGCAAAACTTTCCTGTCAAGTCAGTCACATTCACTTTGAATTGTCTCCATTGTTAAGACCTTCAATAATTTTTTTGTTCAATGATAACAACCAAGACGCCTAAAGCTCCCACCTTTGTGAATGAAACCACATCCTTCTTAAGGCAAGAACTTGAATGTGAGTCTCCCACACCACAGGGAGATGCTGCACCAATTCCTCCCTCTGGCACCAGGCTCAATGTCAAGGTTGGAAGAGCTTTTTAAGATCATCAAGTCCAATTGTCAATGCCGGAGATGGATAAGGAGGTGGATTTAGTTTTCAGACTGTTAACCTTTCACAGACAGCCAGTTCTCACTGAAAAGGCTCAGAAACTCCCCTCTGGTCAAACAAAGCAAATGAAGCATCTCTGCTCTGGCACAGAAGTGGACCATGCTGTCTCATGCAGCGCAGTTTCCTAAGTCCGAAAGGAATGGAGAGAAGAGGGTACGTATGAAAACAGGATTCTGACTGCTGAGGAACCATCTGCATGTGAACAATAAAAATAAGCAAGTACTGCTCGTTTTGGAGCTGGGAGGTGCAAGCCTGGGGGCTGTTTGTGCATTAACTTGTCGTGGTGGCTTTACAAGTGTGTGCCTGCCTGTTTATCCATGGCTGCAGCAAGCACTGCCTGCTTGCCACCCTGCCTGCACTGGGAGCAAGAAATATAACTTGCAGATCAGTGTTGTTGTGGGGAGACAAAACACCCATCAAAAAACTGTGGGAACTTTGGTGTCTTTGTAAAACGTGTTTTGATGGGGAAAGACAAGGATAACAACAAAGCCATCTTGCTGGTAACAGCAGTTAACATTTCTCCTAATTTCATTAAGGGTTTAATTCTGAAAGGAAGAAAGGCTGGCAGAGTTCATTTGGTTGTAATTAGAGGGGTGAAGTAATAGGTGACTAGGGTTTGCAAATCACTCATGTTGTTTTGAGAAACCAGTGTACAAAAATATTCTTTTGCTTGTGATCTGCTTTCATTAAAAAAACCAAAAAACAACAGAATAGAAAAGAAAATCTATTCCAGGTATGTTTCCTAGCTTAAATGAAGCTTGAGAAAAGTGTTGGGGTAAAAGTAGATTTCAGAGGTACTAGAAATAATAATTTTGAAATTGTTTTTCCCCGTCTTGAATTTCTGTTCAGACTCCATGAGCTCTTTGCAAAGCCTGTCTTCAGTGCCTCTAACCACAACATGCTCTTCTCAAACTCAGGCTCGTTCAGCTCACAGGGGGACTGGCAGTCACCACTTACTGATCTTCTGTAGCGTGGCTTTTCACCCTGCACGAGCTGCAAGCTGGCTTTCAGGAGGAGAGAAGTGACTGTGCTGCTGTTGGGGACCTATTTGCCTGAGCGAAAAAAAAAGCCAAAAAAGCCAGAAGAAATCTGGATTCATTGCAATGATCACAAAGAAGGCCATAAAGTGATTTTCACTAGAGTTCAGCTCTTGGTCAATGAGATTCATGTTTGCACACCCATGAGGGGTCCTGCAGCAGCTGTGCTGTGGGACAGGCTTGGCACCACCGTGGCACCTGTGCCACTGATGCCTTTGGGTTCCGTATTTTTCATGTATCTGTAATCCTGTGATTCTCTAGTGTATAACTCTGGGCTCCATACAGGTGCTAAGCTGCTGTTCTCTCATTTTTGGACAAAACAATTCCTCTCCAAACCCAAAACTCAAGGACACCTCACTGTCTCAGAGCCCCAAGACATGTGAACAGCAGTGAATTGGGGGAGCAAACTTGGAGTAGTTCACTTCATTAGCTGAAGCTGCAATTGGAGGATTAAACCTTGATATGCAAATGGACAGAATTTATAAAGTATGAAGAACTCCTGACCTGCTGTCCATTTTGGGTGTAGCCCTGGGTGGGCTGTGACTGCCCTGAATGCACCTGAAGGCCTTCAATAGATAGAACTGCTTTTATTCTCTTAACCTTGTCTAGCCTCTGTTTTAGGTAAGCTCATCTGGGCATCACCCATGATGCCATCCCCCACCTCGGATGGGCTGGGCTGGGAAATTCATGGCACCATCATCTCTCCCCTCCTTGTGGCAGCAGTGCCACCCTTCCCCCTGCCCTGCCAGCCCTGCTGCCACCCCATACCACCCCATGCCAGCCCATCACACTGGGCTGTGAGGCTCAGCCTGAGCAGCTGTGGCCAAACGGAGTGCCAGGGCTGAGCTCCTCCGTGCCAGCCCCGCACACCTCACCGCCAGGGAATGCTGCAGGGCCAGGGATGGAGCCACTGCAGGTGGGGAAAAGGTGAGCCCTGGGATCTGGTTTGACTCAAATGCCCCCCAAAACTTTCTGTGCAGAGAGAGTTTCCAGTGTAGGGAGGAAGAACGCTGTGCTCAGCGTTCCCACTGCTTCTGACCAGCTAAAACAGCTCCTCACCCTCAGAACAGTTTATTTTAGCAGCTTTTTTTTTTTTTTTTTTGGGGGGGGGATGCTTGGAAATATCCAGGGAATGGGCTGGAGGCCTCACAGCATTCCTGTGGACCCTGTGATATCTTGCTGGGTATGACAGAATTTAGGGTCTCTTGGGACCCAGCAAACAGCCTGGGATGGATGAATTGTCCTGGTGACTGCACATGTCCCATGAGTGTCGACTGGACAGTGTAGGACTGGCTGGTTTTACACTGTTTCTTCAGACTCTTAAATAAATTGGACAATCTGACTGTCCCAGGGCAGAAACACGAGCCCAGCTGGCCTTTTGTCCAGGCAGAAAATTGACTGCAGGGCTTAGAAATGTTCAAGTCAGTCTGGAAATGAAAATATTTGTTGTGGGTTTGCGCCATTTACTGATTTATTTATTTATTTTTTATATTTTCAGCCCATGAAGCTGTTTTCATGGTGATTTTTTTAATAGCTTCAAACCAAAAGAAATTAGGAACTGAAATTTAAGATCAGAATGTGCTCTTGGAGGGTCTGTGTTTACTGTGCTCTCTGCATGGCAGTGAAGCTCAGCTCAGCTCAACTCAGTGAGAACTGGTGGCTTTTGAGAATCTGTCACTCATGAAAAACAAACACCCTTGGTTTTCCCCCAAACCAGTCAACAACACAAGGAAAATAATTATCCAGTCAATGTGCACTGATATGAACAAAACTTCTAAAAAGGGGAGCCTATGCAGGTTTCTGGGAGCCATTAGAAGGCTGTTGAGTTTTTTATGCTCACTGGGAGATGGACAGAGGTCACCAACCTCATTCCACAAAGGTTGCTACAAATCCTGCAGTCACTAAAAACCTTCACTCACCCAGGGCTGGATGTGAGCTGGCAACTGCTGTGTCCCTGCAGCCCTCAGCCCCTCCTCCCCAGTTTTTATGGTCAGCAGGTGTGGGGAGGAGAGGCTGTGGGCTCCCATTTAATTTGCTGCTGCTGATTTATGACACAATATCAGTCGGGCAGGCTGCACAAAGCTGGGGGCCAGAAGGGACAGCTCCATCATCCTCCTGGGGAGCACAGCCCGTCCAGGCTCACCCCACAGCAGTGTGCTAAACTCACTGATTAAACTGAGACCACAGCACTTTTAAATGCACAGGGGATTAAACCATGAACCACAGATGGAGAGAGGAGAGGTGAAAAGTCAAGGCTGCTCCAGACCTCTGCAGTCTCGAGGAAGAAGAGGGTTGAGAGAAGGGCAGCTGATCTGTTGTATTTTGAGAGTTCTGTCTCAGACCATTCCAAGCCACACGTGCAACTGCCAGGGCTTTTATCACAGAATTTTTTAATCACAGGATTTTTTAATCACAGAATCACTGGGTTGGAAAAGACCTTCAAGATCTCTGAGTCCAACCCAAGCCCTAACACCACCTCAGCTAAACCATGCACTCACTGCCACATCCAATCTTGTTTTAAACCCATCCAGGGATGGTGACTCCACCACCTCCCCGGGCAGACAATTCCACAATTTTATCACTCTTTCAGTAAAAACCTTTTTCCTAACATCCAACTTAAATTTCCCTCAGCGCAGGCTGAGACTGTGTCCTGTTTTTCTGGCAATTGTTGCCTAGAAAAAGAGGCCAAACCCCACCTGCCTACAACCACGACAGATACCTGCAGAGAAACCCATGGAGAAAGAGGGGAGAGTCCCCAAATAAAAACCAACGAGGCAAGAAAATCAAGACTGAGAGGAAAACAACAGCCAGAAATTTGTGCCAACCTGACCTGCAAGCAAATCATATCTGAAGTCCAGATCTGGTGACAGGCAGAGCCCTGGATATGACAAGAAGGAACTGCAGCAGGAATAGAGGATAAAAACCTCTCTGCCATCACATTCTCCTTCCTTCTCCCTTCAAGCTTCTGAGGAAGAACAAAGGGAAATAAAAAAAGGCAGAAAGTTGCCTGTATGGCTAATGTTAGAATTGCCTTTTCTACAGGTTTCTAAGGGCACTCAGAGCTGTTGATGCTGAGCAGTGATGAGTGCAATGTCAGCTCAGGATGAGAAGTTATAGCAGGGGGAAAACCAACCAGGACAGCTCTCCTCAGCCCCAGCTTCCCCGACTGGGAAACAGCTGACTAATGAGCAGCACACATGGAATTAATTTACTGTCAGACTGGGGGCAAAACTGGCAGTTGTGTTTAATTCCATCAGAGCAAAAGCGTCACTGGAGAAAAGTCACTCTGAGCTCCATAGTTCCCAAGAAATTACGAATGAGGCAAAAGAAAAACACTGCAAGCAAATACAAAGTTCAAAAAGTATTGGCTGGACCTGAGCATCTTGTTGCCTTCAACAAGTTTTAGGGAGAAAACATACAATATTTTCACTGGAATTATTAGGTGAAATATTATGGCTTTTTAATGGGTCAAAATCCTCACTCATCATCTCCCTCCCAGTTTTGTTCTTCTGTCTGTTGCAGCACTGGCTGTTGCTGCCCAGCACCATGGGGTGACTTCATGTGTGCAACCAATTTTGCTCATTTTAATGGTATTTCTCCAGCAACAATATTGCATGTGTACTTGGGGATTTTTTTGGGGTCAGATGAAGGCTTTGCCTTTGCAGAGAGTGAGAGAGTCTGTCTGTCTGTCTTTGCACTTGCCTTGTGCATTTTAAAGTTCATCCATGTCATATTATCGAATCTGATTCAAGGGGAACTCCAAGAAGCAAACCCACAATATATGGGATGTATTGGGTAAGGATGTTCCCCAGATCAGCTTCTCCACTGCCCCTGAATGACACAGCAAGTCGTTTTTTCTGCTGATATTTCCAACTTTCCCCTTCTGGTTGTTTTCTGAACATCATGGTTTTCAGGAACAGAACTATCTCCTCTCGTCTATCTGACATATTTCTCTTTAGCTGCACTAACTTCAGGAAAAATTCACTCTTGTGGATCATCAACTTCTACTCTGAATAACTACAGGGGGAAAAAAGCCTTTGTTATTAATGAAAAAAGAAAAAAAAGGAAACAGGAATATCAGAAAATACTGGCATAAACCGAAGATTTTATAAGATTCTGGATGTAAGTATAAAACCAAGTTTTCTTCTGCAATGATGTCACCTGCACATAAATTGTGATTCATAAGCCCCTTTTGATAAAGCCCCTCTTGCACCAAACTCTCTCTTGATGTTTTTCTGTGCACCAAAGAGACTTTGGGTTCCCTCCACAAGCAATGGGAGGGAGGGAAAAATTAAAGAGCTGTGGGGAGAGACTGGAAGGGAAAACAAAATGATGAAGGTTGTTTTTATAAACCAAAAGAGAGAGGGATGCAAAGTGCTGGAAAATATGTCTAGAGGGAAAAAGTGTAGAAGTGGAAAGGAAAGAGGAAATTCAGCAAAATATATAAAAGTCAGAGATTGGCAAGCCAGGTTTTCAGCTGGGGTAAGCCAGTCAAACTCCACTAAAGTGAGTGGAGATGAAGTGACTCCCAGAAATTGAGAATCTATCCCATTTTGTTCCATTAAAGAAATAAAGAACAGGAAATTTACTTTATAGAGAAGCTAGAACTCACGAATTAAGTGTGATCCAGCCGGTTCCCAGAAAAAAATCAGCAAGAACCCTGCTAAGGCCTGCTGTTCTAGAAACACTACCTGATCAGACTCTATTTCAGGAAGCCTGGTGCTCACACACTCAGCATGGATCCTGGGGATGCCCAAGAAGATCCAAACGTGATGCTTGGGATCCTGGATGTGTCCAAGCACAACGGGGAAGAACTGAGGGCAGACTGGGATTTGCCCACTGCATCTACACAGTCAAAACAGCTCACCCAGCGAACCCTAAACCTTCCCATTTGTATCACTCACTCCTCGAGTTCATCACAGCAGGCAGGGAAGGCAGCAAAGCACAGCCTCTTGTTAGCAGTGCCAGAGCATCAGAAAGTCCTAGAGAGCTGCTGGCCCAGCTCTGGAGGGCAGTTCTGCTCTGTTTGATTTGACACAGAATGGATCAGAAATCAAACAATCCCCCTCCCCATAATTACACCTCAGGGAAGGCTGCCCTTCCTGAAAAGCTGGAAGAGCCAAGGCTGAAGGCAGAGGTGGTTTTGGGGAGGCAGTGAGGAGCCCAGAGCTCCCCTGCCACCCTGAGTGTGTCCCTGCTGCCCTGTGGCAGCTCTCCACCCATCTGGAATCGCTCTGGGCTGGAGGAAGCTGCAGAGCAGCACTGTGCACTGATCTCTCTCCCAGCCCGGGGAGCTGTGCCAGGGACCGAGTTCAAGCCCTGGACAATGCCCTGCTTGGCCAGTCGATTGGATAGAGAAATTAATTTACAGCCACGTTATGGAGGAGGGCCCAGATTCCCTGGAAGCTTGGCTGAGAGATCAGCAGCGCTGCTGCAGCAGCTGAGATTTCCACTTGCTGCAAACAGAGGGAACTGGATGGCCACGTCCACAGGGAGCCCAGGGAGCTGCACCTCAGCAGCAGCCAGGAACAGAGTCCAGCTCCTCCCCGTGACCACAGGAAGGCCAGATCCTCCTGCCCATCCAGGTGGAGGTGTTGAAAATGAGGGAAGCACAAGATGCTCCGAGCTGCAGAGCATTGTGTCTGAATGGCACACATGGAATGTTCCTGCTGGGTGTTAACCACCACCGTGGGGCTGAGTGCAGCTTCCCCAGCTCCTGGAGAAGAGCCAGGGCTTCCCCCAGGCCAGCAGGATTGCCTGGTGCTCTCACCAGGATTGCCTGGTGCTCTCAGGTGCCACAGCTCCATCGCAGTGTCTCCCTGACTCTGCCGTGTCCACACATCCAACCATTGGAAGGATTGCTGAATTCCTCAATTCCCGTGCTCAGAAAAGCTCTGCAGCAGCCTGGAGTTAGGGAAACCATCCAGCAGTGGGTTTAGAAGTCCTGCAGCAGACTGGGACAGCCAGGGGCTGTGCTGTGAGATGGGCAGCACTGGGGCAGGGGGAGAGGAAGATGCTGGAGACTCTTCCCTAGAGCCAGCAGAGATGTTCAGGGTTTTCCAGGGGAAAACAGGACCTGTTTCAACAACAAACCCATGGGATTTAAAACACTGTAACACAGGTCACAGGCCTATTTATACTGTGACCAACGAATATTTCTGAAGATCTTTCAAAAGCTTTATTTCACATTTTCACTTGAATTCTCTGTTACCTTGGAGAGAATATGCACCTTTTGGCAGTTGAATCGATGTTGCAAATTTAATCTGACTTCCCATGTTTTGGGATAAAAGAAGAGGTTTTGGATCTGGTAAAAAAGACCCAACACATTCTTGTCTCTGAGGAGTGGCTCCTAAGAATAAATCTGGACTACCTGCCTCATTCACCACTCTCAGAGCACAGGGAGCCATCCCCTGCAAAAGGTGTGCCAGGCCTGTTCAAAGGAAGTGGCTCGTGAAATAAAAGTTTACAGCTCAGAAGCTAAAAATAAAACTTCACTTCTTCTCAAAAGTCTGGCTTAACAGCCCCCTCTGTTATTCTTTTTGTTCTGATGATTCTTCCTGTTATTTGTACAGCTGAGCCAAAGTTTCCAGGCAATTCACAAAGTTACTCAGAGAGCTCAAGTGGGAGATGAAGTATTAGAAACTCTAATTTTGACTCATTTACACTACAGTTTCATTCACACCCATTTTTAGAGTCTCTTTACATCCAAAGAGGTATGAGGGGACTTTGTTTCTGTAACATTATCAGAGGTATTCTATATGTACCATCATACTATTATTATTAATTTAATAATAATATCTCCAAATCAAGTTTTGGTGTTTTCCAAGAAGAACTCAGTGCTTCGTAAAATTCCACAGAAATCAAGGGAATGATAAAAAGAATTGTTTTGCCCACTCCTATTAGATTTAACAATTTTTCTATTACATGAAAGGAAACTGGAAGAGTGATAGAGTGCAAATTTGGTTACTTAAAACAGGTTCTTTCTGAAGTTCATATGCAGGAATGCTGTCAACTCTTGTAGCCTTGTAAAAAAGAGAGTTCTCAATGATAGTGATTCATTTTATAATTCATTAATCATATTTCTCTCAGGTAAAGCTGAGATTACTAGAAAACTTTGGAGTACAAAGGCATTTTTCCTACAGAAGCTGCAGGGTTTTTTAAGGGCAGTTTTTTAGTTAATAGTGTAGTTGCAAAATTAATCCAGTCATTAGCTGGATAGCTATATTCTGGATACCCATAACCATCCCAAACCTGGTTTTAGGTGACAAGAGTATCATTTACTCTCTTGCCTTTCCTAATAATAGGAACAGCACAGGAAGATAATATTTAATGCAATGAGATATTTACATATACACTTGTAAAGAAAATAATTTCATGCTCTGTAAGCTATTTTTATACTTGAACACTGCACTAGTATTTTTAAAAAAAAACTTTACTATAGATTAAAAAGAGAGAGGTTTGAAACTGAGTAATGCTTTTTTCCATTCCGTTTTCACAAGTATCCTTTTATTTCTTTGCCTTCTGCTCCCTTCTCTGTCTTCCTCCCTCTCCACCTTTTCTTGGCTGGTGCAAACATCCACGAGAAACTCTTAATGAAAGCTCGTGCAGATTTTTCAAACTTTTCTTTCCACGGGGATAGCTCAGGTCCAAGGAGCATGCCTGCACATGTGGGGATTTTGGTTTCAAGACATAGCATGAGAGCCTTTTTCAAGGTAGTCATAGGCTGGATTGAGCTCACCCCATATAATCCACTGACATTTTCTGTTGGGAGGATGACATCATCTCAAATTGGCTTTTGATACTGGGAGCAGAGCTGCTCCAGAGCATGCTGAACGCAGTAGGAGTCTCTCCACTGGCTGCACTGCACTTACGATTAAGTCCTTTAATACCATCTGCAGAAGGCAATTTCAAGGCTTCCCTTTCATTTAAAAACCTCCCAGTGCTCAGTGCACAGCGAGGCTGGCAGGAGCTGCCTGCATGCAGGGGGAATGCCAGCCTACCTGCTCCCTGCCTGCTGCAGAGCCCTGCGAAGTGCCCTCAGTGCTTGGCTGGGTCAAAAAGATCATCATACTCATTGTCCCCCTTTGACAGCTGAATGCAGAGACCCCTTGAATCAATAAAGAGCTGCTGATGTGCCAGGGGCTAAAAAACCTTTGCTTCACTGTGGCTTTTTATTCCTACCCAATTGCCATTCACATTTCAGCAAAATTAAATATCCTTCTGTTTAGGTTCCAGCAGCTGGTGGGGAAGCAGTAAAAGAAGTTAATTTAAAGCTACTGGCTGCAATACTCAGGCAAGATTAAAAAAAAAAATGAAAAGAAAGAAAAAGTCATGGCTTCCTAAAAGTCCTGTCACTGAAACACAGAGTTACATAGGACTGTAAAATATAGAAACAAAATTAACTGCTAAATCCAGCTAGGAATTTTAGCATGGATAGATTCCTTTCTTTCTTGTTGTACTTCATCAGTAGCAAACTCAGGTGGACTTGATGTCTCCTCCTGCTCCAGATGGATTTGGGGTTTCCCTGGAAGGTTTGCCCTACAGATTGTTCCGCACAGATCCTGCTGCTCCCCGTCTGCCTTTGGTGCTAATCAGCATCACACCTGTCTGAGAAGAGCTCCAGAAATTAGAAGGAAGTCATGCTCTGGGTTTTGGACTCCTTTCACTCCTTAGCTCTGCCTGCAGCACTTGCAATTGGCCACATCTAGGAACAAATTCCCTCTCTGAGCAGAGCCAAAGCCTCACCTCAGCAGCCTCCTGCAGCCACCAAAGCTGCGATCTCATTACACACCCTCAGGGAAAATGCTTCCTCTCAGCAGCCCTGAATATGCTGCTTTTCAGTCTTATTGTCTCCTTTTTCTAATATTCTTAGACAGAATCCCACTCTGAGCAAATAAATTAAAAGCCCTGGATCAACTCATCACTTAAATATATATACACAGTGCAGAAAGAATTCCCTCTCTCCTCTGGGGCTTTTTTTGTTCACTGGCAAATTCAACATTGAATTTTAGTTTGTTCTGGCAGAATCCAGAGTCTGCTGGGTGAATTGTGCTCATACAATCTGGGCTTCATAAAAGCTCTTTTTTTTTCCCTATTAATTCCATACTTGGCTGAGTAAACAGAGTAGAAACAGGTACTTGACATAGGATGGACTGATCTCACTTCTATGTACTTTGCTTTCAGAATTTAAGACATCTCTGTCATCAGAACTTAGGTTTGCCTTTCCTTAAAAAAAAAAAAAAATTATATATATATTTATATATATATATATATATACACACACACACACATACATATATATAAGAATTAAAGCCTAGAAATATTCTGATGTTTGGGTAAATGAGTGTGATCTCCAAAACCTCTCAGAGGCCACTGTAACGTCCCTTTGTCAGAGATGAGTTTTCTACCAGGTTCCATCCACAAGAGTTGCCAGAAGACCTGCAGTTTCCAGCAAGAATCAAAGATCTTTTTTCTCCAAGGAAAGTCTGAGCAAAGAGATTTGACACCAAAACCTTCTCAGGTCTCCAAAGGAGCTTTTTACTGTTTCCCTCATGACAAAATCTGTTAAAACCACGTATTAAAGTGCTAAGGACACATATCAATGAGACACCAGAGGGAGATACCCAACTTGCTACATAATTCCATTTAAAAATGACTATGAATATTGATCTCGCTGTATTCCTATGGCTCCAAGACTATTTCAATGGCCTTGAAGGATGTGCACTGAAATTTCCAATAAAACACTGAGAGTTAAGATGGATATGCTTCTATTACAAGGGAAATTCAGGTGTGAACTTACAGCAATGTGGTGCACATGTGGCAGCTTCTTTGGCTGTCCTTGCCTTAAATTATTGAAGATCAGTCTAATTAAGTGAAGGACTTTCCCAAAAAAGCAAAGGCAAGCTGCATGATCCTTTATACAGAATCAGCAGCCACCATGGCTTTAAAAAATTATCTAAAAANTCCCTATTAATTCCATACTTGGCTGAGTAAACAGAGTAGAAACAGGTACTTGACATAGGATGGACTGATCTCACTTCTATGTACTTTGCTTTCAGAATTTAAGACATCTCTGTCATCAGAACTTAGGTNTCTCGCTGTATTCCTATGGCTCCAAGACTATTTCAATGGCCTTGAAGGATGTGCACTGAAATTTCCAATAAAACACTGAGAGTTAAGATGGATATGCTTCTATTACAAGGGAAATTCAGGTGTGAACTTACAGCAATGTGGTGCACATGTGGCAGCTTCTTTGGCTGTCCTTGCCTTAAATTATTGAAGATCAGTCTAATTAAGTGAAGGACTTTCCCAAAAAAGCAAAGGCAAGCTGCATAATCCTTCATACAGAATCAGCAGCCACCATGGCTTTGTAAAATGATCTAAAAAGCTCATTTACAAACAAACAAGATTACATCTTAATTCGATGTAACTCTACAAAGAAAGGGCTCTTTTTAAATAGTATGTTGTACTCATTCAAGTACATTGGTACTTCTCTTGTTGACCTCTGCAAATACTAACTCAAGTGTGGATGGAATGTTCTTGGGGTTATGAGACCCAAAAAAGCTTTTTTCCAATGGATTTCTTTAGATTCCATAGAGGAAAGGGGGGATAGGAAAGAGGAATCAACCATCTGTGACAATGGGAAAGAAAACCTTTATGAATTTATTATTTTTTAAATAAATCAAGAGGCAAGGGCTGGAGGAGACCTGTATGGTCTCCAAACCTGGTCCTACAACAGTCCACAACACATCTCTGGACAAATTTATCTGGAACTTGTGTCAGGCTGCTGTTTGAAGAAGGATTTCACAGCTAATCCTATCTCAAAACAGGACTGCAAAAATAATGAGATCGTCCTAACATGGGAAAAAAGATACATTTGCAGAAAAGATCTGTCAAAGAAAAACTCAACTGGAAATTTGTAAGGCTATGGTGACAACTGCCCAGCCAACCTCTTCCAGAAAATTCAACTACCTTAAAAGAAATGGAAAAGGGCTCCTCAGGCATATAAACGGAAAAGAGAAAAGGGAAAGTAAGTATAAAAAAATGAACAAGAACTTTGCCATATTTTTCAGTAAGTTCAGTTTCATGGGCTGCAGTGCCAACAGCAGGAGGGGGAATGGAGCCCAAAAGCAGACGCAGGTATTTTCTAAATTTCCATGTTTGCCGTGTTCCTCCTTTCAGTGGTGTGCACTGGATCCAGGAGTTGGGATCCAGGAGAGGCAAGAAGTCTGCAGACATTTGGATCTCCCTGTTTTTCGTGGAATGGGCCAAACCTTCAGGACTGAATAGCACATAACCTGATAGAAACCACTTTCCTCCAGAGCCGGCAGCAGCACCATCCATTGGGCATTAACCTTCTGCAGTGTAAGAGTGTAAAAGAGCATGGACAGAATCACCTGAAAAACGAGGAGGAGAAGCAGAGAGCAGCTAAACAAGCTCAGGCAGAGAGGCTGACACTGGGGAGGTTTTCAGGGCTGACAGGCAAAGATCTTGCCAAGAGAGTTTCTCACCTGGGAACTCTGCTTCTTTACCAGATGACCATCAAATATAAATCCATAGGGGGGGAAAAAAGTTATCTGGCCCGTCTACAACATCATTCTGCTCCGTCTTGAGGGAATCTGCATCAATTTGGGTTTTTCCAGTGGGGCCATGGAAGTAGCACAATGTTGGCAGGGCTGGGGACAAGAGAAAGATGTGCCTCTGTCACAAATGCACAATAGGGATTTCCACGGTGGAGGTGGAAGCAAAAACATTCCTGTGCTGCAGGGAAAGGATTAGCTTTTGGACTGATCTCTTCAATTATTTTTGGGAATGGTCTTGGCACAATAATAGGAATGCACAGGAATGCAGTCATCAAACTTTTTGATGGGAATTTGGGATATTGCCAGTGTAGCAAAGGATCAAACTGTCATACACTAGGAACTGAACTATTAGAATACAAGAAGTGTAGTAGGTCATGCACTTATGAGCTAATGATAACAGTTTCTGGGAAAAGCTGGGAACTCTCTGGTTGGAAAAGCCCAGGAAAAGGGAAAAAAAAGGCTCAGGGAAGCTTGAAAATGCTGGTCAGTACTGGATGATTGGGAGTCAGGGTGGGAGGCAGCAATGAAAAAGATTGCTGTAATCCCATGGCAACTATTTCCACTCAAACCAGGAAAGTGTTGGGATCACTAGAGAGGGCAGGAACAACTTTTCCTGGAAAACTTTGAACTGTTCTATTCAGCTGGGCTTAAAACAGAGGAATTCAAAGTGGGACAAACACTCAGACTCTTCAGTGATGCAGATTTCATGCCATGGTGAACTAAATCCCGTTTGCTCTCACACTTTCTGGTGTTCATGCAACTGTGTGGTGAAAAAACCTTTAAAAGCAGAGATTACCCTTGTAAGATTTGAGGCTGTAGTTCTTGTAGAACATGGGATACTCAAAAGTCCTGCTATTTATTTCTTTTTTAAGGCTTTAAATACATGCATGGACTTTTAGGGAGATTTAGCTCTCATTATTTTAGTAGAAACTTCAGGAGTTCAAAATACTAAAAAAAAAACCACCTGAAAAAGCACCTTAACTGCTGTTTTTCCAAACCTGCTCAGTAGCTAAAACCCTGGGCTATCCAATAGCTGAATTTCCATCAAGGATCTGAAAACAGTTGGGTTTCCAGAGGTGTCCTGTAGCTCCCAGGCTTTGTCTTTAGATGGAGATGGAGGACTGGAATGAGCAGAGCCAACCTGTGACCCTCTGGCCTCTCCAGGGAGCTGGGTGAAGAGAACCTTTATGGCAATCTGACTCTTTGTTACCCCTACAGCCTGAGGGGGAACCCCTGGATCCTGCTTTCTGATCAAAAATTGGTGCTTTCATGGCTCATCTGGGTTAATAAAAGGATCAGCAGTTCTTGGGCAAGGCTCACAGGATGTCATGGCTTCAAATGGCATTGCCTAAAAATGACACAGAGTAAGGTGTGCACAAATCACAGGCAGCAGGCAGGCTGAGCCCAACAGCAGAGAATGGGGCAGGGAAATCTTGTCCTTACAGAAGAAAGGCAAGGATTTCTGCCATGACATTTATAGTTGTCTTAAGAAAAAGGGTAGAAAATTGATGCCCAGACTCCTGTAAGGAGTTGAGTGCTCCAAGCCCCTTGGTTGCCCAAGCTGACAAGCCAAGGCCATTCTGGCTGCATTCATAGCCCAGATCTGCCTCCCCATGGAGAGGTCTGAACAGGACTCATGCTGTCTTTGAAAACACAGAACTGTCTGGGGGGAACTCCTTCTTTCATAAAACACGATGGGCTTGGAAGGGTTGAGCAAGAACTGGCAGGTTTGGAATGGAATCCCCTTCAAGCTGCTGCCTCTGAGAAGGGCTGGGCACTGCCTCCCACCATGTGAGAGCAAGGGGGCAGGAAAGGAAATGAAATAATGAAATGAAATGAAATGAAATGAAATGAAATGAAATGAAATGAAATGAAATGGAATGGAAGGAGCTGGAATGATGTGCTTGCAGCACAGAAAAAACACTCCAGGTGGCACCCAGAGTGGGACTCATTGCCACAACTCACCTTTGATGCCAAAATTTAGCACAGGTTCAAAAGGTAATTTGACCAAGACATGGAGGAAAGGTCCAGGAAGAGCTTTGCTTCTAAAAGCTTGTCTTTCTTGAGAAATTCCCTGGGATGTATTGCTGCAGGCTGGGAAAATGCTGTGGGGAATTTCCCTCCCTGTTTGCCATGCTCTGCCATTCTCCCCCAGGTTCCTGTTAGAGGGCCCTGCTGGGGACAGGTCAGTGGTCACTTGAACCTTTGATCTGACCTAGAACTACCCTACATGTCCCTTCAGAGCATGATGAAACTAATTCATCATAAAGAAAACATGAAGCTCTCTTTCTCTCTTACCTTAAACTCCTTTTCCTTCCTAGAAGAAATTAGTCTGTAGGGATGAATATAAACTTTAGGCAATCAGTAACATCAACATGATGATAAGAAACTTGTAGTAACAATTCACATGAATAAACCAGTCACTTCTAATACCTACATTCTTCGAGGAGATCCACACCTGCAAAAATTTAAACACATTTCCCCCCCCTAAAATACAGTTTCCTACAGGCAGTAACCTAATTCCATATTTAAGTATTTGCCTTTTATTCAGAGACAGAAGGAACCCAATTATTTCTATTTTTTTCCTTTTCTTCTGTCCAGCAACTGGTCATTTGCAATCTGAACTTATAAAGTCTGGTCTGTACTAAAAAGTCTGCATGATTTTTGTTCCCTTAAGGATATCCTGTAGTTAAATAAATGGCTTATGCTCCTCAAAATAGGAGAACATAGAGATTTTAAAGTCTGGGCAGTAATTTCTAACCTGGAGCAAGAAAAAAAAAGAATATTGGGCATATTGCGGACAAAATGTCTTTTTTTCCCTGCAAAGCTGATAATGACTCAGCTGTTTTCCTCTCACGTTATGAAATCAAGCTGTTGCTTTAACACGAATTGGTTGTGTACAACTGGCTCTCTTTAGCCAGCTTGCCCGTGTGAATGCATCCATGGAAAATAAACCACTCCTACAAATGAAATATATGCTTATAGGCTTGATTTTATCTTAATGCTTTGTAAACACGTGGACAAGCACCGACAAGATAAAACAAGTGTCCACAGAGAGGTTTGGCCTGGGAGAAGTCTGCTTCTGAATTTCAAAGCTACCTCCAGGCAGAGCACTGGACACAGACCCAGCACCAGCCACACCACCAGCAGGAAACCATGAAAAACCAGGACCACCTTTAGGAAACCATGAAAATTGAAATTTTGAAGACAGTGGGAGCACTTCAGTAAATTCTCACTGCAAATGCTGACAGCAAGCTGGAGATTCCAACTGTTGGGTAACTTCTGAAAGCCTGGCTGCAGCTTAAAAGACAAGCAGAGGCCATAGGGAAATGTAAAACCCAATTTATGGGTTTCCAGTGCTTGGAATGGCAGCTCTGTATATTCAGAGAGCACTGAACACCAGCAGTGAGCAGCTGGAATGTCCTTCTCTTCAGAGACACTCTGCAGGGACAGTGCTGCAAAGAATGAAGAAAACCAGGCTGGCTTGCTTGCATATGCTCTGTTGTTTTTTACCCCTGCTTGTTTGTGCATTTCCTACTTTCAGGTTGTAACTTGTAAATACCAAACTGCTCTGGAATATGGGGGTTGAGTGGCAGAAGTTACCCCACTTTTGGTGCTCCATTCAATGTCTCTGCCATTTATTGCAGCAGCCAGTGGAGATTCCTGCAATCCAGCTGGCAAAAGCCTCAGGTGCTGCACTACGTTGGGACAGCAGAGCCCAAGTGACTCCCCAAAGGGTTTTCTCTTGGCCCAGAGAACACTCTGAGTCCTTCTCATGGTCAGATGTTCAGCAGGGCAGGGTGAGCCTGGGCATGCCTGGCACAGCCAGAGCATATTGCGGACAAAAAGGCACAATAATGCTGTGGGGCTGATCTTCCCTGCTGCTGGGACAGCCCAGCCCGTTCTGGATGGAGACAGCAGGCAGGTTGCTGTAATCTGACAGCAACATCTGTAATCTGAGCATTAACATCTGGCTCACAAGCCTTCACACACTCTTTTCTAAGATGGAAGAAACCCCAAGCCCCTCCAAAGCCACACACCCTCCGCAGCCCATGGAAGTGTCTGATAATTACCTGGCTTTTCCAAATTAGCACAGTGTCACTTGGTTGGGATTAAGCTCATTTTAAACCTGTTCCTCAGGAAATGCCACTGTTAAATTCCAGGCAATTCTTCAGGTGAACTCGTTTAGCATACAATAATAGAAAAATACATTTGTTCCAGGTGCTTTCCTGGCAGAACCTGACATTTGTGTCTGTTTATTCTTCCTTCTGTCTCTCCAACTCCCTCTGGATTCTGCTATGCTGTGACTGCCCAGGCTGTGTGAGAGATCATCTCATGTGAGAGATGGCTGTGGAGGGAAGGAGCTCTAATGGAAGGATCATGAATCAGAGCCACAAAATGAATCCAGATATGGCCCTTGCTTTCTTATTTTGCAGCTGACCCACATGCACTGTAGAACACACTCCTCCATAACCCCATTAAAACTATTTTGAGTCTCAAATATTAAATGGAGTTAATTCCTTTGTTTGCATGCTTGTTTATTAATTAATATTGTGCAGGGAACTGGGTAAAGCAAAAAGGGCAATGTGCTGTTTTGTTTAAAGACTTGTGGTCTAAGTAGACAGGCTTCCCTGCTGCTCAAATAAAATAAAATGCTGGAAATTACAGCCACAGCTTCCAAAGTAATTCAGACACCTGTGTATTTGATTTTTAAAAGAAATCTGTATTGTGTTTGGTATTTTGTGTGAGTGGGGATGGGATGATTGGCAGGTGCTGAAAATTAGGTGTATATAGGAAGTCTCAAGCAGAACCACTAAAATTAAATGTGCTCCAAACACTGATTGCTTTTAAAAACTCAATACTGGAATTTTTACTTTCTTCCTACACAGCTTGAGCTTCATATGCCAGTAAGTGATCATTGGATTTTTATTAGATGGGCTGGTATCTGTGGAGCTCTCAAGAGAAATAAGCATCATCCAAAAGCAGTTTTTATTAATCATTAGTTTCCTCTCAGCATAAAGCTGAATATTAAAAAGGTTTACAGGCTGGGGATTTTTTTCACCTGTGAGTTTGAAGAGATCTTTGGCAGTGGCCAAAGAGTCCAATTAAAAGGGACTTGCCATAGAATACAAGAGAAAACCAATAGAGAACTCCAGAGAGAATAGTATGGTTGATATGGTTTTACATTGAGATTAGGATTTTATATTTGGGATCTCAAACCAGACCCACTGGGCTTGCCTCTTATCTGCCATATATTTTATTCTACCTCTTACTTATTTACCTCTGAATCACTCCAGTGCATCCTCTCTGTCCAGGTTACACTTGTGTCAGATTAGGACACTGCTGGATATTCAGGGAGGGTTTTATCAATAATGTGCTTTCCTGAGCTGAACCCAAGCCAACAAGGTAATTCTATCTAGAAAGACAATTTCTAGACTCTGTGTTTCTTCCTTCTGTTATTAATTTAGTTAATTTGTGCTGTGGACAGAGCCTGACGTGTGAAATTCTCTTTCCTCCCATAGCTTTGCACGACTGATGAAGGCAGAGCTTCGCTTTGCAAAAGCAGCAACACCACAAATCCCTTTTCAGGCTTTCATCCCTCAGAGCAGTGGAAAAACAAATCCCAGCTATTCCTTTAACAGGGAGATGTGACCCTCCTGTCCTGCAGAACAACTGACAAACCACTGGCCTTGAAACACCGTGAAGGACCATTTTAGAACACAGGCCCTTCCTAATGACATTTTGTCTTTGCTTATTTTAGAAATCCTGGAAAAACAAAACAAACAAACAAACCACAAAACCCCCAACAAATGGATATTTAAAGGGAGATCAACTTAGAGGAGAACTCTACATTCCCTCGTATCTGTAAAAGAGATTCCCACTGCCAGTCCTGCTCTTCCAACAGCTCTGAGCAAACACATGGTGATCCTGCTGGAAGATCCCAGAATTTCTCATGCTGGAAATACAGGAAGAGATGATAACCCCAAAGAAGCTCAAAGAAAAAAAAAATTCTTCTTACAGATACCTTTGAGACTCTCACTCTGTGAAGCACAACATTTAAGGAAGCACACAACCATTGAAAAAAGAGTATTTTTCTGTTTAAGTAGAAACTGTTTAATGCTGTGAAATAAGTCCATCACAGTCAAAAAGGGGTTTGCAGCTTCACAGAAGAGTTGTGTCCTCAATCCTTTACTAGGAAACTGCTTTTCAGGGCTAGAACCACATAGAAATGTGCTCTGTGCACTGACAAACTGTCTACAGGCGAGCCAGATACTCTGCTTCAAAAAGCTGAATTCCTAAACCGAATAATCAGAGCTGTCTGCCTGCAGGAATGGTTTGCTTTGCTGAAGGGCTGACCAGGCAGAAGTTCCTGCTGATTTTTCAAAGCCCAGGCCTTCTTCCTTTACATCAAGCAACCTTGATGTAAAATTAGAAAGCTAACTTTAGACAGCAGGGTTGGGAAATGTTGGGGGCCTGTAAATATGATTACAGGTCAGACAGAGCAATTAAAGTTCCCAGGAAATGATCCGTATTTTCTCTCTCTCTCACTATACTCACACACCCATATATGCCTGACTTCCCTACCTAAGCACACTTCCTGCTGATGAACTTGCCCTGAAATTGGAAAATAAATTCTGTGTGATGCTATTTTGCCCATAGCTCACCGAGAAGTTCCCCACCCATCTTGGCACTGGCTTTTTGAGAGAGGAAGCACCAAATTGTGACCACATAGGGTGAAGGTGGTGCCCCAACAAAGCCACAAGGACCCTAAATTTAAGCCTGCCATAAAAGCTTCGAAAATGATGACACACAAAGAAGGAGAAACTATGGGGAATGAAACACCTTAATTTTGAAAAACCACAATGATCCACCCAGCACTTTTAGAGCTTTCAGCTCTGAGGCATGAATTAACCACAGGCAGAGTTTTCAACCTACCAAACACAGACACTCATTCTTTGCACTTTGCAGCTGCTTAAAATGGGATGGATGTGTCTTACAGACTTAAAAAGACAATTCTCAACATGTCCATGTCTGTTTAGAAACCCCAACAACACACACTGCCAGTCCAGTAGGCTGGAATTCCCAGAGATGAACTGGTGACCCCTCGTTCCGGAATGGAAAATTCAGGATACTCTACTTGTACCTGGTTTCAAAAGTCCAGAGCATCCTTGTTCTGCCAAAAAAAGGGCTCTGTACTGCTTCATCTTGAGCTTGGGTTACCCCAAAAAGGTGTCTGAAACAAGCAGGGTGAAAATTTTGGCCTGGAATCTGTGATTTCCAAACTCTTGTGGGCTGGCCTTGTTCCACAGAAAGGTGCTGACACTGTATTTAATCATGACTGTAATTAAATCTATTTATTGCATCACTCGGTATTAATTTGTATTAATTAGCTAATTACTTTTATTAATTAGGTGCTTTCTGGGCTTCACTTTCATTTGAATAACACTCTTTAAAGGACAAGGAAATGGTGAGAGGTGTCTTCTCCAACGTGACACAACCCAGAGCCAGTGCTGAGTGGAAAATGGAAAACTGTTCTGTGCATTAAGCTCAGCCCTTCCCAAAACCAGGGAAATGCTGAGTAGTGTTTCCCCTGAAGGGATGTTTTGGGGGAAACTCTGAGTGCTGCTGAATGTGAATATCAAATTAAATTGCAAACAAAACCCTGCCCTCTGGAACCCACTGCCCCTCAGAGCCTGATCACGGCTTTTCTTGGAGCCACGCCGCCTTTGAAGGGTTGGGTTTGTTTTTTTGGATTTTCCCTGCACGTGCTCAAAAGACAGGGTGGAATTAGAGGAATACAGGGATGGAGGAAATTCAGACAGAAATCAAACAAGTGACAGGGCCAAGGCACAGTTTATAGCCTTCTGCAGGTTGCTGCACTTGCTCTCTCAGCCAGGATTCGCCAAGAACCCTAAGGTGTGTCTTTCCTGAAAAACTTCATTAGGAATCTACTGCCCAGAGCTGTGAGTTGCATTGAAAAATGAGAGCCCAGAACTGCTCTGAAATTTCTTACCAACATCAACTCTCTGTCCCTGGTCACTCTGAATTCCAAATTTGAGGTGATTTCAGTAGCATCCCAGAAGAGCAGCTCCAGGCTAAGATCCAGGTTTTACTGAATTAAACTGGGGAAGCTCCAGTCTGAAAGTTTTTAAGAATTTTTTGCATACATGCACGTGCAAGCTTTTAAAAGCAGATGATATCCAGAAACCACATTTACTATTGGCACATGATGTTTCCCCATCTGTCACTTCTGACAGCAAACTCAGGACTTCCAATCCATTACAGTCTCAAGACATCAGCGATTCAGTTAAATTACTTTAAAATACACAGTAAAACAATGGGGTTTTTGTAGGAACGAGAAGTTGGGGATATCCTGCAGCAGCGGAGAAGGTTGAAGGAGCCCTGAGGTTGCAATTAGCCCACTGCACTAATGGAATCTGTCAAACTGCAGAGGAGAAAGTGAATCCATGTCTGCCAGAGCCACAGATACAATTAGAAGAAAATGGACAGGAGCGTTGTCATGACTGGGATCTCATTGCTTGAGATAGCAAAGATGATGGCTTATTTTGCTTCCCTTCAACCTTGGGACGCTGTTGCTTCTCTCAGGTGTTCCCAGGAGAGGCTGGGGACAGGAGTGCTACAGAGGGGCAAAGCCACCACTCCTTCCATGGCACTGCAGTTTGCTCCTGCCCACTGCTCTGCCTCCAGGACTGCTTCCCAGGAGGAAGAGAGAAGGAGCTGCAGGAGGGCACATCGCCTGGCCTTAAAAGGAGATTTCCAGGATGGAAATGTTGTGCACAGCCTGGCTTTGCTGGTTGCTAAATGAAGGGGAAAATACACAACCAGGCAGGGACACTCACACCACACAGATGTTCTGCAGGGAGCCTTTACACACCCCTCTTCTCTGCTCTGAAAACATCACCACTCTGCCCCTTCCAATTCCAGAAAAGTCCTCGTTTTTATGACTTCAATAAAGAATTCTATTCTGAGGGCAAACTGCTGAGCCCTCTCTGGTGAGGGGGTGGCTGAATCTCCTCCACCAGGCTGTGGAAGGGCTGGTTTTCCTCTGTGCCCTCTCTAAAGGCAGGGTGTGCCATTAAGAGGCTTTTCTGCAGACACAAGGCCAATAATCTGACTGGAGCCAGCCAGTCCATGACCTCAAGTGCACCATTTGAAAACTACACCTCCAGCCTTGCCCTCATTCCTACTCCACCCTCTGCAGAGCTCATCACACCACTCCAGTTTCATTGCTGCTCACCCACCCTGGTTCAGTGCTGCCAGCAGCTTTCGGGAGAACCCAGTTAGACAGCGAGAGCTTGAAGACACAGATCTTTCTTTTGACTTTCCTTTTAGCAATACCTTGAGCTCTCCTTGCTGTTCGCATTTCCCTTTCCCAGCTTGCCAGCATGTCTGAGTGAGTTTGTGTGGTGTTTATAAAGAACAGAATTATGACTAACATACTTTTCACAGGTCACAGAACAACTTATATCAATCCAGCTAATTAGCTCTTTTCTGTGGTATTTTTTTTTTTTACACATGAAATATTTATTCAGTTTTCTTATCTACTGGAATTTCTGATGCACAGACAAAGGCACACCGCAAAGCGATTCGCTACGAAAACCACAAGACGCTGATCTTTATTTGTTCACAAAAACAGTCAAAATTAATTTATCCTAAGGGATAAAAGAGGCAGGGAGAGCAAACTGAAAGATGAAGATAAGGCAGTCTGAAAGAGACAAAGCTTTGCCCGGCATCTAGATCTGGCACCTCACCCTGCAGACAGCTGAATTATTCTACTTTCAGCCTCTTTTTTGTGTTTTAGGCTGACTATTGGCAGCTCAGAGAAGCCAGAGCTGCCTGGTGAGACACCTCCTCCCGTCAGGTACCTCTCCACAGCCCCTGAAGGGACTTTGCTGTGTCTCAGTCCCTCCAGGCTGCTGGCAGGGGTCAGGAATCAGGGAATGTGACCCAGGGCAGGACCATGGAGCTGGCAGGGAGTCCTGCAGCTCCTGCTGGTTCTCCAGCCCAAGGCAGCTCTGTGCAGCCCTGCTCCTCCTGGGACACGCTGGCCAAGCCATCCTCAAAGGGCTCTACAGCTCTCCAGGGAATCCAAACCAGGTCCTCATTTTCCTCTGCCATCAGAAAGTGAAAAGTACTTCAACTGCATGTTTCTTCCTCCAATTTATCTTATCTACCATGCAAATGGAGCATGGAACATCCGTCCCTCCTTTTAGCTGGCTTTTATGTACTTGTGGGATCATGCTCCTCCTTCAGTCTTCCTTTTTGAGACTAAATTACCCAAGATGAGTCACTTTTCTTTGTAAGCCCTTTCTCTAAAACCCTTGATCAGACCTTCTGGTCTGCTCTGCTTCCTCCAGCACCTCAAATTCCTGTACCAGGGACATCCCCTGAACCCTGATCCAAACATTTATGAATGCTAGGAGAAATAAAAAGGAAGATTTTACTAGTCTCAGACCTTCCTCAGAATCTTCTTTTACCTTCCATTGCAGACAGGAATTCCATTCCTTTTGAAAAACATTCTGCTAAAAGGACTGATGCTGCATCCAGATCTTGCAAATAAGACTTTATTATTTTTTTTCTGCCCCTGGTTTGCCATTTATCTCAGTGGAATTTCCACCTGCTTCTTCCAGGTGCTGCCAGCACAGATTCATAGGAGCTCCAGTAACTTTTAAAGTGCAAGTTAACGTCATTCTAAAAAGCCTCTTGTTTTCATCTTACTGCCATCAGCCGAAAGAAAGCAGCAGTCCTCTTTTCAGCAGCTCATAAAATCTTATTCGAATACATGCCTGAAAAAATAGGTAAATTAACTCCACAAATCCACTCTGATACTGTCCAGCCTGACAGCCATTCATTTTTCATTTTTCATTTTCCATTGTCTTCCTTCCTTCCTTCCTTCCTTCCTTCCTTCCTTCCTTCCTCCCTTCCTCCCTTCCTCCCTTCCTCCCTTCCTCCCTTCCTCCCTTCCTCCCTTCCTCCCTTCCTCCCTTCCTCCACTGACATTTTTTCCTTTTCAATAGCTCAGTGAGGAAAATTAATACTCCAGACTTATCTTTAGGCAAAGCTTTTCTGTTGAGCCTAGCTAATATATGCTAACTGTTTTTAGGTAACCTCACTTTCTTTCACTTTTCTGCCATCTGGACAGGTATTGCCTCTGTGTCAGCCAGCAGGACATTTACAAAAAAGCAGCTTGGGTGTTTCTAGTTTGCAAAGCACAAACAAGAAGCAGTGATTCCCCAAGCAGCATTTCTGATAAGAGGAGCTGATTAAGTGAAATGCAGATGGAATAACAGGCTGCCATCTGCCTTCCTGTTTTAATTTTTGTGGTAAATTCTGAGAGCCCGTATCTCTCATTTATGCATATACAGCCTCATGAATCTCAGCTGCAGGGCAAATGGGGAGTACATGAGCGTTGTTAATTTGATAGCAAAAACCAAAACAAAACATGAAAAAAAATTTCCTTGTGTTATTTTTGAAGGGACCTTTATCTTTTGTTTGAACTTCAAACAGAGCTAATGCCAAGTAACCCAACCTTAATTTACCATGAAAGGCACTACTATCCAGTTCTTCACAGAAATAATCCACAGTCAGCATTCCCTGAAGGATCTTTGCCACAGTCAGTGGAGATTTTTTGTTGTTGTTTCCTACTTGTGAATATGCTTTACAATCAATTATTCATCCCGTGTCCTCTACCTCCAGAACCTTTCATCATTATCTCTGAAAAGGGAATTGGGATGAAAACCATAATTGCTGCAATTTCATTAGTTGATAACTGTCGTTCCCTTCTGTGACTTGACCAAAAGAGCACTTCAGTCATCCCTGTAGACCATTTGTAACTTCTAAAAAATTTCTGCTATCTAACAATTCTATCTCATGTTTCAAAATACTTCAATCTTAACATTTCAAAATCATGGAGACCAATTTTTTGTTTTTAATGCCTAAAGTTTAGTGTACTGAGATCTTTTGGCCAGAAGATAACATTTGGATCAAATCTGAATAAAAAACAGAAAGAAAAATGAAAAAGAAGGAACAGAAAGAAAAAGACAGTATATTGCTGTAATTGTAAAGCTAAGAAGTGATTTGACACAACAATAGGGAATCTTTGACAGTTACACGGATTTCCCCGTTAAAAGGAGAATAAGATCACAACTTTACAAGCTCCTTGTGCAATGGCACTGAGCAAAGTGCCAGCAGAGGGTATTTGGAAGGCAAATTTCAATCCCCAAAATATCTTCTCTGCATTTACTTAATTTTCTTGGCTGGTTGGGCAGGCTGACCAGAGCTCGGCCTGGAGTACCGGTTATGTCATTCAGCAGAAAACTCCCTTGTGGGAGCAGAATTTGGTTTCATTTTATTATTTTTTTTTTTCCTCCTCTTTCTCCTCCTCCAAGACTGCACGTACAAAGGCAGGTCACAAAATAAAAATAAGCTGTAGCCAGCAAAGTTCAGGGTTTGAAATTTTAAAAAAAACCCAAAAAACTCTGTATACTTATTAGAATTTCTTGTTAATTAAGACTCACTCTTTCTGCTTCAGATGACAAAGGTTTGCTGGAGGTCCTACCTAAACAAACCAGGCTGGTTTAACCATCCACTCCCAGCAGCTTCCCAGTGTCTTCTGGACCCATTTACCAGCAGCTTCTGCAGCTGCAGAAAGGAATATGAGTCTTTCAAGGCTGATTTTAGCCAAGAAAACTACACTAAGGAAGAGCTACATCATGCTTTAACTGGGATTTCCATCCAGCTCTAATTAGGCTGCATTAAAAGCCTCCAAACATATTTGACTTGTATGCGGTGGCATAACATTCAAGGCTTGAAATTTTAATTTATGGGTTTGGGTGGGTGCCTGATACTTCTAATGTTTAATGAATCTGTCCTCACTTGGCAATTTGCCATCGGTGATCACAGGGTTTGTGAATGCCCCTAGGTATTTATATCTGCAAAATTGATAGTGTGTGAAATGTCTTCTATTTGACAAAACATGGCTGTTTTATTTTCTTCTGAAATGACATAATTACTCCTGCAGGATATGTGGTCAGTTGAAGATTTGCAATTTTTCATGTTAAAGAGTTCTATATATTATTTCTGACAGGCAGTGTTTTATTTTCATGAAGGATTCAGAGTCTGTTTAGTTAGAAGCTGCATTTTGTTTAAGTCTCACACTGGAAGCTCTCTGGGACAGGGGCTATCTTTGTGTTGTAACACAATTGAAACAATAACTTTAAAAACCTCTGTAAAATGGGATTTTCCATTAACTGTGCAGATGGTGGTTTGCTAAAAATACACCCAGAAATGAAAGTGGCACAAAAGCTGGTAAGAGTAAACACAAAAAAAAAATCTCATCGTCTAAGGCCAGAAAGAAAGGAACAAGAGACAACACAAAGCTCATAGATGTTAATTTAAAAAAAACCTAAAATCCTTTGTTATTCAAGCAGACCTTTTAAAATACCTTTATTTTTTACTCTCAAATACCAGCAATGACATACTTAAGTAAAATTTCCACTGCCTTGCCAATAACGACTGAAAAACTCCAGTGCTAAAAAAAGACAGGAAAACAAAATCAGGAAGGTGATCATGTATGAAAATAAAACCAACCTAAAGTCCACTGGATACAGTCTGAGGGTTCAGTGCTGCTACAACAATAAGGCTTTTGAAGGTTTCTCAATCCAGCTACAGTTAAGAAAAAGGATGGTGTTGTCAGCCCCTCTGAACTGCTCTGGCTTTTGTAGATGTGCCACTAGAAAAATTCAAACACCTCCACTTCCAGTGCCTGCCCAGGTTCATCCTGCTCTAAACCTGCTGTGCCCCTTCTGACAAATCCAAAAAATCCACCTGGTTCTCCGGCCCTTCAAGTCTCCCTCGTAGGCTCTAAGAAAGGAAACAAGAACTTAAAGGAGACACCTTTTAGAAATGGCATCTACCAAGGCTATTTTCTCATGGGGCTTTCTAACCCTGCCACAGGACTGGGCCGGGAACACTGAGAGGTGAAAGGGCTGCTGTGTTTTCATACTAATGGAGCATCAAAACCTGTTATTTTTACTATGCTGAATATCTTAGTAGTAAACCGTGGTAGTGTCCCTCACTTGTCTTCTTCAGAGTGTCAGGAAAGGTCTGATAAATCCAATATTTAGAGCTCCTTTTCCCAACAGCTTTGTTTGACTTCCTCTCTGCTGCGCCACTTTCTGAGCCTGATAGAGCCCTGGGTATTTCTAACAGCTTTTTGCTCCTAAACCTTCCTTCTCTCCCACAGCTCCCACTCCCCAGGGATGCTCCTTTTCCTCCTGCATTCCTTCATCCCCACAGCTCCCATTCTCCAGGGATTCTCCCCCTGGCTGAAGGATGCTCAGATTTGTTCAGAGCCCAGGAGTGCTCCTGGGAGGTCATTTTGGGGGATCACTGCTGCCTGATGTGAAATTCCAGTGAGGAAACAACACCCTGGGCTCTCCTGGCTGCAGGCTAAAATGATTTGGGGTGTTTCTTTGTGTTTGTGGGAGAGGGTGATGACATTTTTATGCCATTTAGTGTACATCAGGTAAGACTGTTGCGCAATTTTGTCCAACCCCCTGCTCTAAGCTCACTCCTGGGTTTCCCACCACACCCTGGCACAAGAGTTTCTGTACACAAACCAGACAACATCTGTCAGTTCAGATCAGTGGTGATAACAGGTTTTCCTGTGGAGCAGGGTTTTCATGGTTTGTTAAGATGGAGAGAGAAACCTCTGAAAAATCCAGGTGAGTTTTTGGCCAGCTTGTTCTCCTGCTCGTCCTCCTGGCCAAACCTGCTGCATCATTTACTACCTCTGTTCCTCGAGGTTGTTCTTCCATTTCTGTTCAGAAGTTTTCACTTTTTGCTATGACCTGCAGCAACTTTACCTCCCCAGAAGTGGTTTATTTTGCTGCTTTCTGCTCCACTCTACCTCTGGCCGCCTTTGAGAATCTCTTTGTGTCAACCTTAATGTGTTTGTGGCCCCAGACCACAGTTCCTCCAGCTCAGAATAACTGAAATTAAGACTGTGGCTTTAACTCATAGTATCCGTCCACTGGAGTTGATATTCTTAATTCATTTGGCCTCTTTACCCATTAAATCTTCCTTCTCACACAGGATCAAGCATTTGAGTTATTCATCACAGAGGTGATGGAGGTTGTTTTGCCTGGAACTTACTGCTTTGGCTCACGGTCAGTTTGGTCACCTTGGCAGGAGAGTGACCCATTTTGGTTCTGCAAATGGGCTGCAGAAATTGTACAACATTTGCAGCCTCTGGGTGGGTTTGCCATCCCAAGCAGAGCTCAGAGATACTGAGAACACACACAGAAGGGGAAAACTGCCGGTGTTTCTGTCTGTTTTTCTGTTCACTGAATAAATGATTTATAACATCAAGGTTTTGTTGTCAGATCAAAAAGTCACCTGAACAATTACATGCAAGAGGAACATAAGAGAAAGAAAGTCTATAAACAGGCATGCCTGGCATTAGAGCTTGAAAGAATCCCTCAGTGCATTCCCAAAATCACAGGCAGACAGAACAACATGCCCGTGTGTGTGCACAAAACCTTCTTCAGGCCCCAACTGTCACACACTTTTGTTGGAGGCTTTAGGGGTCTCAGAAAATGCTACCAACCCAAATGAGATTACAGCAAAGAGATTCACATTTCTGAGATAATGTTTTCCTAGAGTGATATATTCACTTTCTGAATCAACATGCTTTCCATCCCCAGGGACTGCTGGGTGGCTGGTTGGGTGGAGAGGGGAGGAAAGGGAGAGCAAAAAAGAGTAAAGGCAGGGAAGACTCCAGTACTATTAATTTAGTTTGATTAACTGAGTGATACTTCAGTTATGATGTACATTCATACACAAATCCGTGCAAGTCAGACCAAAAAGAGGGCACTGGAATGAAGATTATTTATTAAATTCTACTGTAAAGAGTGGCTGCATGTCTGTGTGTCTCTCATTAACTCCTCTGACATAAAATAACTGGTGCTCCTGGAATATTTCAGTTTAGTAAAGAGGTTTCACTGCTGAGCACAGCTTTTTTCCTCCCTCCCGTTTTTCCTCTTCCCTCCCCCCTCCTTCCCTTTGAGTCTGAGGCTGGGATAAAACCTCAGTGATTAGCTTCGTTGCCGGCAACAAGCCTGATTCTTTAATGTAGCTGCTCTGCTCCTTAGCTTTGTTTGCATTATTATTTGCATTGTGCAGCAGATGACTAAGAGATAGTCAAAAGATCAAAGGTTTCCTTTGATGGTTTCTATCACGGATCCCTGCTGTATTAGAAAGGATCTCAGGTCAGGACACTCTTGTTCACACGCAGATCTGAACAAGGGGCTGCACGGGGTGATCACACTGGATGGAGCTGAGCACATCCATCAAAGGGCTGCCCACGTTGGCCCAAACACAAGAGGAGCTTCTACCTCCACAGCCGTGACATTAACGAGTGACAGATGTCTCCCCGTGGCTGCTGCTTTGATGTGGCAGCACTGGGGAGAACCAGGCAACACGGAGGGGTTGTGCTTTCCATGGCATTCTAGAACCGTTTTAGAAAATGCAGCACAATAAATAAATAAATTGTATTTTATATAAATAAATAAATTATATATAGATATAAAATTATATAGAATTATCTATAAATATATATTTATATATATAAAAATATATAACTATATATATATAAAACCCATATATATATGTAATTTAAATATATATATAAATAAATTCCTGACAAGCGATTTCTAATAGCAAAGGGTGTTTGCTCTTCACAGACGAGCCCAGCTTGCAGAACTGAGCCGGGCCTGTGCCAGGTCTCTCTCACACATTGCATTTTATCTTGCTCATAATAAAAAATAAAACTTAATAAACAGCAACGAGCGAGTCACTGCAGCCCCTCTGTGACCTGAAGCAGCTTTGTGCACAGAAGGGAGAAGGAGATATTGAGACAAAACCAAGACTCAGTTCCTGGAAGGTCACAGGTGCAGCTTGGCCACATCCACCTTTCAGACTCCTGGCTGCAGGATAAGATGATTTTGGGTGTTTCTTTGTGTTTGTGGGACAGGGTGATGACATTTTGATGCCATTTAGTACACATCAGGTAAGACTGCTTTTGCAATTTTGCTCAAACCCCTGCTCTAAGCTCACTCCACCACATTCTCCTGCACTGAAGAGACACTTATTTGGAAGGGGTGTCCAAACCTACAATCCTTTCCTGTTTAACATAGAAAAAAGCAATGAAAAACCCCCACTTCTTATGCCTGGCAATTTTTATTTACATTAGGACTTTTGCCAGGGTAAGTGCTGTCATGTCTCTACAGAATATTAATCCGCCGCTAAAAGATTTCAGTGTGGACTTGCCCTGAATTTCACAGACCATCTCCAGCTGCCACTCATTGCAACAGCAGCTCAGTTGCACCTCAAGGGGGAGGATTCAGCTCTGAAAATGCCATGTTGAGGAGAGATTTCTAGCCTGAAGGAAGTGTTGAAGCCACCTGCTTTGTATCAGCAGTGAGCTCAGGGCACTTCCATGGCACCCACAGAACTCCCAAAGAGCAGTTCATCCTGTCTAGCCCCCAGTCTGGGGGGATGCCACAGAGAGAGAGAGAGATCTCCTGGACATTCAGACATCAAAAATTAAGCAAAATGAATCCCACAATTCTATTGTGCAGCTGATGCCAGAGCTGGGATTTTAGATGGAGAGCTGGTATTTTAGAAGGAGTCTTGGCTTGTGGTTTTGTATTCCTTCAGCAGTTCTCACTCAGATCATCCCAAGCTGGGCTCTTCACTAGGAATCCACAGGGCTGATTTCACGTTTCAAGCACCATCCACCTTCGAGAGGCTCCTTCAGTTGGGTTACATCCTCTGCCTTTAAAAAAAACCCAAACCAACCCTTCCTTGGTGCCCTCCTTGCTGTAGTCAGCAGAGGCAAAACCAGAAGAATATGACAATTAAAGGGGAAGTTTGAATCCAAAGCCTGTTGCTGAGCAGCTTTGTAGCTTTGTGTGTAAGGTGTGTGTCCTTAAAAAAAAATGAAAAAAAAGTCCTTAGAAAAATGGAAAAGGAATCTTCTCCTGCTGAACAAGAGGGGACAAAAATTGGCTTCATGATCCAAGTGTGCTTATGGAGCAATGGGAAAATTCTGCTCTTGGTCTACAGTTCAGGGAGCCTTTTTACTAATAACCACATTACCTGTAACAGCCCAGAGTCACCTGACTTAAATTCCAGAAACTTGACAGAGTTACAGCCCAGATTTGAGCTGTCCTCCTCCTCCCCTCTGCTGAGAAATTACCTGACATCATCACATGGTTTTTCTCTCTGCTCAGAACATCAAATATCCAGTTCCAGGAACAGAGGGTTATTTCTCTGTCAGTTCAACCTTTAGATGGTGGAGAAATAGAGGAGATTTGTTTTGTTATTAGGGGACTTTTGATACACCGCCTTGTCTTCCAAAACCATCCCTTTTTTCCAAGGTAGTTACGAATCATGTTCTGAAACACTTCTTCACAGTGGGAAATGTTCATGTAACAGTTTCAGTGGTGGTAGTGTGAATATCTGTAAAGTGAAACCCCCCCCAGAATTTGGCCTTGAAGATGTGTTTTTAAAGCCCAATTCGTTGTAGTTCTGTTCAATTTCTTATCTAAAATGGCACCATTTGCTTGATGCCCGAACCTACTGGAAATTTTTCGATCAACATTCCCTATTTTCTGCTGATGCTCTAGGGGAAGCAGCAAGGCCTGCAGGACTCTGGGACAGCATTTTCATGAGCTGCTTTTTTTTGTTGTTGAATGTAGGCGCCAGAGTTACAGGGCTGCTCGCAGAGAGAATGCCTGGCAAAAACAGGAGGGCAAAAGCACATTTATGTATGCACAGACCACATCCCAGCCTGTCAGCGGCTTGAAATAACATGCAAATAGGTGCCAGTACATCTATCATTCTGTTTATTGTCTTTACTCACTTTCAGTTTGACTTCTCATACAGTTCTGCCTCTAAGCAGTTGATAAACACCACTGGACTACTGGATTTTGTTTCCCACCAACATCACGTCTTTATCTTTTGGAAAGGTTGATGAAATACAAACAGTGTAAGAAAAACTTTACTGGCAAAGCCTCTGTCCTGCTTCACCACAGCAATGGACTGGGGGTGCTTTGTATCTCTTGCACGGTCTGTTTGAGTGACACTCTGACAAATGGTCTTTTTAGCACTGAAACTTAAACAAGGAGGGGATTGAGTAAAATCACAACCTGGAGAGACTCAAAATGACATATCAGGAACGTTTTTCAGTGGTCAGTTTCCTGATGGCTGAATTAACTGCAGTTTTATCTCGCTCTGCGTTGGCTGCTTCGCCTCACTTTCACCAAATTGCTTTCTTATCGTCACAAACACCACCGAATTACTGTAAACTGCCCAAGTGGCTGAGCCCTGCTCTCCAGCCCATGGGTGCAATCCCTGGGTTTTCCTCTCTCTCAGTTGTCCATTGTGTTTGAAATCATCTCAGGAGAAACAGTCCAACACAACAGTCCTGCCCAGACCGTCACACACGGTGACAACTCTGTTGTCAAAACAGCTTTGCTCAAGCTTCTGTCTCAGCTTTGGTTGGGTTATAAAAACAACCAGTTTTCCATGTGTTTCCTTTCATTTTGTAGTTGCCAAGATGACATCCAAAGGAGACAGAAGGAAAGGCACTGAGACTGGCATGGATGGGTTGAAATTCCCCCTTCTGAGGCTAAAAAGGCTCACTGAGGAGAGGTGTGGGAGGCCAGGGTATATTGTTCTGCAAGTTAGGGATGAACTGTATATATGAATAATTTTTTATTTCAAAGGAAAACAAGGCACCTAGTCAAGATTCACCAGAAGATTTCATTGATCAGCAATCTTAGGGGAAAAAACCCCTTAAAGATCAGAATTAGGAGCCCAAAGCCAGCTCTGCAGCTTCTAGGAAATGCAAGGAAAAATCTGATTTTTGAAAGTATAGAGTTGTTAACCTTTCGTCCTTCACTTCTTTATGGGATGAAGCAGTGTCCTTCTGCTCAGGAGAGAGAAAAACAGTGCCTAAAATGTATTTTGTCTTTCCAATAGCTAAGAGTCACCACTGCACTCCCTCTTTGACCAGTGCATGTCACTGGGTCACGAGGAATAAACCCATTTGCAACTGCTGGAACACAGGGAAAGACAGAGGGGAGTGAAGACAGCCTGAAAAGTGCTCTGTGATCACTGAAAAGTGCTCTGTGATCTGATCCCACCTCCTGCTCCTGAGCCCATCAAATCCTTCTCTTTGAAAACTCCAGGTTTCCCCAGATTGTCCGTTTCAAAGACAAAGCAAGAGCCATGAAGAGGAACCAGAAGACAAAATGTTTGTGTTGATTGGAAGCTTCCAGATTTTAGGAACTGGCAGTTTGTGTCCCCAGCTTCAATTCACTTCGCTTGCCTTTAGCTGAAACACCATTTCTGCCCCTTTGCCTCGTTGCAGGACATCAGAGCCAAGAGGAAAACTTGTCCACAGAGAAAGATCCATTTTGCTTCTGTCAATAATACACTGGGAGCTGTCAGGAATGTCCCAGCAGCTGTGTGTGGATAGGACTGGGAAGTCCTATTAAATTCTACATTCATTAAATGTGGAATAATAGCACAGTGCCAGCAAAAGGAGACAAGCAGAGCAGTCAGGGATGCAGGATTTATATTTTTTATGTGCTCTCTGCACCACCCTGAGCTCTGCTTTCCAGGCTCTCCAACAATCCCATGTTTGTGCTGCATCTTCTGTCATATGGTGACCACATTTTCCTGGGAATGAGAACACAAAGTCATCTTTGTGGAAGCCCACAATTCACCTGCTCCGCTTCGAGGAGGTTTAATATTAATATTTTAATATCATTTGTGAAGATGTTTTCTCTCTGAGGCCTTCTGGGCTGCGCCTTATCCTCTTTTGAGAGACAGAGAAAAATGTGAGTATCTCCTTATGATGTGACTTTGGGATTCAGGCACTTCATTGAGCTTCCTCCCTTTCAAGAGTGGACAAGCAACGAGCCAAGAAAGTCCCCAGAGTTTAATATCTATTTATATCTATCTATTTATATCTATTTATATCAATTTATATCTACATGGAAGTGTCATCTTCACTGGAGGAGCCTGTGCACCTCTCTAGTGAGGTCCGCACAGAGAAATTAGTGAGAGCCACCATAATATTGTTTTTGAAGCTGATTTAGATGTAAAATAATGTTCATGCTAGGAGAGTTCAAAAGAAAAAAGAAATAACAGAAAACAAACAAACCAAAAACAAACCGAAACAAACAAAAACCAAAAAACCCTCAACAACAAAAAACCACCCCAAAACACAAACAAACAAACAAAACTCCCCCAAAAATAACAACAAAAAACACACCAAAAAACCCAACCCCCCAAAAAAATCCCAAAAAGACCAAAAAAATGAAAACCCAAACCATAACAAACAAGCAAAAACCCAAAAAATAAAATCCTAAAACCAACAACAACAAAAAAAAAGAAAAAATAAAAAGAAAAAAGAAAAGAAAGAAAGGAAAAAGATCTGATCCATAGCCACCTGAATTCATCCTCTTATTTTCCATGACAGAAAATGGACTGGATGCAGAACAAAGGAAAGTGCTTGGTCCTTACTGCAGCTCATTCCTGAAATCCCCACGGGTCACACACACCTTGCAAGATAAAAATTTTGACTCCTGGTGATCAGAAAGGGCAGAAAGAGCGACTCTGAACAACTTTTAGGCTCCAGTAATGTGAAAGGAAGTTGGGAATTCTTCTCTTTTTGTTTTGCCCTTGTGGAAAGCAGATAGGGCTTGGAGATCAGAACAGTGAGCAATGTCTGGCAGTTCATCTGCCCGACTGGGAGGAGCTGGGGCTGGGTTGGACCCTTGGAATCCATGGCAGCTCTCTGCTTTGGGGCTGCAGCAGAACCACAGAAGGTTTCCTGGCTGGAAGTGCAGCCTGGAGGCTGATGGGGCTGCAGGGTTGTGGAGAGAGGCTCCAGGTAGACCCCAAAGGGAGAGAAAAGATGAAAAACCATGGGGGTTGTGGCAGAAAGTAACAGAGCTCCAGGGAGCCTGAGGATTGAAATGATCTCTGGGCTATTGCAATGGCTGACCAAGGATTTTGGGACTTGGAACACCCAGTGCTGGATGTCCATCTCAGGTTTGGGGTAAAGCTCTCCCCAGAATACAGGACCATGATAATCCACATCCCTTGGATCTGTGCTTCTGCCTCTGCCAGCCAGACTCTCCGAGCTGCTTTGGACAAACCCAGGGTTATCTGCTTAAATCCCTTCAAACAGCTTTTGTTCAAGGCAGAGAAGATCCTGCAGGACCTAGAGGATAGCTGTGTTTTGGGCAGAAGTCCCAAGCGTCAGAAAAGTTTATTTCCTCCGTTCTGCCTGTGTGGCAATCTGCAGTTTACCCAGCTCTCTGGCAGCCCTGGGTCACTCATGAGATCACAGCCATCCTTGGACAGCACATCTGGGCTCTCTGGATGGGAACACAGTGATAGTTCATGTCTTCGACACCAAAAAATGCCTGTGTGCATTATTAGCTGAGTTAGTGTCCCCTGGAACTCTTCCTTCATGGCATTTCTTTGGCCTGGGTTTATTATATCAATGCACATGTAAATTCATAGATTTTTGTGGTTTCAGGGCTTTTTTTTTTCTTTTTTAAGACGACTCTTACAGTTGTCTTCAGAATGATAGCTAATTATTTCCCTGTTCTGAACAGAAAAGCCCATGATTTATCTGCACTTTTGGGATGAGCCAGGGAAAAGGATTTGCTGGAATAAATTAAAAAACGGTACAGTGAGATTATTGCTTCCGTTCATCCATCCACAACATCCTGAGAGGATGACTAAAGGTCTTGGAAGCCCATTAATTTAAAGTACTGCCAACTATCTCAGTGCAAACATATATATAAATACTGAGGGGGGAAAAAAAAGGGAAGACAGAAAGATGAATGAATCACTTCTTGCAGATACCTTCAGGTGAGGGTGGGATTTTGGGCTGGGGCAAGGTTTCATCTGCTTGTGAGGATTCCATGAGAAACAAAAAAATGAACCTGAAGGGTGAACTCGGACAGAGCTGCACGACTTGTTGGATTTTCAGAATATTTATTGCTCAGAAATCAGCAAGGAAAAGACTGTGTGACTCCTCAGCCTTACTATAGACCACAAGCCAATGCAAAATCAGTTTAAAGGACTCAAAGGGTTTTTAAAGCACTGGGGATATTTTCAGGTTTGTAGAGGTTGTGGGCATCTACCTGGTGACTTTCTGGTTAAAGGAATTATTCCATATAAATAGCCCAGTTTAAAACTTAAAATGCCAGCCAAATGCCATGTGACCAACCTAATTTTAAAGTCCATTTGTAATAACCTTGCAATTAATCAACTAGTTTTTTAATTAAGAAATGAACTTAAAAGTGATTACTGATTTACAAGCACTCTAGCTCAGAGCCAACACATTTTCATTTTGTTTGCCTGGATTTACACTAGAGGTCAATTAATCCTGATGAGATTAAAGTCTTGGTAATTTTGAGGAACAGCATCTCTGTGAGATCACGCTGTTCAGCTTTCATGCATCTTAATCCACTTTCATACCTCCAGTTAATTTGCATTAATTTTCCTCAGGGTCCGTGTAGGTAAACAGTAAACACAATTTTAGAATTATTATCCCAGTTTTTCTTGGAGTGAGTGGGGCTGTCCAGGATCAGAGCTAATTCTCCAGTGGGGAGAAAGAGCAGGGAGATCTGTGTCTGCTCTTGGCAGAGAAGAGGAGCTGTGTTTTCACTGTCCTGCCTTTTATTTGCAGCTAGAGGTTTTTTTTTTCTCCTTGCAGCTGAAGCCCCTAACAAAAGGCAAAGAATAAAATGAGACAAAAAAGCATCTGCTCTAAATGGAATTGGGCCAGTCCAGTCAAGTTTAAAGACTCTGAATCATTTGAGGGGTATGAGACTGGCAATTTACTAATGACTACAACTTATTAAAAAGGCATGAAAAGCTCCCTAATTACATATTTGGATGCTAAGTAGCCATTCTCAGCTCCACAGACAGCATGACTTTCCCTTCCAGTCTTGTCCCAGACCACACATTAAAAGAAAACAGGCATCATAAAGGCTCAGGCCTTTTAGATGCTAGAAACTAAAATACTGTAAAAGAGTTAACCAGACTTTTACTTGAAGCTTTAGGCTACTCTCTGGTTTAACTCTTATGGAAGGCTGAAAAATTTTGGTCATCTTGTAATATATGCATTGATAAATAAATTACCATAGATCCCAAATATTTCAAAAGCAACACAGCAATCCCAACCAACTTTTTTCTGCTCTACCAGACTAATTTCACTGGATCATTAGTTTTCAACATCTCTTACACTGTAAACAAATCCTGAAAAGCTGACAGACACAAAGTCAGACATGCAAAAGATTGGAAGTGCCAGATTTAGTGCAAAAGTTCTGTGGGGCTCAGCACAGGGAAATCTAGTTACAATTCCTATTACACAAATTGCTCAGAGCCTTTATTTGCTGCATAGCATGCAAAGCCAGCATGAAATATAAAAATCGTTCATTTCCTGATGAGTTCTTTGTCTTGTTTTGTTTTAATAATGCATTGACCTGCAGTCAGAATGCTTCACAAGCAGTGCAAGTCAATAGATGTCTCTGCAGCAAACATTTAAATACAAAGGATGTGCAAAACCCAGCAAAATAAAGCTGATCCTGTATTTTTATACCAACAGCTCCACAGCTGTGTGAGTACTTAACACACACCTATTTCTTTTGCAAAACAACAGTCAGATAAGAGTAAATTCTTCTGAAAGCTACTAATCCTGTCTGTAAAATGCATGTAAGCCTTGTTCTGCTCTTTGGATGGAGCAGTGCAGACAGGAGGTACATTTTCAAGGATTTCTGTGTCTGATCATTCTTGTGACTAGCACCCAAATTACAGCCAGCATTTGACCCCAAAACCCTGAGCATCTCCTCTAGGAGCTGAGAAGTGCTGGCTTTTTGAAAACTATAGAGTGCTGAGTGCCTGAATTTCCTATTGCCCAGCAAAACTCAGCTCTCCTGCCAGTGCAGCTCCGTTCCTAAAGAGGGTGACACCCACAAGGCTCTTTGCAGCAGCATCCCTCACTTTTCAAGACTCACAACAAATCCAGAGCCTTAATCCTTAAATCCCGAGATGAGGTTTGCAAGTGCAATTTGAACCATGCTGGCTGCACCTTCCTTCATTTACAGGGAAAAAGGACTGGGAAGGACTTTCTGAGGAAGTGAGTTTTTCCTCAGAACAGCAGTGGCCACATTATATTAAAAACAAATAAAAGAAATAGAGAAAAGTAACACAAGATTGAGAAAGGGTTGCTCTATACAGGAATAAAATCCAGAAGGGCAGGTGGGGAGGTGGCAGGTGGTGCTCCCAACTTTGTCCCAAAAGAAGCCATTGAAGTTCAAGCATTCTTCAGAATCCCAGAAAACCCAGATCTTGTCAGCCATGGGATTCACGTGACACAGAGGTGGAGCAAGGAAATGGGGCTGAATTCCAGCTTAGTGCCTCTGAGCAGAAAAGGGAGAAAGAAAGAAGCCAAAGTCATTCACATATGGCCAGGCACGATCTGGAGACCACACTCATTTACTGGAGCGTTCTTCAATAAACTTGAACAAAAGCCATGTACTACTAAACCAACAGAGGCATAAACACCAAGTTCTCTGTCAGCTGATAGAAGGACAATGGAGAAATAATAGCACAACTCACAGGCGTTGGAGGGAAAAAGGCTAAAGATTATAAAGGTATTTTTATTCTTGGCTGACACTTCTATCAACCCAAGCCAAAAATCACAAGAAAAAGAATAGCTGCTTTCCTTTATCCACATAAAAGGATTCTGTGCTGAGCAGCTCTTAAGAAAAATGATCAGATTGTGATTATATAACCCTAGCATGAACTTGGTGACCAGTATAGTCATGTCAAATTAGGATGCATTATTCAAGCAGCAGGGAAGGATGAAAGTGTTTACCATCAGATATAAACCCCCTGCATTTCCCTTTCTTCAAACCTGTTCTCCTCTTTTTCCTCTGCTGGCTATGTTGGTGGGCTGCCTCACTCACTGCACCAGCTCTTCTTCAAAAACACAGAAATTATCAGCAACAGATGCTGATGGGAACCGAAAAGAAAGACATCCACTCATTATCTCTCCCCTCTGCCTCTACCAGCAGTTTCCATCTTCTCCCCCTGGTTTATTTCTCGCTCCTCTTGCCTCCAGACTTTTGCCCATTCTTTCTTCTTTTCCTTCAGACCAGGGTCCCTATTCTGATTTTTTTTTTTGCTGGGGCCATTCACCTGACCCCATTCTCACTTTCTTTGTCGTCTTGTCTTTAATGGCTTTTCATAAAAATGCGAAGGATTCTGCCCATCAATGTCCAGCTCGCAACTTGTCACTTTTCCTGGTTTTTTTTTTTTGAATCAGATTTTAAAAAATGAAAAGGCAACAAAATGAAAGAAATAAATGCTGCATGGATGAAGCTGAAGCAGTCATAAGCAATGTAATTTTTTAGATACAGTTTAACTATATCTAATCAGTATAATGCAAAATAAAGTTCTATTATTCAGGTACATTTTGTGCAGAGTCATTCTTACTCTCTGAAAATTCCCGACTGTATCACGACTGTAGCAAGTTTAATTTTTTTGACCCCTTTAAAGCTTTGAAAGCCAACAAAAGCCAAATTTAACTCCCCAAGCCTTACAAAACCAGAGTGCCAAAGCCAGGGTGGGTATTATTAAATTGACCACCACAGAACATGTTTACAGCCCAGATTAATTGAATTTCTGCAGTTTCCACCCTCCATCTGGAGGTCACAATAAAGGATTTGGAAAATCCAGTTATATATTTTCAACAACATTTAATTCCTCTGTCAAGCCAGTGTAGAGTGTCTTGCTCCTTTTCTCAACCACTCATCAGCAATAAAGCACAGAAGAGAGAGAGTTGATTCCTTGATACCCTGGCAGGTATCATGTCCATTTACATGTGGACATTCAAACACATCCATAGAGGGAAAATTCCTTTTTTTTTGTCAGAAGAAGTTCTCAGAAGAAATGGGTCAAGCCTTGAGTAAATATGTTACTCCAGTAACATGATTGCTTGGTTCTAAATTGAAATAAAAGACTTTCCAGAGCACAGACCAAGTCCCTGCATGCTTCTGAAAGGTTCCCTGGCTGACCAATAATACAAGATAGAATTCATATAAAAATAATTGCAACCCTCTTGGGGATAGAGAGTATGAGGAACATCATTACCACAGTCCTGTAGGAATATTGCACTATAGCCTTAGCTTTTCATTGCAAATAATCCTTTTACACATAATAATCCTTTTACAAATAATGCTTTTTACACTAATCCCCCCAGAAAGCAGAACCACCAAAACGGATGAGTATTGTTGGGATGAAACAGAATTCATTCTTCCTCTCGTCTGCACCAATCCTGGCAGTTCTGCACCAATTCTGCCTGCCTGCCTTCTCCCCCTGCACTCCCAAAGGCAAGAAAAGGCTGTTTGGGGATGGTTTGGAGCTCTCAGCTGAGCTTTCTGCTCCACATCCTCTGGGAAGGGAAATCCTCAACCCTCCTCCCTCCCTGGCTCTGCAGAGCCCTCAGCTCCTCACCCCACCCGCTGCAAATCAAAAGAATAAATCTACACAACTCAACAAATTAAAAACAATAATTATAACCTCTCACCATTTTAATAAACCTTTGAACGTAATTATTAATTCAACTTATGTTACAAATATCACACAACAAGTAAATGATTCCCTTTAAAATAAATTAGTAATACCAAATTATTCCCTTGGCTAAAAACTTAATAAACAGCTGTTTTACAACACGTTTATCCTTTTTATATTTCACATATCAGAAACCATACAAACTAACCATAATTCTTTACAAAAAATAAGGAGTTTTTTACTATTTTACTTTTTTTTTTTTAGTATTTATTTTATTAGTAAAACATGTTGCTAATTTTTTGCTTTTTTACTATTTTTTACTAACTATGGGTGTGCATAGTGACACATGAACTCATCCTGTTTAAACTCTCTGTGCCACAGCCTCAGCATCCTCACAGGGAAGAATTTCTTCCCAACATGCTAACCTATTCTCTTCCACTCTGGGCCATTTCATTGCCCCCTCTGGGTGCTGCAAGGCTCTGGAAGAGAAGGAAATGCTGGAATATTCAATATACAGCACAGCCTTCCCTTCAGAGCCACAGCAGCAGCAGTGATCACCAAGTGTTCTCCAGCCTGGCTGGGAGGACATTTCTCCTCCCTGCACATGTTGGGATGTTTCTTTTCTTTTTTTTGGTTTTTTGGTTTGTTTTTGTGGTTTTGGTTTGGTTTGGGTTTTGTTGGGTTTTTTGGTTTTTTTTTTCATTTTTGGGGGGTTTTGGGGTTTTTTGTGGTTATTTTTTAAATTTTTGTGGGTTTTTTTGAGTTTTTTTGGGGGGTTTTGTTTTTTTGGGGTTTTTTTTTGTTTGTGGGGTTTTGGCTTTTGGTTTTGGGGGATTTTTTTGGGTTTTTTTTTCATTTTTGGGGGGTTTTGGGTTTTTCATTTTTGGTTTGTTGGGGGTTTTCTGTGGTTATTTTTAAAATTTTTTGTGGGCTTTTTCGAGCTTTTTGGGGGTTTTTTTTGTTTTTTTCTTTGTTTTTGGTTTTGTTTTGTTTGGTTTTGTTTGTTTTTGGAGTTTTTTTTTTGTTTGTGAGGTTTTGGCTTTTGGTTTTGGGGGATTTTTTTGGGTTTTTTTAGGGTTTTTTTGTTTGTTTTTTGGGTTGTTTTGTTTTTGGTTTTTTGTTTTGGTTTTTTGTGCTTGCAATGCTTTTCTTGGCCCCTCCTGCCACTCCAGCTGAGCAGCACCTCCCCAAGCTATTACCTAACTGCCCTGAGCACTTTCTCATGTGCAATTCTGCCCATCCAACACTCAGCCAGTGACAGCAACAAGCAGGGCTCTAATTAACTAATTAATTAATTAACACCACGGTGATTAAAACCTGGGGATGCCACATCTGCAGTGAATATCCCAGAATATCCCAGAATCCCTGCTCAGGACCTGGAAATCAGGAGCTGCAGAATGAGCTCTTCTTTCCCCCAGTGTCCAATTTGATGATCTCGTTATGTTTCACCCCGCTTTGTCCGACCTAGCAATTTGCTTCTGGATCATTTCATTCTTCCTTTTTTCGCTCCCCGGTTTAAAAAAAAAAAAAAAACCAGACAAATCAGATGGAAATTCCTTCTCCAGTAGGCCTTCAGTCAAAGATGAAGTTGATTAAAATGTCATATATGCAATAAAAAATCCTGGCGTTCAGTCAAAACCTGACAAATTAGTTATGGCTTGTCTAATCCACGTTCAGCCATAAAACATGATTTACCAAATACCCTCACCTAACAAAGGGTATTGGGTTTCTTACTGAATTCCCTCTGTTTGACACTCGTAATATGCAAACATATATGGATTTAACTTTTTCATTTCCTTCCGGATGGAATATTTCAACCTGTTAATATATACGCAAATCCTGGTAATCCTGAAAACTGTTTGGGTTTTATTTTTCTTTCAAATTCTATTTTCTCCAGTTTTCTTTCTGCTCCATCCATCGTCGTGCACGGATTTACAAGGGCAGGCAAATGAAAATGACTTTTGCAAAGAAAATAGTGGAAATAGGCAGAAACCCATTTAAAATTTAACTCTTTTAAAATTTTAAATTTTTAGAAGTTAAAAATTTTTAACTTTTTAAATTTTAAATTTAACTTTTTAAAAATCGACATTATTAATACCCTTAAAATTCCCTGGAGCAATGGCTAAAATAGACTCCTCACCATGCCAGTTAAGGTTAAGTTGGCAATGGCTGAGGACAATTGCAGAGAGACACTTCAGAAACTTCTTTTTCCTGGTGTTTCAAGCCAGGCAGGGACTGTAGGACTGGAATTGCCACCCCGTGGAAGCCTCAGTGCCTTTGCAGCTCTTTGGGGCCACTTTGGGATTTGTGTCGTGGGCACAATGGAGATGTGAAATTCAACCTGTGACATTAATGGGATCAAACGGGGGATGCTTTAATCCCAGGGAACAGGCAGGGATGGTTTGAAAACTCCCTGCAGCCTCCGTGGCTCTTGCTGAGGTCCTGACCTTCATCTTCTCACAATAAAGTGTGCTAACCAAAGGCAGCTTGTTTCTCTCTCTAGGTATTAGAATAAACCAGATACATATTAGTGTCCCTGTCAGGTGATGTCAGAACCGAGAATGTGTGACAAGCAAGAAGGGTCTCTTTTACTCAGAAATTCGGGTCTTTTTTAGTGCTACCAATTTGCAAAGGACAAAATAGCAAGCACACATCACTATTTTTCAAGACAAAGCATGCCTGAAAATGTTTGTTTTTTCTCTCAGGACACCCTGTGTGACCAACTATATCCCTGAAGACACATTCCTTTGTACAAAATGGGTAAAATCGCAGTATTTGAAGTGGTTATTTGGAGAAAACCATTCATGGCACTCATGCACTTGGGCTAATGTAAGAAATAAAACAATGAAAATGGGTTTTTCCATCTTTCTGATGAGGCCCAAAGACAATGCAAGGGATTAAGAGTTAACAATTCAACCGTGACTAAACAATAAGTTTGTTAAGGAAGTTGACTAAAGTTTTGAGGCAACTTCTCCAAACCAGGCAGATGTTCAGTGAATGGAAAACTGCTCGGCACAAGATGAGCACGGAGGAAGTGATGGGCTGGGGAAGAAAGGGGGTGAGAAGCACAGGGGTTTCCTGCAGGAGGGCAGAGAGTGCAGATCAGCCAAGGAACCTCAGACAAAGTGTGCTCAGCTGCAAATCCCTTTTTCCAGGGAGCAGCAACACCGAGGATGTTCTGCCAAGGAAGTCCTGCACAGCCAAGTGAGGAACCAGGGCTACCAACCCAGAGCTCCTCAGGCCTGCCCTGGGTGGCCCTGGGGCCAGAGACGAGGATTTGGGATTGCAAGCTGGGAGGACAAGGCAGCCGAGGAGCCACTGACGCCTTAGGATTTTAATTTCTGTATTTTTCATGTATCTGTAATCCTGTGATTCTCTAGTGTATAACTCTGGACTCCATACAGGTGCTAACCTGCTGTTCTCTCATTTTTGGACAAAACAATTCCTCTCTAAGCCCAAAACTCAAGGACACCTCACTGTCTCAGAGCCCCAAGATATGTGAACAGCAGTGAACTGGGGGAGCAAACTTGGAGTAATTCACTTCATTAGCTGAAGCTGCAATTGGAGGATCAACCCCAGATATGCAAATGGACAAAACTTAAAAACTATGAAAAACCTGTGACCTGCTGTCCATTTTGGGTGTAGCCCTGGGTGAGCTGTGACTGCCCTGAATGCACCTGAAGGCCTTCAATAGATATAACTGCTTTTTATTCTCTTAGCTTTGTCTAGCCTCTGTTTTAGGTAAGACCCTCTAGACATCACCATGAGAAGTAATACACCAAGGGAGATCTGGGAGAAGCTCACTTCTCTGATTTTTATGCCAACACACCTCAGAATTTCTTGCCTGTCCCAGAGAGAAGAAATGGCTTCATTTAAGGCAGCAGATTAATTCATTGTCTGTTTGACAGACACCAACTCCTGCCAGGTTCTGAGTCCATACCTGCACCAATAAATCCTAATTGAGAACGGAAAACATCCCCTGGCACAGGTGCTCTGTGCAGATCCATCGCTCCCAGCTCAGCACAGCGAGCTCTGGACCAGCAGCAGTGCCCAGGACAGGAGCTGGGCCAGCTCTGTGCTCCCAGTGACACTCCTGCTCCTCAGCACAAACCAACCAGCTGGCAGTGCCTCCCTCTGCCCTGAGCCACAAATTCCCCACCATTTCTCTCCCCTGTCCCTTCTCTCCTCCCTGGCAATGCCAGCATGTTTTTCAACACTTCTGCTCCTTTTGCTGCTGCTTTTATGTACTCTCCAATCCTTTCCTTCTCCTTTCCTCCAATCCAATCCTCCTTTTCCCAGCTGCCATTCTGCTCTTCCAGACTCAACCTATCCCTGCTACTTCCAGCTCTGCAGATATTTTCCTCTGAGAACATCGAAACTATACGCAGACCTTATGCAAAAGTTGTGCTCTCTTTTCATTTGGGTCTTTTTCTGACAGCTAGCTCTCTCTCTTTTTTATTCTGTTTTTCAGGGGTGCTATGTCTAATCAATACCTGCCGTGTTAAAAAAATGATCCCATCTTAGAATCTGAACCATTTCAGGGCAAAAATGGAATAAGGAAGGAAATCCCTTGAGGTGCCCAAGAGTCAGAGCAGACCAAGCGCTTGCACAGAACCCTCATTTTTGTGCTGTGTGGTCTTTGTTCCTCACACTGCCCGGGACAAACTCCCTGATGAGGATGAAACAGAGCAGCTCACGACTGGCAGCTCAGAGCATCCTCTCCACAGCTGCTCCACACCTCCAGAAAGCTGCCAAGGCAGCCCCAGCAGCAGCTCACGTTTAGGCCAGTGTTTCCCAGCTGTGGGTCACAACCCCACATGGGCCAGGGTCAGCACGGGGTTCACTTGGGGTCACGGAGAGTTGGAGAAAGCTAAAGAAATATTTAAGCTCGAGGATTTGTGTTCAGGGGTTTTTTTCCCAGTTGGTGGGGGGAAGGGAAGGAGTGGAGCTGCACACAGACAGATGAGCCAAGGAGGCTGATTGTTTCAGAAATCCTGACTTGAAATATTGGGAATTCCACACTGGAGAGAGAGAGAAAGTGGTTCTGTGGCTCATGTGCTTTGTCTGTGCACCTTTTATTTT
>VZRM01000251.1:242699-279970 GCA_013397955.1 Grantiella picta | reverse complement strand
TTTTTTTTTTTTTTTTTTTAATGTATTAGTTTGAAACTAGCCAGAAGTCTGGAAAGGTTTCAGTAACCTTAGAAGACAGACCAGCAAACAAATACAAGAGACATCAGCATGAGCATCCCTGTAATAGTACCTGGCTTTCATCAGAAGAATTTGAAAGGGTTCTCAACAGTGAAAGCATTTATACTTCCCGTGGAGTAAAAGGAGGTTTTCATTATCCACATTTTACAGAGGACAACCTGGCTAGGTGACTCACTCAATGTCATGCAAAAGTTCTGTGGCAGAGTTGAAAGCTGAGTCCAAAATCGAGTTCTTAATTAAGGTAATGCCCTTGTCACAGCACTGCTCCGTGCTCAGATTCCCCCCCAAAATGCATTTTCAATCCAGTGGATCTCAGCAGCACCTATGTAATTAGGCTTGTGCAATCACAGGAGCATTGCAACAGAGCTCAGGGTCAGGAAAGGTGTGAGAGCCATTCATCCAATGGCTGCATGTTTTTGATCTGACACAAATAACACTGATAGAGTCACAGGCAGGGATTTGCCAATGTGATTTCATCCCTAAGGGGAAGACTTGCAAAATCTTGCCCACACTTGATGATGAAGATCGAATTTGGTGGCTGCTTTTGTCCTTGAGGAGCAGGATGGGAGTCACACGAACATCATCAGTGAAGTTGCTGAAGGTCTGCCCTGTGTGGGCCAACCTGCATCCCCTGGCTGTTCCTGCATCCCTTGGCTGTTCCTGCATCCCCTGGCTGTTCCTGCATCCCTTGGCTGTTCCTGCATCCCTTGGCTGTTCCTGCAGCTTTGACCAACATGGAACAAGCTGGCAGGTGGAAATGCCACGGTGTGGGACAAGCTGACAGCAGTGAACCTTTGGCCATGAGGAGACAAAACCTCTTCCCCAGCTTTGGAGAAATTCAGGAGCTGCTGTGGCAGCCAGACTGACCTGCAGGGATGAGCTGAGCATGGCCACAACCCCTGGAGCAGGGACAGCCTCACCAGGAGCCTGCATCGATGACATTTTACAAGTGAAGATACTTCCAGGGAGCTGCTATTTGGCCCTGGTTCATTAACCCAGCTGCTGGCACAATCCTGCCTTCTGGTGTAGATAAGAACTTGCCTCACCCATTACAGACTGATTTGTTAGCTGGGAAAAGATCATTTATTGCTTTCACATCATTGCTTCAGATATCCTTGGATAAACTGGCTGTGCAATTTAATGGTTGATAGCTTTCTGCTTGCAGTGTTTTCTTCATATCTGCATTCTGAATACTTTCCTACTTACTTTCCCCCCTCTCATTTACTTTAAAATATTTTAAAAAAAGAAAACTCATAGTAATTTTCTGTGTCATTTTCTAGTGAGGAAATCAATCTTACAAATATCTTTGCATGTAAGAAGAAGCCTATTGCAGATTAACAGATTCTTCCACTGTTTTCTCCCCTGAGTTTGGGAAACTTATCTCTTTACAATCATCACCTCTGTTTCTGCAGGGGAAGGCTGGGAAGCCTGGGACTTTCAAAAAAATATTTATGCATGTGCTGAGTGGGGTGGAGTAGGAATGGATACACACTGGGAACATTTTGATTCCTGAGCTCTTAGAAAACTGCTAATAAGATGATGAAAGCTTGATTTCACAGATCTGTTACACTCCACCAGCCTATTTTGCAAGGTTCCTTTGTGCATGGCAATTACCAAGTTCCATCAAAATACTCATAAAATTTTCACCTGCTAGAAGCAAAATCACTTTTCGCTGCCTAGATAAATGCCATGATTAAGATGTTCAAAAATCTCTGCCTAGAGACACTCTGGACTCCCTTGGTGTCTGAGATCCCTTACCCTTGTAGGCACGACCCTGTCCTCCTGGAAGAGAGTCTGAGGTGTCCTGGGCCATCTGAAATGGCACTACAAGCTGTTGTTTCCATGGTAACCCAATCCCACATCTCTTTTTAAAATTTTTTTTTAATAACAGAATGAAAAATATTACAGCACTTAATTTCATTGTTGTAGGCACTTGTGTGCCTGTAAATTTATAAACAACATTAGGGCACTGCAGAGCAGCAGCAGCTTGAATGAAAAGGATGGTGAGTCAAGAAGGCTTGCCTGGCAAGAGAGAAACTCACAGGACCTCTTAACTGGTCATTTTCCAAGATCTGGATTTTTTTAAACGTGAAAGTTTGTTTAGAATGTATAATATCAAGAGCTAGGTGTTTGAAAAAGACTTAAGGTTGAAGTTGGAGCTAATTGTTTGCTCTGGAAAGTGCTGGTAACACATCTACATAACCATAGATATAATTTGATATATTTTTATGTATACATTACATATATTTCAGTATGGCAGCAGAATCAGCTGAATTCACTCCTCTCCTGGCAGGGGGAGGATGGCTAAGCACAAACTCAACGTTTCTGTTAAATATCATCCCTAGGTAGTTGAGACAGGGAAAATACAGCACAGGGATACAGAGGAACTAAAAAGAACCATTTCAACCCACGGCTCTCTCTGTCCTCTGTGATTAAGCAGGAAATTTTCTTTATTTTCCTTCATCTGGAAGAAAAGGGCAGCTCAGCTATCTTTGCTGGAGTCTAAATAAGATGGAAGATGAGTCGTCAATTTTCAGCAGGGCTGGTAGCTTTGGTGTTCCCTCCCTCCCTGATCCAGGAGCTGGGCCAGGGAGCAGCATCCTGATGGCATCCCAGCCCCAGGGAAATGGAAAGCTTTACTGGGTGGAAGTGTCAAAGGTAATCTCATGTTTGAGCAGTGGAAGAGTCTCCAAACTCAAGTGTGCCGTGAAGTGTGAGATTTCGTGCAGCGGTAAATGGGAGGAATGAAGAGTGGATGTGCCACTCATCAGACCACGGCTGGGTTTGTCAAAGGTTTGACAGCCTCATTTCTGCACAGAGCAGAGCTGATGCCATCAGAAACACGGAAAAGGAAGGCCCCTCCGACTGTTCTAGCCAAAGCCACGTGTTTGAAATACATCACAATGGGTGTTAGACTCACCCAGTAATTATCTGGATCTAGGCAATAAATAAATCCTGATAACTTTAATTATAGATCTGTGATAGAACTTATGGGCAGAACGTAAATATGATGTCTGGAGGCAATTAATGCTAAAAAAACTAACAAACAAGAGAAAGATAAACAATGAGATCATCTTCAAGTCCTATGAGGAACAAAACTGTGGTGTATTCCCTAGGTAGGGTTGAAAACAGTGACCAATCTTAATCAGTTTTCCTGGGAATAGTGTTTTTTAAAGGGCATATGAAATACCTAGTGCATAAACACCCCGACACCTAATTCCAAGGAGCTCAATGCCAGGCATGGTGATTTAAAACCGTTCAGTTCCCTCACATCAGCAGAACTCTCATGAACACTGGCATGGCCAATACCTTGTGATTCCATATAAACCCATGACTGTCCCTGTGCTCCCAATCTGTGGTGTTTTTTAGGGGACTTTATGATGGCATGGAGAGGACACTTTATTGCAACAATCCAGGGTGCTTAAACTGTTGGTTTGTTCTGAGTTTCCATCCTTGTGAGGCACAACAGATGTGCTTAACCAACACCACAGACCAGACAGGAACAGCATCAGGTGTGACCAACCACAGCCCCACTGTGAGCACTGATTGTTCTAATCATTGCTTTACAATTCTGGAACTTGTTTGTCACCTCTAGTTCAGCTGAGTCATTCCCAGAATGCTTTTCTAGTTAGCCAGAGTGACAGAAGTGAGCAAGGATTTCACAAGGGCAGCAAAGACTTTGCAAGCCTTTCTGCTGCACATCAGTCCATAAACAAGAGTTACAGAAATGGCACAGCTTGGTGCAGTGCTGTTATCTGGAGCACTGGCAGCTGTGCCTTTGCTCACACCAGCCCATCTATCAACAGCTCCAAGCCTTTTCAAACACAAGGCTTGCACTACAGAAAATACAGCTGTTTGAAACCTAAAATTATCTCTGTCTCCTCAGCTGTGTCCCTGGGTTGGTGTGAAGCTGTCCTGCTCTGTGGGGCACTGTGGGGACAGCACAGCTGCCAAAAGCACTGCCACAGCAGGGACTTCTTGTCACCAGGGTGTCACCTGGCAGAGCTGAGAGAGAGACATTTAAGAGAGAGAGACATTTGCTAGAACTTGCTCTTCTCAAAAATGGCTGTTTGCCTTCCCCTAAGACTTCACCCTGAGATAATCATGACTGAGCCAATATTGGAGTACATCCTAATATCAGTGTGATCCATTTCTTGCTGGGAGCATTAGAACAACTATTTTGTTCCAGAAGAAAATACAATCTTCTCCTCTCCATAGCTGGGATAGAAATAGATACTCTCCTACCTCCCTTCTAACCCTTGCTGTCTTTTAGGAATAGGCATTGCCTGAAGAAGACTGTATTTTGTGAATCACAGGGACTAGACAGATTGGGAGTCAATCCTGAAGCATCACAGCAGGTATTAATGCAGCAGGTGTACTTAGGAGAGGAAGGAGAGTTCAGCCTTACTTTCAGTAAGGATAGAAACACTCATTCTAGCAAATGAGTACTACAGAAGAAAGATTGTGAAAAATTAGGCAGGGGATCCTCTTTGGCAATTTTCCCTTTGTCCTCAAGGTGCCAGGAAAGCCTTCCCCTGGCTCTGGTGACCCTTTGGCTGGGCTGCAGGCATTCCCTGCTGGGTGCTGCTGCTGGAATTGCCAGCAAGGATGTCCCATGGCAAGGTGGCTCCAACTCCCTGCTGCACACCCAGGAGCCCAGGGGAGCTGGGACTGACCGATAATCCACTGCAGACAGACAGCAGACAGCTCCAGACCTTGCTGCTCCTCGGTGGGAATCTGAAGCCCCAAGGCACTGATGCCTGAAGGGTTCTCCATGAGTTTCCAAACTCTCCAAAGGTGCATTCTGCCCTTCTCACCCATGGTTACAGCAAATTTCCAAGTGGAGACAAGCCCAATTACTGCAGATTGCTGTAATGTTCAAACTGCCTCCATGGCAAATTCTTGACGTTGCTAATAAAAAATTCTGATCCCAGTAATAAAATGTTGTTTAATTCGAGTAACCTAAATGTAAGCCCAAAACACAGAGAAGGGAGATTCCTCTCTCTCCTCCATAAAACTGTTCCAGAGTTGTACTATCAAGGCAGATAAAGAGAACATATTTCACTCCCTATGTCTTTACTCCATTAGGACTTTTTTTTCTCTTGTGGAGAAAGCACAAGTGTACCTTCAATACCACTGAAATACAGCCATGTGGCAGCAGAAGAAACTCTGGTTCATGCTGCTGTCTCAGCACAACTGTATCTGTTTAAAAATGTTCCACAGAGCTTGCAATAGAGCAAGAAATTATTTTTCTATTAAAAAAACCTAATGATAAAAATGAAACCATAAAGCTGTTATAATGAAAAAAGCTAATTCATTTTCCAACAGTCAACTTGTCAGATTTGTGGATGATGAAACCAGAAAAAGGATCTACCACAGAAGTCAGACAAACATCAACAACAGTTAATACAAAAATATCTATTCTTGCAAAGAAAAAGCAATAAAACACAGAGGAGCTGATTGTGCATTAAAACAGTTTCACGTAAGCCGTTCTTCAGACCTTGTTTGTGTCTCGTTTCCATGTCTGCTAGAAACTTAAAAAGGAATTGAGGAAGAAAATGCTAGAAAGTTTCAGAGAACTAAAGCAAAAAACCCTTAGTGGCAGCTCTAGCTGTGGGATAATAGTGCAGGTAGTGCCTGGTCTGTCTTGTTTTTGCCAAGGCACAACTGGCACATAACAGAAGAGGGAACTGGGTTAGCACTGGGGAAAACCTGGAACTCATACAGTACTTAAAAGCTTCCTTGATTTTTGCCATTTTCTCTTGCATGGCTAAAGCCGTGGCTGGTGTAAATCACCTCCTCAGGGGAACAGCGAGCATCACACTGTACTTTAGCCTCATGGAAAGTCAAGCTCTTGCAGCAGAAAAAGAAGATCAAAGTTCTATAAAGCTTGTTTGGCCATCATTCTGCCACACAGCTCCAGTTTACCAGCTGAACTGACCTTTCTGTGCCTCGGTTTCCCCTCTGAGTTACACACAGGGCATTATACACATTATTACAAATTAACTCCAGGAGTAAAACCAGGAACAGCACATCTGTGGGGTTTTGGACACTACATAACTGTAGGCGAGAGAAGCAGGTGAGACGTATAAATCACCAGGATCAGTGACCAGAAATGGGCCTTGGAAAGAGCTTTCTTGCTCAGGCAGAACTGCCATTCGCAAAGCTTTTCTTTGGGGCTTGGCAGAGCTGGGCTATTGCATTGCTGCTCCTGGCTCCCTTCCAGGCAGGAACAGTTATCATGCACCATTTCCAAGGGTCCATGGTGGTTTAGTGTTCCTGTCTACCAGGGACAGAGCTTGGCAAGTGAAAATCTCGGATTTTTTCTCATCTCAAGAGGCGAGGCTCTCTGGGCTGTGTGAGTGAGCACACGTGTGCCCAAAGGAGAAGGAGCTGCAGAAAAAGTCAGCTCTTGGGAGTAACTTCTGGAAAGATTTCCAGGACTTGGAATCTGTCGTGATTAAAACCAGTTGTTCGCTTTCTTATCTTCTGTCGAGGCTTGAGAAGTGTAACGACAGCTCTTGAAGATCGCACTCCCCGAGGATTGGGAATGCTCAGAGTGGCACGTGAGCCAGAGAGAGCGAGGCAGATAAAAGACAACCAGGGGGGAAATTTCCCTTCTGCATGCCGCAGAAATACGGGCACGCTTTGCTCGGCCTCCCCACTAACGGCATGAAAACGTGTCATCCCCAAATGGCTTTGGCTTCAGAGTGAAAGCCTAAAAGGCATCCGTTGGTATTGATATCACCAACATTGCTCTGCGCTCCACAACGAGCTGGTTTTGGCTCGGGCTGTGCGGTGTCAGCTCGGAAAAGCAGAGCTGCGTGTTGTGGCAGCCTGACTGTCGTATGTCACACGCATCACACGCACACCAGCAGATCTGCCCGGGGATGGTCTCCGGGAGGCTCACCCTGCACCATATGTAGGAGTTTGATTTATAGTTATATTTTTCACGGCGTGACACGCATTGTTGGTGAGCCGCGGCTGCGATAAAATCGCGGAGGTGTAAAGTTTCACTGGCTGGCTGGTGAGGAGCAGGCAGGGAGGGTGTAATGCGAGTCGAGAGCTGCTCTCCAAATGAATGAACTTGTATTGTGGATCTGGTTACAGCCGGCACACTGCCTTAATCCATCAACAGCAAGTTCACTTACAAACCAGCCTTTGTTTTTAATCCATGAGCCTTTGGGGATTCGCTGTAATCAAATGGCCAATCACAGCAACACGTAAGAGGGGAAAAAAAGGATTGCTACAGTGAAGTTTACTCTCAGCCGCAAACTCTCCCCCAACTCCCCCCAGGTAATGCAGATAACAGCATAATGCACGGCATTAAGCTCACAGGCATTAAAACTGCCCCGGCCTGGAAGGGAGGGCATGGCAATCCAGATCTCCTTTTTTTCTGGGGTGCTTCCCCAGGCTGGGCAGGCTTTGGTTCCAAACCATGCGTGCTCCCAACAGCACAGACCCAGCCTGGCGATGGAACGCAGCCACGGAGTGCTGCAGCTCACACGGAGTTTTCTCCCGTTCTGGATGAACGAAAAGAACGTCCTGGACTTTGCAATCAAAATGTGTCAAGCTGAAATAACATATGTTCCTTGGCAAGGGCCTGACGTTAAGCCTTGGGGTGTGTCTGTGTATATATAAACAAATGCTTTTCTCTAGAAGTGTGTGTGTGTTTTATTCTTTCTCCGTTTATCACAAACCATAAACAAGGAGCAACCTTTAGGCTACTTTTCCCTGCAGGAGACCAAGCCAAACATCTCCTGGTGCCCAGCAGTCCCCGTTGGGATGGCAGACACCTCCATGGGCACGGAAATGGGGACAGACCTCAGTTCCCATGTGAGCAGGGCAATTGTTCAGTTTCCACTCCAAGGCCACAACTCTGGGCTACCTGGGCCACCCTGTCCCCTGCAGTCCCCAGGATGGACCCAGAGGACGAGGCTGCCATGTGGCTGAGCTCCCCAGAGGGCTGTGAGTGTGCTGGGGGCCCAGGGTGGCAGGGAGGGTGGCAGGGAAGGTGGCAGGGAGGGTGGCAGGGAGGGTGGCAGGACACGCACGGCAGGCCGTGACAGCAGTGACAGATGGTGATGAAAGTGCCATAAAACCGCAGGCTCTGACAGCTCGGGGCAGCCCTGCAGCAGCTGCTGAGGGATCACACAGCCCCCAGCAGCCAGGGCACCCCCTGGCACCCCTGGGGGAGGTGACAGCCTGGCACAGGCGCTGTCACCCTGCACACAGCTGCCCTGTCTCCCCACTGAGGCGGAGCAAGGAGGGCTCCTGGTGGGACTGGGAGACACCCCGGGATGAGAACGACGTAGGGACACAAACACAGAGCCCCCCGGGCCACAGCCTGGTGCCACCAAGCAGCACTGCACATTCCTGGGCCCTTGTCCCCAGGCTGGGCTCCCAGGTGGGCAGCTCCTGCCTGGATGAGCCTTCATCACTCCTCATCACTCTCCAGCTGCTGGGAGCTCCCAGCCTCCCCCAGACACTTCATCAGCCCACGGAATCTCTCTTTTTGTCCCATTCCCATCACGGCAAAGACAGAAACACTCAGTGTTTCCTCTACACGGAAACCCCTGAAATGAGCTCTCTGCTCCTGGTGAACTCTTCTGCTAAACCCTCAGGAAGGTGTGTTTGAAAGAACCCACTTCTTCCCTCTTCTCAGGAAAGGCAATACTGGAGAGTAATGCTCATGGGAGTTCATCTCAAATGCCTTTTTTGAACCATTTCCCCCCCTTTATCTATATATATTTACACACACACAACCCCAGTGCTGCCTGCTGCACCAAACACAAATCCATGGGAGCACTGCAGGACTATTTCATCTCTCTTCGAGTGTGCTGGGGGTGTCAGTTTAACTCTAAAATCAACCCAGCATCCCAACTGCATCACTTGAAGTGCCTGATTTGCTTTGTTTGCAGTGAGGAGAGGATGCAGGAGGGTCCCTCTTGTCACTGACAGCCTGAAGAGCCTGTGGCAGGTGGCCCTGGCTAGCCCAGCTCGAGCCCTGCTGAGCACAGACACCCAGAGAGTGCCTGCTTTCCTCTGGGCATTGGGAATGAGCAGGGAGACTCCTCACTGCGGAAAAACTGCACAACAAGTCTGCTGGAAAAATTTAGCTGGACCACTTGTCATATGAAAAGCTCTGTTCTCACCCAAATAAAAACGTAAAAATGTGCTGACTTCAAAAGAAATTGCAAGATATTACATTATTCAAATTTTTTTTTCAGGGAGTCATTTTTTACCGGCTGGGTTTTGATTTGTCCTATTTTTTTGTGCTTTCTTGACATAGTAGGAATAATTTACTAATACTGTGTCATTAAAATAGTTCTGCAAGTTTATTTTAAGGCTTTTTTTTCTGAAGTAGGTAATGTCAAGGAAAACACCTCATCTCCTTTTCTTGATGTAACAAATAGCCTTGAGATGTAGCTCAAAGTACAGCTTTGGGGTGGGGGGAACCTGTCAGATGCTGTCTGCTGATAAATTCAATGCACAATTTTATTTTGCCCCACTCTGTCCTTCCTCTTCAGCTCCTTGCCTGTGCTGGAACTCCTGAAAAGTCCTTTCACCCTGGTGTGCCCTTCCTTTCCTTCCATTTACCTCATCTGGACCCTGCAGAAATTAGCAGTTTATTCCAGCTTCCCTTTGGAAGGAACTCTGCATGGCAAGCCTGGAGTTATTTTCCATTTGCACCAGGAGCAATTTAGCCGTGGCAAAGCCCTGTCCAAGGAAATGTCTTTTGTAGCAGCACCACTGCAGATCTCCCTGTGGCTGCTCCTTAGAAAGCATCATCTCCTTGCTCTTCTCATTTAAAGCCACTTGGGCTGTGGGTTGGTTTGCCCAAAGATGACACCCATGGTCTCCTCACCACAGAATCTCTGAAATCTGTTGGATTTGGAGTTGTTTCTCTTCTATTTCTGTGCCTTTCTTGGGATAAAGGGTTTTGAACTTTGCCAGTATATGGACCACTACTTTTTCTTTGTATGGGTGTGGATTTCTGTGTAAAGAACTGAAGTCTGCTGGCTAAATACTCACTATTCACCACTAGTTCCTGTGGCTGCTCTGTAAGTCACCCATGGAGCCACAGATCACAAGCTGAAAACCACTGTTCTGTGGTACTTTGGGACTTACAGCTATGCTTAGTTATGAAAATGGCACTTCTTTAGGAAAACAGAGATAATCAGGCTGTAAACTTATAAAATATTCCCTACTTTCAGCATGTCAACTCCTGAACCATGGGTGTCAGTACCAGAATAATTTCCTTGAAAATAAACACAAGAAAAAGCACTCCTGAGTGCTGAGGAACATTTCCAGCACGGTCTCTGCACACTTCAATACCTGAAGGCTTTGTAGAAAGCAGAGTAATTCCCATTCCCTCTCCCCTCATCCAGGCTCCTGTTAGTGTGTTCATTTTCACATTTCTGGAGTGGTTGAGGCCTCATGTCAGCAAACCCCTGTGATTCTGTGATTCCAGACCTGGCAGAGCAACACTGAAGACTGATTTGGTATCTTAAAGGAGATGTGAATATGTTACTAGAGGCTTGGACTTACAAATGAATTCACAAATTCCCCTTCGAGATTTGGGCTCTTTTTGATGACTTAATTTCTCGTGTTACTGAATTTTTTTTTTGTTCTTTGATTTTGCACTGTATGCTCATCCATTGAGTGAACACTGATTGACAAGCTAGGTTAAGAAAATACACAAATATTTGACTTGGGGTTAAGTATCATCACCAAGCCTAACAGAAAGCTGCTAATTACACAAACCTCTCTTTCCTTGTGCATAGAAAACCAAGCTCAGCTTGACAAAGAACTAATATTTTGCTAAGGTAAGAAAGTTGAAATCAGATAGTGTTGTTTTATTGCCTTATTATTGATAAACATGGAGTGCCAGAATGTTTTTTCTCTGACCCAGCCCAGCAATCCATTACTCACACAGGGCCTGTCTGTAAACTCAGGACCTTAAATGGCTGAACTATTCTTAGCCTTATGTGGTGAATACCCAGGAATGTTCATGGACAGAATATTAAGGACAGAAGATGGTCCCAGCAGTGCTTGGCAAAGGGAGATGGGATTTATGGAAAGTTTCCTTTGATGCTGTTGACTCCTAACTACTGCCTTCTGATGTTGCCCCAACATACAAAATTAGCATTAAACTTGCATTCCAGATGAATGACAGGGAATAAAAAGGAAAAGGGATTTCAGTTAAAGCCTATGGAACCAGACTCAAGCCCAGGACCTGGCCAGGTTTAAATCCAGGCTCTTTGGCTGGAAATTCCCTGACTGAGAAACTCTCCAGCCACTTCCTAAGCAGCCTCCTTCCTCTCCAACTGCTTGGTAGGCAACACAACAAACCTGTCCAGGGGCTGTTCGTGGTTGCCAAAATGACCTCTGGATGCCACAAAGATGGTTCAGAACTGCAGTCATGTTAAATTGGCATCTGACCTGGGGGTTCTCCTTTCAAAGGTGCTCAGGGAACACAGGAATCCTCGAAAACCTCCAACACCCTGCGCTGCAGTTGTGCTCGTTTGTTAGCACCAAAGCAAGAGAGAAGCTCAGCCGAGCAAAATAAATACACTGTTTAAGGAAAAAAAAGGAAAAAAAGGGAGGGATGACGCCTACAGCTGTCCTAAAAACCCAATTCATATATTAATTTATATTGCCTAACAGCCGTGAGTAGGGACTGAACTGCAGTTGCACATCAGTGTGTTTTTGGGGATGGATGGCAGCTATTTACACCCTGTTGTAGGGCTTGGTGACTACCAGGCTGTGTAGCTCTAATTTATTATAGAATATTATTTGTTTTCATGTTGAGAATGATTCTTTCCTGAACTGGCTTGTGATTCTCACGGCAGTAAGTGAAACAATTTTGAAGGTAAGGTGTCTTCAGCAGCCACAGCAAACTGGGTTTTCTTGCAGCTCTCCAGCCCCAGAGCAGCAGGTCGGGTGTTGGTTTGGGAGTGACACAGAGGGGATGCTGCCACCTACTGAAATCAGCATTTTTAGCACTTGGGTTTCTCCCCTGGGCTCCTCTCAGCCACAGGCTAAAGATCCTGACTGCAGCATCAGTGGCGTGGTCAAACAGCTCTTCGTCCCGAATTATTTTCAGGAACTGAAAACAGCACTGTAAAAACCTCCACCGGCCCAGCCCTCAGGGCCCCAAAACAAGCAATGGTGTACCATCAAACTGTATTATTATGAAGCTAAGTATTTGAGAAGTGAAACCTTGGTGTGATGGTGTATTTAAGCCTAGGCAGACTTTTAAGCTGGATCAGAATTTTAAATCTGCTCTGGTTCTAGTTACAAAACAGAAAAAATGCAAAATTGTTTTAGTGGGAGCAAGTTCACTCTGCTATTTTCTTCCAGACTTACTTATTTAGTGTTGGACCAATAGCCTTGAACTACAAATTTGAAATTAATTACTCTAGGGACTGGAGATGGCCTTAAAAATCTTGACTTAGAAAAGCTGAGGTTAGCTTTAAATCACTCTCTCCCTCTCTCTTTTGTTTATAGGACAAACACAACTCCTTCACAGTGATAAACCAAAATCGCTGTCCCCCATATCAGTGAACATAATGCCAGGCTGGAGAAAAGCAATTTCTCTTTGCAGCAGGTGGAAGGAGAAGCCCAAGGTGCTGTTTGCAGGTATTGATCAGTGCTGCTGTGCAGAATCCCTTCCCTGGCAGCTGCTGATCAGCCAGGACTGAGGGATCCTTGAATTTCCCTTCCCTGCTGACTGAAAGTGGGAATGCCTGCAAACCCCGGGGGAGGCTGTGTCAGAACACTCCAGAGCACAGTGACATAACACTCACACCATGGGCTCCAAACCAAATTTACCAGCAGGGTTCATGAACGACCACAGCCATAAATAACAACAATAAAACGCAGCAACTGGCCAGTCGGCTCAGGCACCTTCCACAGCCGATCTGGATGCTGTTTCTGCTGACCCACCAGTCGTTTTATTGCTGCAGAGGCAGTGCAGCCTGTCAGGCCATGACGGATTTGGCCTTTTCTGACATCCAGCTGCTTGCTGTTGTCGCTGGCTGTTGCTGAAGCCCTGGAGATAACACAGGTGTCCTGTGCTGCTGGAGCTCACCGTGCTGAGCAGAAATCTGGGCAGGCCAGGGGGAGGGTTTGCTCCCCACAGCAGTGAGCATAATGCCAGGCTGGAGAACAGCACTTTCTCTTTTCAGCAGGTGGAAGAAGCATCACTATCTGTTTGCAGATTCTGTGAGTTTGTGAGTGAGAGCAAGCAGTGGGATGTGAAGAGAAAAAGGTCAAACAGATGTCCTTTTAGTCCACCTCAAATGGATGGAAGCCTTTCAATCAGGCTCCCCTGGTTAAACAGAGTGGGCAATACAGAAACAGAGATCTCTGTGAGCTCCTTGGGTGGGTTTGGTCTCATTTTTGCTGCTCAGTTAACAACTCGTGCTCCTGCAGGGAACACCTGCTGACCCCCAGCACCATGAGTGTGTTTGCAATCCTGTTCCGAGTTTAGAGCAAAAATACTCATGCCCAGCTCACAGCCAAGAGCCATCCTCAACCCACAGACTGAGGCAAACCGAGCTGTTGGCTAACTGAGCATTGCTTCATCTCCTTTCATCTGCCCAAAGCTGCGTGTTAAACCTGGAGATCCGTCAGGACACAGGTGCTTCCCAATGCCAGCAGAATATTTGGATAACCAACAGCACAGCTCCTGCTGGACACAGCTCAGGTGAGCATTTCTGCCTCTGCTATCAGGGGACGAACACCAGCTAATCCTGCTGTCTGTTTTTATAAAAATGCTCGACAAATATCATGAGCAAATAAACAGCTGCCCCTGAGCTATTTACAGTGCTGTTAACCAGCTTTTAGGCTTCAAAATTGATCACCAGAGTCAACAGAGGGTTGAACAAACATATCCGTGGTTGAGTATTTGTATTTGAGATTAGGTACACATCTACAAGTGTGAATGCATGTGTTCAGCCAAACTATTGAGGTACTGAGCCTAGATCAGAAATGGCATTTTGGTAAAAAAAATCAAATTATTCATGCATGCCCTTATCTCCTTGAAACTCATCTAAGCACTTACTTGAGACTCTTGTCAATACTTTATATTAAAGTTTGGACCTGTTTTATTTAGGTTTTTTGTTTGTTTGTTTGTTTTAATTAGTCGCTTTTGGTTATCCCATTTCAAATTCTTTTCCCTCTCCCAATGTCTAAAGCCTCACATCCCCGCTGAAAGGGAACTGCTTCTCCTCAAGCTCACGCAGAGTTAAGCTGAGATCAGTGAGGCTTTTTGGGTGCTCTGGCCCCAAAAGCCAAGGTCAGACTGGCCAGCCTTGCCTAAAGCTGGGCTTTGCTGAGCAGGGATGGCCATGTCATTACTCTGATGATCTCAGCTCTTGAGTCACACACAGAAAATTCTCACTGCTAGCTGCCTGATATTAAATTTTATCAATTCTTGCAGTGTTTGGGATTTACAAGTCACTCCCCTTAGGCGTTTAATAAAGGCTCTGAAAACAAACCTGTCCAAATGTGAGAGAACTTGTGCACCCCTTGGCATGTGAAGCTGTACACACAAAGCAGTACCTTTCGGGGGGAAAAGACTCAATAAATTGTATTACACAGCTATGGAACATGGCACTGGAGAGGGAACATCTGCCCTCAGGGGAAAGCCTGACTCCAAGCAGTGGTTAGAGGCTAATCCAGGTTCCCAAACCTGCAGGGAGGAGCTGCTCAGGGACAGAGAGTAGTTTTTAGGTGCTGCTGGGGGAGCTCAGTGCCTGAGTCCATCCTATTTAAAAAAAAAAAAAAGGGAAAAAAAACCCAGAAAAGAAAGAAAAAGTGCCTCATTTTGTGCTAGTCTTGTACCTTTTGTCAGCACTAAATCTTCATGGGATGAAAAAAGAGATTAAAGCCAACATCATTCTTCTCTGTGTAAGAGACTTTAGGTACAGGGGTTTGTGTCCTGAATAACAAGCTACTCGACTGGAGGCTGATTTTTAACAATGCCACATTTTTATATTTAAAAAAAAACCCCATGCACTGTAGCTCCACACCCTGTTTCGCTCTGGGTCTGTTTTAACAGGGTTTTAAAGCCATTTCACCTGAGTGCCTGCTGATTACCATGCTGAGTTTTTTAAACCAATCCATTGAATTCACTTCCTTTCTGTGTCCCCAGTGCCCATTCACCTATAGAAATACAGAGACAAACAAGGCCACAGGTGCAGAAAATTGGGCCTTTCCTGCTGTTTATTACAATGTTGACCTCGGGGATTCGTTGAGGGGGTGGAGGGAGGAGGAAAGAAAAAGAAGAAATATGTGCTTTGCAATAGGATTCTGCTAAAATCCTACCTTCCTTTTCTCATGAAGTTTAAAAAAAAAAGCCTTCCATCAGGCATGGAATGATGAGGAGGTGAGCTGGGGCAGACAGGACAGGGCAAAATTTGGGGATTCATCTAGAGAGGGCTGGACCCTCAATCAGAGACCTCACAGTCCATTTGAAAATCAGAGCTGGGAGAAAAGATGTGATGTTCCCGAGGGTGACAGCGTGGATTTGATGTGCAGAGAGTATAAACTGCATGTCAGGGGTGATCTTTGGCATCTGAAAACTGAACTCATTTCTACTGAGCACTTCAGTGCCTTCACTGGATGTCTGCTGGAAGGGAAATGCTTCTCCTCAAGCTCACACAGATTTAAGCTGAGATCAGTGAGGTTTTTTGGGTTCTTCAGCCACATAAGCCAAGGTCAGACTGGCCAGCCTTGCTTAAAGCTGGGCTTTGCTGAGCAGGGATGGCCATGCCATGTTTGTGATGATCTCAGCTCTTGAGTCACACACAGAAAATTCTCCCTGGTTGCTACTTGTTAATAAATTTCATCAGTGACAGTCAGGAGAGGCTCAAAGTGTGGCCCTGCATTTTATGGATTTATTTTTCTCTCTCTCTCAGCACTGTATTCCTCAGCCATGGTTATTCACCTGATGCTTTACTCTCCTGCCTGTGCCTGCAGTGCTGCCATTGCCCAGAAACACTTGGCTGTGCCTTTGCCTGTAATAAATGCCACCAAAACCTGCAGGTGACAAACTCAGTGAGCACAGCCAAGGTCAGCTGGCCCAGCAGAGGAGAGGCTTCAGGCAGGCTGAACTCCCTGCTATTAAAACAGAGACTCCCAGCCCTCCCTAGGGGTTTTATACATAGCTGTTAGCTATCATTTTTAAGGTTCTGTACAACCTGTGAGAAATTTTAATTTCCAGAAGGTTTCCTTTTTCTGACATAGGACTTGGAATAGGGGTTCCGAAATTTGGAGGCTAATGATGCCAATATGCCATCATATTGATTGTTGTTGATTACTGCTTTCTGCCTTGCCTGGTTTAGACACACTCACCTATTTCCAGTTGTGTTTAAACAACCATAAAATACACCCAAGTTGTAAGATTTCTCCTCCACCCCTCGTGTTCATTTGAAGGGCTAAGCAGAAAACACAGTTTGCTTTGTCTGAGTGAGGAATTTAGGTTGTATTAGTTAACAAACCTCAGGTATGAAAATTAAGCAAGTCTTTTCTGCAGTATAGACAGGACTTGATGTTAACTCCCACAATGAAATTCATCTCAGCCATTTTTTCACGTAAACTCAGCTCTCTGTATTTCTCGTTTTCATTTGCTCAATTTTCCGCCTTGGAATAATTACTGTAAGTGAAAAAGCATGTCAAACCCCCCAGTTATTACAGAAAAGCACGCTGGAACTCTCATTCTAGAATTCATCACTTCATAAAAGTGTACATTATAGAAGTGGCCACTCTGGGCCAAACATGTGCTCCATGTAACCCAGTATCCTGTCTGGTACCATGATTAATAGGGGAAAGTGGAGAAGAAGATAAAAATGATCTTTTCTCCTGCTGTTCTCTCCCACCTTCTAATAATCAGTGGCTTACAGACACGAAGTGTGTTGTAATAACAGAAATATAATGCTTCAAATAAATCAAAATTAAATTGCTGTTCACTTACAAGAAGTTACTCAATCTGATTTTATCACAGTATCTGCTTTTTAAAATTTTGTTTAATTTTTAGAAGCAAGTGTGTATCTCAATGCCAGCTCTGGAGAATGAAGCTGGAAATATTCCACTCAAATTGTTGTACCCAGGAAGAAAGAGGGTTCAGCTGGAAAAGAAATTTTAACTGAAGACACTGCCAAAGTGGAGGGAACTGTGAATTTTCTCCCATCCTGTTCTTTAGAAACTACCTGGAAATCCAATTTCTTTAATTATTGTTTTTTATTATATTTTTTTCCTTCTCCCCCTTTGAGTGTCTCTCTGCATTGATTCATTCTTTCTTTATTCTCGTATTTTTTATTCCCACCGCCTCTTTCCTCAGCTACATCTTCTGAGAATGGAAATAAAACCCCCAATTTCAAACTTCAAACCTATAGGTACACATTTGCTCAGAAAACCTGCAGGGATTCCCCCCACCTCAAGCCCTTTTTAAACAAACACACATATTTAGACAGTTTGTTTCTCTATCAATCTGTGAAAAGTTAATACAGCTCTGTGTCATTTTTGTTATGGAAACAGCCCTGTAAAAATACCGAATAGCCCACTGAGACCTGCCCTTCTAACCCCAATAAATACAAATCACCCTAGAACTTATCACGCTAAGTTCAAATATGTAGCCAATGTAATCTCAAAAATCCTTCACAAAAAGAAAACAAACGAGCTCCTTTCAAACCCCTGCCTTGTTGCTCTTGACTTCGGCTATTTGTTCAATATCTCACCAACACTAAACAAATGTGCCGGAAATACTTCTCATTTCTGAGTCACCCCCTTGCTGTCCCACAGCCCAGCCTCTTCAAATTAGGGACTATCTGAAAAAGATGAATGTGATCCATTCTCTTGGTTCCTTTCCTTTCAGTATTGTCTTCAGCATATCCCTGGAGAGACTCCTATTATCAATCTGCCTAATTCTGGCTAATCTTTCTGGAGAATTCATTTCCCATCTCCCTGTCACAGGCTGCCTTGGCTGCTCTGTTCTGTACCTTTTATAATTCTGAAAAATTACGATTATCGATGGCAGACAACAGTGTATGTAACATCCAGCTCATGCCCCACATTAAGGTAGATTTTTCTGCTGTTTATATTCTGAACAAAACTATCACTGAAGTTTAAATGATTTGTGTTGCAGCAGAGCATTATCTTCCCACACCTCCTCTGCAATAAATAGCAATTAATTTGTGCTTCATCGTTTATTTACACATATTTACTTCAGAGAAGCAGAATCTACCCCAATTCCTTGTGATCTATAATAAAATATAATAAGAAGCTTTAAGCAAAATGCCTGTTCTCTGAACACACACTAAATAGAAATACTCTGGGTGTTATGGACATCAGGGGAGATGCGATCAGACAAACTGCGTCATTTTATTATTTATCAATATAAATCAGGGTTTCACTAATGAGCATTGAGAGCTACCTCCGTGTCATGGCACAGAAAAAAGCAGCTTGATTTCCACATTAAACGCTCATTTCAATCTAACTGCTCCTTCAGAGATGCACAAGGGTTTAGTTCTAAGAGTGAGTAGCAGTGTTTGTGCCTTTATTTCTGAGACATCTGCATGACGTCTGATTTTTAGAACATGTTTTTTTCCTGTCAAGGAGATCTGACATAGAAATTTCAAAATTAAAAGTGGAAAAAGTAAAATAGTTTACTTTGAGTAACTTCAGGCTTCCTGGCTCCTCTGCCTTCTTGAAGTGTGGGTGAAGGGGAAAGAAAACCGAAGCTGTACATGGTATTTTCAGGGACACGATCATTGACACATCCCTTTCCTTTTTTAACTCTGCTCCTGGAGTGCAGTGCTAGCATTGGAAGTCAAACAGCAGCAGCAACAAGAAGCCACACCTTGCTCTTCTCAAGGACTTTCTGACTTTTGCCTCTTTTTCTTTGCCTTGTCCTTTCCCTTGCAACTCTGCAACTGTTGGGTTTGTGTCAGCAAGGCTAAACCACACGAATGCAACCACATTTGTAGGAAAAATTATTTTTCCTTCATTTCTAGCATTGCCCTAGGACCACAAGTGGCAGGGAAACAACTTTGAAATGCACCTGACAATTTCTTCTGGGTGCTTCTATCTCACCCCAAGGAATGGAAGCAGTGCCAGGTGATTCAGCTGATAAATGCCAATTTTCAATAGGGCTGTTTGGGATCAACTCAGGTGTGAACATCTCTAAAAGCTGAGGGTAAATCAGAGCACTGGCTATATATATAAATAAATCTCCGTTTCCCTGAACAAGTGAAAGATCAGAGAAGTTCATTGCAATGCTATGGAGGAACTGCAGGTCACAAGGGTTGGTCTCAGAGGTTTTTGGGATTATTCCCAGGCAGCCCCTGTGGTGTTTTTTAGGGGCACACATGGACTTTACAATGGTATGGGGAAGACACTTTATTGCAAATATCCAGGGTTCTTAAACTGTTGGTTTGCTCTGAGTTTCCATTCTTGTGAGGCACAACAAATGTGTTTAACCAACACCACAGACCAGATAGGAACAGCATCAGGTGTGACCAACCACAGCCCCACTGTGAGCACTGATTGTTCTAATCATTGTTTTACTATTATGGAACTTGTTTGTCACCTCTAGTTCACCTGAGTCANGTGGTGTTTTTTAGGGGCACACATGGACTTTACAATGGTATGGGGAAGACACTTTATTGCAAACATCCAGGGTTCTTAAACTGTTAGTTTGTTCTGAATTTCCATCCTTGTGAGGCACAACAGATGTGCTCAACCAACACCACAGACCAGATAGGAACAGCATCAGGTGTGACCAACCACAGCCCCACTGTGAGCACTGATTGTTCTAATCATTGTTTTACTATTATGGAACTTGTTTGTCACCTCTAGTTCACCTGAGTCATTCCCAGAATGCTTTTCTAGTTAGCCAGAGTGACAGAAGGGAGCAAGGATTTTACAAGGGCAGCAAAGCCTCACTTTGCAAGATCGTTCTGCTCCACAAGCCCCAGTGCCACCCAGCTGTCCCCACACCTCCACCTGTGCAAAAACCACACCCATATTGCCCTTCAACATCTGCAAAGGCTTTGCCAAACACCAAGGCAGGGACTGGGGAGTTGTTAAATCTGCCTTTGGCTGGTCTCAGAGCTGTCCTGTGAGCTCTTTGGGCTCTGATGCAGCCCAGACTCCCAGCCTTAATGTGTTAAATGCATTCTCCACTCTGGATTGTTCACTGGGCTGCAGCAAGTCCCTGCTATTTTTTCCTGTCTGAGCACAATTAAAATTGCAGGATATTTGCCAGACAGGCTGAGACTCTTTCACCACTGTCAGCATCCCTCTGCAGTGTTTTGAGGAGTGATCAAGCAAATCACTCAGTCTCACCTTTAATAAACAATGTATTTTAGCTGTCTTGAAAGGTTGGTTTGAGGCAGTTTAACACCCAGAGCCTTGCCGAGAGCTCTCTGTGCCAGCCTGCTCTTCCATTCACAAAGAAAACTGGGAGAGGCTGAATGAATTTATCAATGAGCTAAATATGGCATATGACAACAAATAAAATCAACATATAAAAAGGAGAAATGTCTACCCAAGAACAGGGAAAACGCCACATTCCCCTATTGTGTAGCTGCACATGGAAGTCTCAATGATTTTTTAAGCTCATTATATTTTTTATGCCTGGTGGTAAATCCCCAGGTGTGCAGAGGAACACCTGAGAACAGCAAACATGCAGCCTTTGTGCAGAATAACTCTAATTATTAAGGGCTGATACACTGCTGATTATATTCCAGGGAGTTTCTTCAGTAGTGTTTTTTTAAAACGCCTCTTTGCATTAATTTCATTTATGGATCCAAGAATACCCACCTAGTGTAAAGATGTTCTGGGCACAGAAAATAAATGGACAAGTAAATAAAGAAGGAAAGAGAAATTAATTTGTGTAGAGGCCAGAATCACAATATCATAACGATATCAGTTCTGAAAGCATTTAAGAAGTTTTTTTTCCCACTAAGTTCATACCCAGCTTTCTGTCCACTTCCATATCTGACCTTGTGCAAAAGAAAAAGACCTTAATTATCCTATACACATCTGTTCAAATACAGTAGATTGTAAGAAATAAAAGCAAATCAAATACAATTTATATTTTACCAATATCATCCCAGAGAGAGAGTGAATAATGCTGTTTTAAAAAAAATCATATGCCGTAACTTGCATTATTTTTCCTCACCTTATTTCTATCTCCTGGCTTTCAGGAAAAATTTGAAAGATAACTCTGCCCTACCAGGTTTTGTTAGACAAATGCACATCTTAGTCAAAACCCAGTGGAACTCATTTTCTGTTTTCCCAGCGTTGCAGCTGCATTATTCAGTGTGTTCCTGTCCTGCTCTTTTCTCAGTATCATTTCTTTGCTCACAACTGACCTGTGCTGTTTTTATCAAATAGAAGCACTTTCAGTTTGTCTGAAACCAAACCCCCTGGTGCTTTTCTGTGTGTGACAACAAGCACAGGAGGGGCCCTAGCATCTGAAAGTTTATTTTAATGTAACAACCCCCCAGAGATCACAGGATTGGATTCTGCCTGAAGTCACCGTTATGCATTTTATGAAAAGCTGATCTAAAAAAACCATATGAAAATGGCAATTTGGGGGGAGAGGGGTGGGGGAAGTTGTTTGGACAATTTAGTTGCATAAACTTTCATTCCAACAGGTGAAAATAATTAACTCAGTGCCTTTTAATAGATTTCCATACCGGTGAGCTTGTCCCAGAATATTTTGGTGTCAGTGTGCATTTGCACTTTCAACACATTCTTCTGGTTCTCTGCATACTCCTCTCTGTGTTTATTTTCTGAAAACTACTGGAGCAAAACAGTCAAGAAATTAAGAGCAGGGTTCTTTCCCCCCTACATTTTTTGGAAACTATAATTTCAGCACTTGTATATGTGAACTTATGTGAGCCAGAACTACACCTGTACTTCAGCAAGAGACTAAATCATATAATTTGTTCTGCCTGAGAAAGTCCAATTCACCAAGGCAGCTCAGACAGAAAATCCTTCAGAGGGAGAGCACAGGTTTGATGTTATCTGCCAAGGAACACACACATCTGAGGAAACCACATGAAGAACTAGTTTGTGCTCTGGAAAGCCCAGGGGTTTTTTCTGTTTTGTAAAAAGCAGATCTTCGTGTATATTTTTATTTGTTAAAATCAAATCCCCCCTGGTATGGCTGCAACATTGACTACCAAAGGAGATATAAAGATCCTTTCCCAGCTTCCTCTTCCACTCTACACTTTCAGTATGAGCTGCTCTCTTCTCTCTCGAGAGCTCCTCTGCCTCTGACACACCTTATTTATTGATTTCCTACTGGAGAAACCTCGGATAACTTGCCATGCAGGTGATTTGTGTGACACCAACTCGCTGAGAGCTGAGAGCTGAGAGCACACAGACTGAAAGGATCCATTTCCGAGCAAGCATCCCGTTGCACACCTCTGGCAGGAATGACAATCCTGACCCTGCAAAGCCCCCAAGCCTGTGAGAAGCGGGGCACAGGGACAGTGCCAGCCTGCCAGCCCAATCCATCCTGAACTCCTCAGCAGGCACAGGCTGAAGCAGCTCCATTTCCAGGTCCTGCTGGGGAAAATCTCAACCATTCCTCTGTTTGTGGCTGTGTTTACAGCCTGGTGGAAGTGGATCTGCCGGACAGATCGGAGTGCTGCTGAAGGCAACAGCTTCCTGTGCCTTCATGTCTCCTGATGTGCCACTCGTGTGCTGCCTGCTATTTTTATCCTCCTGGTTGGCCTCCTCTTGAATCTTTCTGCCATAATGCCACGGCAAAGTCAGAGCTAAATTGGTGATTCCAGTTGGTGGCAGAGAAGCCAACAGCAAAACCATGGCCATGGGAGCAAGAAGCTGGAGATGGAGAGAGGGCAGAGAGCTCCACAGAAGAGCCTGGCTCTCCTTCCTGCCTCTCCTTCCTGCCTCTCCTTTCTAAACCTGAGCTACACTGTCTGTCTGCAGTTGTAAAAATAAAAAAAAAAAGAAAAAAAGCTTTATAAACAAGGCCTGAGCTTCAGGTAAAAGGCCTTCTTTCCCTGCCAGCTGGAAGGAGGAGGTAATTTGAAGGCAAGATAAGGAATGATAACCTGCTGCTGTATACGATTCACTTCATAGTACGACTACTGCTTTCTTTAATAAAGAAAAAGCCCACATGGAAATACCATTCCCTGTGCCTAACCATTCCACACACTATTTGTTTGCCTGTTTTTTCTGCCCCCTTTTTTTTTAACAGCCCCATTTCTGCTCCCTGCGCTGCGCAGTAAATGCCACCGCTAATGAGATAATACCAGTGTGTTTGAGAGCAGACTGACCCTGCTGTTTCCAGGCAGTTGCAGCTCTCGACAGTCAGGAGCCTGCCTAATGTTTTGTGGCTGCCTCTGGTCACTGACAGGGTACAAACTGCCTTATCTCCCAGTGGGAGGGAGCTCATTGCCAAACCCACGGCTGCTGGGCTGGGGAGGCGGCTGCAGCCGTTCACACGTGCAGGGCTGGGGACAAACACCCCAAAATAGCTCTGCTCTGAATGGGCTGCGAGTTTTCCCTGCGTGTCAACAGATGACATGCGTTGTCACCACCGCTGTGTAGGATTCGAGAGGCTGGGTTAGGCAGAACGCAGTAAAACTCCCATTGTTCAGCATTTCTGCAGCTTGGGCACTTTCTCAAACACCTCCCTTGACTTTTTGCAAAGCCCTTTCGATGACCCTTTTTTGTGTCAATGCAGAGCTCAGCTCACAAACCAATTGTTCTATTTTTTTTCCAGTATTACACTTCCTTCCAAGGACGGTGCTGTGCATTTTGTCTCCATCTCCTGCCAGTATCCCGAAGAACTCCCTCCCTGGCAGGAGAGCAGGATTAGCAGGGAAGTGAGAAAGCAGCAGGAGTTCCAGCAGTGGTGGAACTGAGTTCCCTCTCTCCATTAGGGCTGCTGGTGGAGATCTGGGACACGGATATTCCCCAAAGTGGGTGATGTCCCAGCTGACCATGGGATGTCACACAGAGCAGCCCAGGGGAGTCTGTGGCTCCTGGAAGGAGGGAAGGAACACTGCTGCCCTGCACTTCCCAGGGAGCACAGCTCAGCCAGAGCTGCCCTGGCTCTGCCACACTGGGCAAGGCTTGCTGTGCCTCCCAGCCCTGTGACTCACCAGAGGGACTCCAACACCACATTTCCTTCCAGGATCTCCAACTAACGAGACTTTGCAGAGCACTGGACAGTCTCAGGTGCACATTGCCCCCCATCCCATCTGGTGCTGCTCAGCTCTTGCTGGAAAGTTCCTCAGAGAGGACAAGGACCTTCAGCAGGAGCAAGGATGGCTCCTACAGGAGGACCCCACTGCTTTTTGCCTCTCACCTCATGTGCAGTGTCTGCCTGCAGCCCTGGGGCTCTGGTGTGCTGCAGCACAGTGAGGGAATACACTACGAGAAACAGCAAATTCCTCCTGACCTCTGGAGAGGGGAGATACTGTCATCACAGACAACATAAAGACTCAAATTGCAGCTGTATCAGAGCACAGATTAGCACTGTGTTATTTAGGGATGAAGGCCTGTTCCTGAAGCAGCATCCTACTTCCATTTAACTCACCTGGGAAGGACAGAATTAGCCAGGGATATACACTGAGCACATCTACAAGAATCTTTAATGTCCTGCTTGGAAAGCCTGAACTCCAAGACTGTACTTTACCTAATGAATTTCCTTCCCTTTCTACATCCATTTGCCTTCCCAGGAGCTGAATACCAGTGATGTTCACTGCTTCAGCAACTGGAAACCAGTTATGGGTGGAAACATGTATTATGAAAGGAACAAAACAAAACAAAGAACAAAAGAAGAAAAGCAACATGGGAATCCCATGAGGTTTAACAGGACAGAGTGCCGGTGCTGGGACAAGCCCTGGGATCAGCCCAGGCTGGGGATGAGCAGCTGGAGCAGCCCTGGGAGAAGGACTTGGGGCACTGTGGGTGAGAGCTGGACATGGCACATCCCAGAGACCCCCTGAGCTGGGCTGAGCCCCCAGAGTGGGCAGCAGGAAAGGGACTGGGATTCTGCCCTTCTGCTCTGCTGGGACCTCACCTGCAGAGCTGTCTCCAGCCCTGGCCCAGCACAGTAAGGAGCGGGAGCTGCTGGAGAGAGTGCAGAGGAGGCTCCAGGATGAGCAGAGGGATGGAGCAGCTCTGCTGGGAGGAAAGGCTGAGGGAATTGGGATTGCTCTGCCTGGAGAGGAGAAGCTTTGGGATGATGTAACTGGGGCCTTCCAGTGCCTGAAGGGAGCCTGCAAAATAATTGAGAGAGGCTATTGATAAGTGGCTGCAGTGACAGGACAAGGGGGAATGGCTTCACATTGACAGAGAGGAAGTTTAGATGGGATATTGGGAAGGAATTGTTCCCTGGCAGGGTGCTGAGGATCTGGCACAGGGTGCCCAGAGAAGCTGTGGCTGCCCCTGGATCCCTGGCAGTGTCCAAGGCCAGGCTGGACATTGGGGTGGTGGGAAGCGTCCCTGCCATGGCACTGGGGCTGAAGCTGGATGGGCTTTAAGGTCCTTTCCAAGCCAGAGCACTCAGTGATTCTCTGACTCAGTGAGGATGAATGAGTGACAGCGAGGCCACAGGATGGGCTGTGGGGCAGAGAAGGTGGGAAGGACAAGCAGAGTGCAGCACCAAATCCCTGCTCAGCCTGACCCTGCTTGTCACCAGTCACCTGTGTTGGTAGAAAAGTGTCCTGGGTAGGGAGCTTTGAAGGGATACTGCTTTGCAAAAAGCTATCAATTTATTTCAAAGTTTTTTTTTTTTTCTCCATCTTGCACCAAAATTAAGTTTTTTCCCAGCACAAAAATAAGTAGCAAACACCACGGGGTGTGCTAGGGCACAACGACTTTTTCATTATGACTGGCAAAGAGGAGTCTTCAGTGCTCCTCAGAGGTTCAGCAGCAGCACCAGCTGAGGAGATGATTGCACCCTAAAAGAAAACAACAGCCTGCTCAGAAATGCATCTTTCCTGTTTGAAAAGTTCAAGCAAACCACTTGCACAAATAGCTTTAAATCAGATTTATGCGAACAGAATGACAAGCTTACGTCAAATCTTGAGTCAGAGCTTATCACAAATACACAGGAGGGATTAAAAAAAGAAATCCATCAGTAGAATCAAAGCTGAGTTGGCATAATGGCACAGTCCTAAATAAATGTACTTCACAATGCATTCTTTGAAAGAGAGAGGGAGAACAAGAGAGAGTGCAAACTATGCATTTAATGTGTGCTTAAGCAACTGTAACTGCATAGTAAGAGCTTGTATTTTTTCTGGCACAGCCCTCTGTCATAATCCCATTGCATACTTTCAGATGTATTTTTAAATTGCTCCGCTTCTGTCAACAGATTCATTCAGGGCTGGGTTATTTAAAAGGTGAATGCAAAATTCACAGAGCTCACAACATCCCCTCTGACTGACACACCCACAGCGAAGGATCACTAAATCACCCCTTTCCACACGAAAATAAAATTAGAAATCACAGATATCAGAAAAGGAAGACAGTCCCTGTATTTAGCTCCAGCAAGCCAAGACGATGCCAAATATAATTCAAGACGCATTTCCATTAAAAAGGTACTGACCAAAAAAAATGTTGGGAGTGTTTACCTTGCCTGACTTTGCATGGGTAAACATGCTTGCATCCAATGTAAGGAGCTATATTTAGAAATGGATCCTTACCAGGAAACTAAGTGAGGCTTCAGTGAAACCAAAACAGTCCAGGGCTTGACTCTGAGGCAGATGAAGTCAACAAGAACTCCACCCAGACCAGAAAGTGCAGCTCTCTCACCCCAGCGTGGGTCAATCCCCCCTTGCAGGCTGCCTGGGCTGCTGGAGCCACGGGAAGCCACACCAATTACTGAAAAAGGAACAGCACCATCGAAAAAATGTTATACAAGCAGTGGTAAACCTCAGCGGCCTGGGTTTGAGACAACAGAAAATCCCTTTGACGAGTAGTAAACACACTAAAAATAGCGCTCGGTTCTTTTTAAAGTCGGCCTAAAATAAATCTCTTTGCTTTTTGTATCCTGTTTTGCAGTTTCGTGTGAAGGTGCCCAGCAGTCGTTTGCCAGCAATAAAAACGAGCAAAGTCTTATTCCCCAGCCTGTCCTGGAGCAGAATGCAAGTCCAGAATATCACAGGACTAGCAAGCAAGGATCACATCTCAAGAGCACAATTCCAGCCTGTGAGGAGTGAGATTTCAATGTACCAAAGGTATTTGGGAACAGAAGAATACTGACTGCAATGTCCTGAGCAAGTAAGGCAGAGAGGACAAGGAATTACCCGACTGTGATGTTCTTGCAGCTCATCCAGAGCATGTTCTGAGCCATTCCCCCTGCAGGTCTGATCATCCTGTGTGCTTCTCTTCCTACAGCAGGCACAGGGCTTGGCTCATCCCATCTCCCTTAGAACCAGTGGACAGCACTGAGCACTTCCAGAGAAAAGAGCAGCTGTGCCAGACGTGTGCTCCAGGATGAATTGTACATGAAAAGTTATTTTTTTCCTGCATTTCCAATCCAGGGAGTTAGCTCAGACTTAAATGTCTGTTTGCTAAATTAGACCCTTGGCTGGCTTGCTCCAGTAGACAATGCCATCTGTACAATCACCATAATTTCTTTTATCACCTATGGTTTTAGGTGCTCAGGGTATGTTTGACATCAACACCTGTCCTGTATTTATTCTGGGAGCCTCTGCCAGTCACTGCCCTGGTTGGATGTGGAAATAAACAGAAATTCTGTCATTTTGATAAGTTTCATTTTGACTTCCACAACAGGGGATTCTGTGATAATGATCTTCTAATTTAGTAAGTGAATATCTCCAAAGTATACTTAAATTTCATTCCTGTATCTCTTGCACAGCTACAGCTATGGTGGTGAACTCATCTAAAATCTGATGTGTTCTTTAGTTTAGTTTTAGTTAATTAGGGTTCATTTTAGCTTTTCTACTCAAAAAAAAAAAAAAAAAAGAAAAAAAAAAGAAATAATTTTTAAAAAAAGAAAGAAAAAAAAGCAGAAAAAAAGCAATGTTTCCATGGTCATGAAAGTAGTAGATGGGGGTATAAAAAGTCTTTGAACATCTGGCACAGTAGCTTGTTTTCTAATATTCTCCTTGTGAGTAAATTCAAGAGAAATGCACTGTCCATAGGAGCTTCTTTTTAAATACAGGCAATTCTGATGCAGATTATGAAATAAGGATGGGAATTTACTGTTCCTTACCTTGCAGTGTGCTATCATACATTTGGAACACACAGCAGAAGTACCCTAAAAGCCATGCCTGGGGCTCTGAGCTACCTGATGGAGTTGAAGATGTCTCTGCTCATTGCAGGGAGGTTGGCCTGGGTGACCTTTAAATGTCCCTCCCAATAAAACCGTGCTGTGACCTTGTGATGCACAGCAGCAGAATTTTGGGCACCTGACTGCATCATCACAACCAATCTCTGGTGAAATATTCCGTGTGACTCCTGCAGAACCCATGGTCTGGATGACCTGAACTCACTGCTCGCCCCAGACCATTTTTCAGTGCCATTTTTCAGATGGGGACATTGAGGGCTCTGTCTGTAGGATAAAAGGTGAGGGACAGAAGCACGGGGGGCAGAAGCAGCACCATCTCCTGCTGCCAGCTTTCTGAAGGACCAGTGGAGTGTGACACTTGGATTTTTCCTGATAAAGAACTAAGGAGAGGCCCATGCTGAGATATCTGATGGTGTATCTTTTGGTGGAGCAACATACGAGCCTCAAAATTGTTTCAGCTTTCCTCCTCATCTAGCAATTACTGAAGTGCAAACATATAATCATGGGAAATGCTATAATTAACCATAAATCTCTGCTTCCAATCAAAAGGGCTCTGAGCTTTCATTTCAGCCTGAAAGACTGGAACAAGAGCACAACTATTAGAGAATCCACCTTGGAATGAATTCCTGTCGCTGTGCTGGCACTGCTTTTTTTGGTCTAACCCACAAATTTGTACCTGTATGGTTAGCCAAAAACTGTGCATTATTTACCAACATCAGCACTAAAACTCAAGGCTCTGGCAATGCTCCACCCTGGAACTAAAGAGCTCAAACTGTGCCCTTAATCCAAGAAACATCACAGCTACGCCTGACATTGCTGCTCCTGTCAACTACACATACAAGAACTGGAGATGAAACAGGATTTTCTTATAGCTTTTTGACTTTTTTTATCCATGAAAATGTCCTGGGTTTGTGAGAAACTGAGTGTTCTCAAACACAAGGCCTGATATTGCACAGCATTTCACAACTCTGCTCCCCCTAAGGTTGCTTTAAAGCCCCACTTCACCACAGCCTGTGAACAATTAAATATTTTGAAGGCAACAGAGCAGTAAGGACATTGCTTTCTGCTCCATATTTTAACACAGGAGAAATGCTGATTGCAGCACAACTCTGGTTTTGCCACAACTAAAGTGGAAAGCCTTGAAACTGAGGCTGAAATCGGGCTGGTTTTATAGTACCTAAAAATCACTGAGGCCTGTGTAGCTTGCACTGCAGTTTTCTGGCATCATGGACAAGGTCTGGTGGGATGGGGAAATGCTGGGGCTGGAAAACAGGAGTGCAAAAAGAGGTGGTGGAGGAGAAACTGGAGCACGAGGAAGGGACTGGCAAAGTCAGCAAGTGCGAGGAGCCTGCAGTGGTGTATTTTTCCCTTCTAAGTGTGCTAAAATCCAGCAGAGATGCCAGGGAAAGGGGGAAATGTCTGAACGTCCACAAATGCCCAGGTGAGGCACACACTGCTCATCCACCAGGCAGAGAAGTGACTGCGGTGAAAGGGCAAGAATGGCTAAAACGTCTTTTTCTTAATCCTATCAAAATATCCCTCTGACACTGTTTGAAATGCAGGGATTCTACTGCCAAAAAGCCCAAGCAAAATAAAAACAAATGCCGATTGCAGCTAGGGAGGTTGGCCTGGGCGCTGCTGTGGAGCATCAGGCTCAGCAAGTCCTGCCCTGAACTCATCTGGAGATCATGCCAGTGATTCCAGGCACGGGGACTGCCAGGGGGTCACAGCTGAAGTCCTGCTGGTTGATGCCAGGACTCATTTGCTGTGTTTTCAGGGCCTGACTTCTGCTGAGAGAGGCGTTTTGGAAACGCAGGAGAAACCACTGGGCAATTTTAACTCTGTGTTAACAGAGATTTTTTTGGTCACTGAACGAGCTTGTAGAGGATTTGCTCTGACTGTGTCAGAGTGTGTGCTGGAGGAGAGCTGCAGAGAGGAAACTGCATTTCTGAGAGGAATTCTCTCCAACTGAAGCACTCTGCAGAATACTGGGGACTGAGCTGTGTGATAAAGATAATAAACAGAGGAGCTGAGGGGCAGTGAGTGCAACTGCAGCTTTCTCTACCTGAGCACCCTTCTTCCATTCCTCTGTCTGGGGGAGGAGAAATCCATGGGTAGAGAGGAGCTCAGCACTGCCTGGACCTCAGCTGCAGACACAGAAATTCTGGATATTCCCTGGGATCTCAGGATGTTTTCTCACCAGGACACTTCCATTTCCCACATCCCTCAGATCCTCAGGAGCCACACAAGGCTCTGATCCCTTAGAGAACCATAAAGAATCACTGACCACACATCAGTGCAGCCTGGTCAGTGATTTTGTTAAATGGCTAAAAGTGAGTGATTTTTTGCTCAGGGTATTGTCCTCCCTGCCCTGCCACACAGAAAGCCCAAGCCAGCAGTGGATTTTTAAGCACCAAGGGTCGTTTTGATGATGATTCTACTTCAGGGAGTTCCTTTAGCTACACACAAACCCAGCTGGAGCTGCTGCACCCTTCAACACATTCCTGCAGCCCTTGTCCTGCTGGTCAGTCAGCTCTGAGGTACAGAGTGGAAATTCAGGGTATTTTGTCTTTAGCAGCCTTCTGCTGGACTGAAGTTTCAGTCTCGTGGCATTTAAAGGGTTCTGCATTGTCTTGTGGGGCACTTTTTTGCAAAGCAAAACAAGGTTTAGCACCTGGGAGAGATGAAAAGATGTCTCCCAGAGAGGTGAGCATTGCTAGTTGCCAGTTCTGAGGGATAACCTGGCCACAGCAGAAATTTCTTTCCCAATCCATCATGTAAAGGTTAGACTGAGGCTCTGAGGCATGAAGAGCCATGGGGCATGTGTCTGGTTCTGAGGAAATGCTAAATAATGTTTTCTAGCTGCTCAGAAAGCATCTAACCCTGCAAACCTCTTAGATAGTCATACTGAGTGCCACAGGTGTGAGTATGTCTGTTTGGGGAAATGAAACAGCCTTAACCTGCCTTTGATTTTATTTCTTGTTTCAGTTCATTGCATAACCCCTTCTGTCTATAAAAAACACACATCTAATTGTCTAAATGGGATATTATTAGTTTGATTTTTTTAAAGGATTATTTAAAGATCATTTAAAGCTCATTTAAAGACATTTGTGCTTCCAGGCACAAGAATCTGCTCCTCAGAGCCACAGAATTCAGTCTCACTGCTGTTCCCTACCCAAGACAGAGACCCAGGTTACAGAAATTAACCCATCAGCTCCAGAGGCACAGGAACTGAAAGAGGACTCATGTCAAATCATGAGATTTCTCACAACTGGGTATATGCAAATTTAAAACAAAAAAAACCAAAACCAAGCAATTCCAGCAACGTAGACACACAATGAATCAGAAGATTAGAAATGGAGCCTGACTTCCTGCAGAAAGTGTATCTTCTATATCTGTGTGTATTTATAGCTACAAATGGAGAATATATATTTAGCAAAATTGAGTCTTACCAGAAGAAAGTGCTGACAGTCATCTCAGCTCGAGATGTCTATTAAAAACTCAGGGAGAGAGAAAGCAAGCACTGTCCTGATGAGAGACTGAGCATGACAGTTCTGAACTGCTTTTGCCATGCTGTCCCTGAGGTTAGGATCCTGGAATTATAAGGTATTTGTGGTGTTGGTTTACTACCTTGAAAAATGTTACTCTTCTCTGGGTGATTCAGAGTATTTTTCACTTAAACCACTCACACGGATGGACAATTAGCAAAACAATAAGTAAAAATAAGAGATGCATCCCATTTGGTGTCAGCTCTGTGAAAGGTGAGTGTTTAATTTAGGAGACTTTTGAGAGATACCCTCAAAGGCAGAGCCACCTTCTCCCCTTCTGGATAAACTGAACAGCATTTCCAAGGGAATTCTCCAGCTCTGGGACCTGTGGGAGTTTGCAGTGAAGCCCTGAACAGCTCAGCCCATCAGCTCTGATCTCAGCCTGGCTCAGGCCCACCTGGCTTCATACAAATGGAAACAGCTCTGGCTTCATTATTTAGTTATTAGTTATTTCTCTGAAGCACATTGAAATAGCTGCAAATGGTATTCAGCACTTTTAAATCTCTGTAGTATTTCAGGCTGATAACATCTATCACACACACACAAGCTATAACACCTACTCATCCCAAAATCTCCCTCTTTTAAATCTCTGAAATCTAAAGAATTAGCTCTATGCATGTCAAAAGGCTGAACAGTCTTTTTGCAGAAATACCTGATCTCCCCACACCCTTTGATGACACAAAAATTATTTTCCAGGAGCTGTCACGTTCAGTAATCAATTAAATTAAATTTCCATCAATTGAAATTAAATTTTCAATCCACTGAAATTAAATTAAAGCTCAAATTTCAAGCTGCTTCTCTCACTAAGGGTCAGTAATAGTCAAAATGTTCACATGCAAGAGCATAATTTTCCCTAAGCTTTGGAGTTTGCCTTTGGGAAATGCAATTATTTTTTCCCCCCCTCTGTATAAGGGACCCTTCTGAAAACTTGGGGTCAAACAGATTTGTTGCCATGATCAAAGCTGAATCTGTCAATTTGGACAGCTTTACTGAGGAGAGTGCAGCTCGCTGCTAGCCAGGGCTTTTATGAGTGAAGTTAGAACCTCACAAAGTGTGGCTTTATGCAGCCCATGAAGGAAGAAGTCCAAACTGAAATACTCTACTAATATTAAACTCATTTCAGAGAGAGGAACAAAGTTTTCAATTTTCAGTGGAAAACAGGAATCAGCATAGAGGCTTCTCATGTTGCACTGAGATATGATCTTTGCACAAAAACGTCACCCTGAAGCTTTACCACTGAAGCTGTTTCAATGCTGATGCTTTGGAGACATTTCCCCCTTCCTGTACTCTTTCCCAGAGCTGGAAGATCAAAAACTACAGCAAATTTGCAGAGGATGTTTGGGCAGTTCTCTCAAAATGATCCACACACATTGTATTGCCATGACATTACTGAATACTGGACCTGAAGAGTTTTTTTTTTTTTTGACCATCTCTATAAATCTGGTTAAAAGTGAATCGCTTTTTTATTGTCTTTTAATTCAGACATTTGCTCTGACAGAGCAGGGAAAGCTCCTGTTTTGCCTTTCAATTTGTCATCCTTGTTGTGCATTGGGGATCAAGAACAGATGAGGAAGGAAGTGAATGAAAGCACTGCTCAGAAATTGATATTTTCCAAGAGAAAAAAAGAAAAAAGAAAGAAAAAAAAGACAAAAAATCTCACACAGAGGCAACGAAAAAGACAAGTTTATGGTATTCTGAGGCAGTGACCATGAATAGAGGGGAGGTCCATTCAGAACCAAGAAATCCAAGCTCAGAGCTGAGCAGAGCTCTCCTCTCCTCTCCTCTCCTCTCCACTCCTCTCCTCTCCTCTCCTCTCCTCCCAATCTCTCGAAATGCCAAAATCATGCACAGGCCAAGGTCTGCAGGAGAGCACACCTGTGTTGCCATAAATGTATAAGTAAGTGGAGAATTTCCTGCTTTGCTCTTGGAAACACTGTCACTTGTCAGCTAAAGAGCACACGGGAGGTTTGTTTCCCCTCCTCCTAGTTTTATGTGGGATTTGCTTGAGGTATGGACAAAATTTTCCAGGCTCTTTGCACTAGAAATCTTTGACCAAGTGCCTGCTAACTCCCTTAGTTGAAAATTATTCCCCTTCCTATAGATATTTTGAGTTTGCTGAGGTTTTTCCCTGCCTGTTCCCAGAGTTCTGGCACGGAGTCATCTGCCAGGAGAGGTATTAACCATCTCTTGAATTGCTGGGACTGTAATTTTTAAACAGGATTGTGTTCAAAAATCCCTTGGGGTTTTCAATGGAACATCATCTTTCTTTCCATGCTGGATGGTTGCAATAGAAATATAATTTTCCCACACACACACAAATAAAATCATCAGCTTTGTACCTCCTCCCGAGCCTGCATGAAATGACACATTTTATGGGAAGCACATGAAAGAATATTTTAGCATTTATTCTTGATGTGAATTCAGTAGCTGAATGAAAGGAGCTGAGAGTTGACACCTTTGCTGAGCTTTTAAAAAACCCCCAATAACACACAACCCTGCAACAAAAACTAAACCTTCCCCCATTCTGCTCTCTGTCTTCATATCACAGTTAAAAATCCATCTGAACTCAACCTTTTTAACCGAAGAGCAAGATGAATAATAATGATAAATCTAAACCTACCCCAAACCATCCAAAAAATGAACAAAGTGCCACCACCTTGCCCATAATGTTTACCCCAAAAAGGGGAAAGTGGCAAAAGGGATTTAGTTGCTGCTATTGAGATGAGAGCCAACCTGCTCAAACACTATTCCAGCTGCAGGCAGCTCTGGCAGAGAAAAAACAGGGAATGAGAGAGAGAAACAGAGGGAATAATCTACTAAATCAGATGTTAAATAATACACACGAATCAAACACTGCAATAGCTTCACACAGAGACACGCAGGCTGACAAGAAGCCCTTTCAAGCAAGCAAAAACGTAGGGAAAAAATATCAAAAGATCTGCTGCGTATTTTTTCCAGTTTATTTTTTCCCTCTTTTCTTCCCTGCACTAACAATTTTTAAGAGGCCAACGATATTCAAAGTGAAATGTCACCATTCTTACAAGTTTAAATAAACTATTTATTAGCAGTAGACTAAGTACTCTGAAGAAATTTATTTGGCCTGGCAATAATATTTATAAATGACCTATGAAATATTATGACATTGTAGCAGCAGCCTTGCAGTTTGCCTGTGAGGATTCAGTTCCCATCAGCACAAGTGCATTCAGAGGGGGAAATATTTCAGTATTTCTGCAGTGGAGTGTGCAGGCAGCACTTGGGAGGAGATGAAAAGGCCGTGAGCACAATTTCTTCTTTGACAGCGGCAAGAAATAAATATAGAAGCAATAAATAAATAAATCCTTGGGTTCCAGCAGCCCTTTTACAGGGCCCATCGGTGGGGTGGGAGACCCGGAGAGGTCTCAGTGCAGGGAGCTGAGATGCTCACACAGCTCCCCATTGAGCTCAGGGACACACGGGCTGCTCTTTTTGGGGCTTTTTTCTGACCAAAGCACCACAACAGAAACCCAGCAATTAGCTATTCCAAACAGAACTGCTATTTTGGGAACAACAAACTTCATTAATGCCTTGGGGGAGAGGGAGGGTGGAGAGGGTTTAGAAGTAAAATGCATGTGTGCACACAAAGGTGTAAAATTCAGACCATTTAAATGCTAATAAATGCTGTATTTGAGCACTCATTCCCCCAAGTGACAGAGAAGCCAAAATCTATTTGGCTGTGCACTGCAAAAGCTGTTTTATAAAACAGCTCAAGTTGGTGATATTTGTCACAGGACAGATAAAAAGAAAACAAAAAAAGAGGGGAAAAAAACCCCAACAAAACATCCCAAAAAACTGATTAATTCTAAAATTTGCCATGACTTTCTCAGGTCAAGATGGCAGTTTTAAGCATGGAGGGAAACTTGAATCAAGGACTTCAGGGTTAGGTTTCTTGAGCATTTTCAGTTCAAGTCTTACTTGATTTGTTGGGGTTTTTTTTTAGTAAATGAGTCGACACACACAACAAAAGATCATTTCCCCCCCAGTATCAGATATATCACAGGGAGAAGTCAACACAATCTGCAGATAGCAGAAAACAGCTTGTATGCCCATCGTTATTTCCACTGAGGACACAGCAGGGAGAGCTGGCAGTGACACAAACAGAAACATCTCCTTGGCATTTCAACCCAGAAGCCCTCATTTGTGAGACCAGCAGATTCCCTGTAGAACACAACATCTCCCTAAACCGTTGTGAGATCTTCCACAATGACACAAAAAGCCCCCAGATCCCAGCTTTTTGGAGTTCCATCACAGGCTGTCACCGATGCAGTACACTTGGGTGCATGGTTCGAAGTTTCCTAAATGCCCTTCATCTTCCAACTGGATTTCTTTCATTTTTCTCTCAAAACTGCCCCCCTGGTTCTGGTGCACACCCAATGTGAAGGTGCTGGGAGCAGAGTCCTGCTGAGCTGTGGTCACAGCAGGTCCCAACAACGAGCAAGGCACAGAGTGTGTCACGATTGTCATCTTGACAGGAACATCCAGGGAGTGTCCTGGAGAAGAACCTCGACAAACTTGGCCCGGGTTTCCTGTTTATCACCGAAGAAGGTGTGTTTTTGCCTGGTTTGCAAAACAAGCAGGGCACTACCCACTGCTGATCCTTAACTTCTGCTGCCCACAAAGACTTCTCACCACCCAGCCACTGTTCTTCTGAGGGGATTTGCCAGCCTCATGGCAGTGTTTGGAGCTGGCTACAGAAGGGTTGGGTTTTTACTACCCAGAAACAATGACAGGAGACAGACATTCAGAACTGTGGGGCTGCATACCAAATTCCCTTGGGATTCTCTTTATTGGTGTCCTTGCCTTTCAGCACTTGTGCTGCAGCCCTGTGAGCAATCAGGATTTGCTCTGGGGAAGGTCCAGGGCACAGGACCATGGCTTTTCTGGGACACCCCTGGTTTTTCTGGGACATCCCAGGGAGCTGGGCTGGAGGGAAGCCCCAGCTGCAGAGGAGCTGTGATGAAGCAGGTTCCTGCAGCCCAGCTGTGCTGCTGACACACACAGATGTCAGGGGGCTGTGATTCGGAGATCAGACCAAATCCAGTTCCTGGAGCTCAGATCAACCCTAGGAATGATCAAAACTCAGGCCAGGGGGTGAGCACAAGGTGAGGCTTCAAGAATCCAGCTTAATATGGGTGAGATTTGAGGGATCTCTCCTTAGGCCACACCAAGGGACAGCCAACAAAGGAGCAAGGATCTGTTTGCTCTGCAAAACAACAGGCTCAATAAATTTTACTAAATAAATTTCAACAGATCAAGAGTATTCCCACCCCAGCTTTTTCTTCAAGTGATTA
>VZRM01000251.1:229499-242571 GCA_013397955.1 Grantiella picta | reverse complement strand
CCTTCCCTCCTGCCCCCATGGGTGTTATCTCCACGCCTGAGTGCAGCCCACATGTGCCAGGACAATGCAGAAATGAGAGAAAAAAAATCAGAAATGGAGGCTGCCACATGAAAAGGTGCAGTACAAGATCTGTTTTGTTCCTTGCTGAATCCAACTTGGTCCACTCTGCCTGCTTATTCTAGTTAAATGCACATGTCAATGTATAAAAAGTTATTTCAGACTGCAGCGTTTGGCTCCCCGAGCCAAGCCAAATGAACACAGGAATAGCAACAGTACACACGCCAAGGAAAATGAACTTTTTTTTTCCTCCTACTGTGACATTTTTGAAGGCAGCCAATTATACATTAAAAACATCATGAATGAGCAGTGTAATTCTGGAGCCATAACTTAAAGTGAAGTATTCCTTTAAGTATGAAATTAATAGAATCATGACATTTTAACAGTTTTTCATGGTCCTGCATTCTTCTACAAGGACTCACTCTGAGTAAACCTATATGCTATATAAAAAGACCACAATAATCTTTTCCCACTAGTAAAATTGCTACTCTTATGAGCGTTACATATATAGGAGTTTTTACATACATAAACATAGTGTGGTCACTTGTGGGATCTGTAGATTACATTGGGGGCATATTAAGGGAGTAATGCGTATGCCAAATTTGTTGGCGTGTTTTATAGTGTCTAGATTTTTCTATCCTGTGCTATTTTGTACATTTCCTGCCCTGATATAAATGACCTCATTAACAAGAAATTCTAATAAGTATACAGAGGTGGTTTTTTTTTTTTTAAATTTCAAACCCTGAACTTTGCTGGCTACAGCTTATTTTTATTTTGTGACCTGCCTTTGTACGTACAGTCTTGGAGGAGGAGAAAGAGGAGGAAAAAAAAATAATAAAATGAAACCAAATTCTGCTCCCACAAGGGAGTTTTCTGCTGAATGACATAACCTGTACTCCAGGCCGAGCTATGGTCAGCCTGCCCAACCAGCCAGGAAAATTAAGTAAATGCAGAGAAGATATTTTGGGGATTGAAATTTGCCTTCCAAATACAAGCAGTGGGTTTTTGCCTTCCAAGCCAAAGAAGGAAATCACACAGCAGCAGATGGAGTACTCTATTCCCCACATATTAAAGTTCTGTTAGCTTTGCAGCAGTTGCTGTCACCATTCAGTATTTTACCCCCCAAGCAGAAATGTTTTACCACAGGATCAGAAGTCTATTTTTGCAATCCCACCTCGGGGTAAAACTCTTTGGGACTCCAGGTTTGACCCCCTTGCAGTGATCCCTGCAGTAACAGCCCCTCTGGCTGGGGCTAGAAATAAATGTGTTCTCAACATCAGAAATGCTGTTTTCTTTTGGATGTTTTTTCCTCTGGATAGTGAGTTCAGAATGTGCTACAGCAGGAGAGCTGAGAGTACCTAGTGAAAGCTCCAGTCAGAAATAATAGCAATATTCAGTACTGCTGGAGCAATTTTAAGTTCTTTTTAGACTCTGAAAAACAGAGGCTGCAATGCACAAAATGTACAAAATAGCCAGAAAAATAATTTTAAAAAATCAGAGCTCTATGTGTCTACTGCACACCCAGTTAACACATACAATACCCCAAAAAATGCTGCCTGAGGCACTGCCATGCAAGGCTGCAGGGCAAGACTCACTGAACCTACTGACACCTGATCTGAAGCAAATTCTGACCTCAGGCTCCAAAATCCTCCAAGAAAACCTGATTTTGTTTGGAACTTCCACAACCAGCAAGAACAACTTGTTCCACCTCCATCCTTTCCTGTCAAGCTCCCATTTCCCAAATCCTGCTCCTGCCCTGCCTCCCCTCCCAGCATCTTCCCCCTCGCTGTCCCCCTGGGGCAGCTGCCCACTGCTTCAGTGAGGAGGGGGAATGGAGAGTTCAGAGCTGAGGGGACACAGGAATGTCACATCTCCTGGGGGCACAGAAATGTGTGTCCTGGGGGCACAGAAATGCATGTCCTGAGGGCACCTCGGTGGCCTTGCCCAGCCAGCCCTTCATTCCTGGAGATGGATATCCCACTTACATGGAAATCATACTAATATATTTGGCCTTATGGCTAGCATACTCCTGCCCTTCAAGAAATGATTTCTAACTGGCTTGCCCGGATTAATTCCAGCTCTGTGGAGAGCTGCTGGGAAAGGACTGCTGGGCCGCAGCTCCTGGGCACTCATCAAGGACCGTCCTCTTTCCATGATACTGCAGAATTTTGGAAGCAGAGTGGAGAAAGCAGCAATTTCTCCTCTGATGGTAAATCCTGAGCACTGGAAGAAGATGTGAATGCTCTCTGCATGGCACCCACTGGATCTTGGGATGAGTTCAGGCTCAGCCTCTCACGGCCAGGACTGGCTGCTGGTGGCTTCAGGAGCTCTGCCCATCCCTGGGGTGACAAGCTGTGCCAGGCTGCTGGCATCAACAGGAACAAAACTGGCATCATCAGGCAGCTCGTGGAGAGGCTGAGGAGGAGGGTTTTGAGCTGCTGCGAAAGAACGTGGGCTTTGCTGCCTCCTAGGGCATGTCGTGATGGCAGAGCTGGGGAGAGACCTGAGCTCTGGAACTTCCCAGGGCAGGGCAGGGCAGCTGGCAGTGCATTTACAGGGGCAGAGAGTCCAGGCTGCTCTGCTTCTGAGCATTGGCTTGGCCTTTCAGCTGCTTTTTCTGCCTGCCCTGGACAGCATGCAGGGATAGAAACCACTGTCTGCAACAGCTGCTTACAGTCGGTACAACTGAGTGTCTTAAAAACCGAACATGTAAATACACACTCTGCATCTCGTGCTCATCCTCCTTCTTTGGAGCTTTGAGGCTTCAGCGTTTCTGCTTTTCATGGGTTAGCCACAGCAAGGGCTAGAAATAAGCAATTTAAAGAATTCTCACTGTTGAGGAACACCTCTGCTGCAGGGAGCTGGGCTGGCAAGCTGCAGATGGAAATGCAGGATAAGATACAGGTTGAGATGCAGGTTAAAATACAGGTTGAGATGCAGATTGAAGGACAGGTTGAGATGCAGTTGAGATGCAGACTGAAATGCAGATTGAAATGCAGGTTGAGGTTGAGATGCAGATAGAGATTCAGGTTGAGATGCAGACTGAAGGACAGGCTGAGCTCTGTTGGGAGCTCATGACAAGAGGATGAACTGCTGACCTTTGGGGTGACAAAGGGCACAAAGGCAGGTGACACCAGCCAGGGGAAAGGACACTGGGACAGCAGCAGGGAATTGCTGACCTTTGGACACCAAGGGTGATGAAAGCGAGGAGGATGGACAGGAGATGGGGCAGGAGCTGAAGAGCCTGGAGGAGGAGCAGGACTGACCTCGGGGACACTGTGATGGATCCAAGCCCAGGGTTCCTCTGCTGGGTCTCTGCTCAGCTCAGGCTGTTCTGTGTCACTGCCCCGGGAATAAATGGCTTTATGGGATGAGACATCTGGGACTCTGCATGGCAAACCTGCTGCGATGGGAGTGACTGGGGGAGCCAGGCAGGGACCTGCAGATGTCCCTGGAGCTGGGAAGGGCCTTTGGTCCCAGAAAGTCCCTGTCCTTGGGAGAGCCACTGCCAGAGAGTCCTGGGAATGGCCTGACTGGGAGTTTCCCTAATGTCCCATACTGCATGACCACAAATACAGAAGCTTTCAGAAACACGCAGGGTAGTAGGAGCCTTGTGATAATATTGCTGACAATCTCTGCAGTCTGTGCTCCTGAAGAGGAAAGGCAGCTGTGTGAGGCACATCCTGAATCCAGATGGACATCTGGGCAGACCCTTCAGCTGACCTGCAGCAGCACCTGGCCCTGCACTAGCTCTGTGCATTTCAGATTACCTGGTCTGGATGCATTCCACACCTGTTAAAGCTGCTTTATATGCCCTGCTGTATCCTTCACCTCTTGGAAAACAGTCCTTTTTAGGTCAGTGATAACCTTCTACTTTTATTAGCCTTTTCTCAGAAGAGAAAATATAACTGAATTTTCAGTATTTCTAGTTGTCAGGTTTTGAAAACACCGAGGCCTGAGACACTGCCATGCTCCACATGTGCCATTTAACTGTGGACTGGTCTCAGAAACAGTGTTATTCAGTGTTATTCAAACACCCCAGAACACCCAAACTTCTCAACAGGAAAATAATGAATATAATTTATCTACATTATTTACCAGTAGGAAAAGTAATTATGCTGTAGAGGTATGTATTACTGACCTGCTTGCTTTTGTCCTGCTCTGTAAAATTTAAAGCTATGCATTGAAAATGACAAGCTGCTGGTTAATACAGGAAAAAAAAGAGTTTTTCAGTTTTTCTCTCCCTCACCTCATAAGCCTTTATATGGATTTACTGTTGAGTGAAAGTTTTCTTCCCTCAATGCAGCCAACACATCAGGGAGTGTTGTCACAGTGCTGCAGTGTGTCTTGGTGAGTTTTTTCTGGTTTTTATTTTCCTTTCTTTGACAGATTGCTGCCATCCTGCAACTTGCCTTGCACAGAACTATTCTTCATCCTGCTTTACCATCGAATCCACTGCAAACACCCAGAGAGCTGTTAGAGCAAATTAGGCTTGAATTAGTGCATCCCTCAGCTGCCATCAGGGCAGGAATAGCTCCAGGGTTGAACATGTTTGCTCTGACTCAGCACCACAGTTCTTCCACCAAACAGAAATCCAACTGTTAGTCTAGTAACTCTTTGAATAATATAAATCTGGGGTTTTTTTTTCAGTGGACTTTCCCTGATCAAGAGGAATTAGAGGTCAGTATTACATGGCATCCAAATAATGTTAAAATTGCCTTATAAATTACTGGTCTGAAAAATGTGGTGAAATAACTACAGTCATTCTGAAATAAGGAATAATAGAGGAAAATCAGTCTTTTTCCTACAGGAAGATTTGTCTGTATTTTCTGTGAATTCTTCATGATGCTGGAATGTCTGTAATTCAAATTCAAACAAATGAACTAGAAATAAACCTGTTCAACTGAAATGCTCAGAAAATCGAGAGTATTTCACCCCAATTCTCATTTTCAGAAACTTGCTCTAAAGTGGAAAACTGGAAACACTTTCCTTGAGGACATGATTTAAAACACATGATTGTGACACTTTCTCAAAAAACGTTCCATTGGAAACAAATTGTCATTTTCAGATGGAGAAACATTCCAAAGAAATATTCTCAACCTGTCTGTAGGGAGGGCAGCACTTGCAGTGCACAACCATAACCAACAAAGAGCAGCTACAAAGTCTATTTTTGGGAAAAAGCTTTCTAAATTAAATTGTTTAACATCTGCAACAATTGGAGGTTGCAAAAAGTGTTAAAATAATTTATTTTTCCATCAGAAAACAACAGTTTTAAAAACACTTCTCATAAGAAAAGACAGACTTAATGAATTTGTATTTTTTTTTTTTTAAATTTGAAGAGGATTGGTAAAATACACCATTTTCACACTGCTAATTAAAGGCATTTCATTTTGGGGCCCAGGATCATGTAGAACATTATGTTTATTTGGAAATTAAAAATTTCTAAATAAACATAAGTTAACATATTAAAATATGTTAATAAATAAACCTATTAAAAATGACAAAAAGCAGAAGCAAAATAGTTAGAGCTGATCTGATTTCTGTTATTCTTTGGACATTCAGGTCAAAGCTCTTCATGGGAGGATTTGAGTTTTTATCCCAAAAAAAAAAAAAAAGAAAAAAAGAAAAAAAGTTTAAAATCTCCAAAATACTCTAAATTTTTTTTTCACACATTAATAGTAACTAAATTACTTTATTGCACCATAAGAAAAAGAACGAGCAGAGCTGTGATTGGTATCCATTAGTGGCTGGGCTCTGGCACGTGAGAAGAGCCACACTGCCACTGCAGTCTGCTCTGTTCCAGACTGTCTGCCCTCTAGCCAGGCACTGCTTTTCCCTAAACCTTCCAGGAAATCAGCATCTCCAGCCTCCTGGCCCTTTCCTCAGCGCTGCCCGAAGGCAGCTGTGATGCTGGGAACGTTTTGGGGAGAGCAGGAAGGCACAGGCAGGGTCTCTCACCCACAGCCTATTTCCAGGACCTTTTCCCTGCAGGTTTCACGGCTTTGTGCATCCCTAGGGATTGGATTCCCAAAGCTGAACAGCCAGGAGAATTCCCTTCCAATGCTCCAAAGTTCCCAGCAGCCCTGAGTCCCTCTGGGGTTTCTCTTGGTGCTCAGGGTTAATCCAAGACTCTTCTCAGGAGCACTTGTGCTTCTCCTGCAAGGGCCTCTCCTTCTTCCTGAGCAAAGGGAAGGTTTGAACCCAGCTGTTTCCAGCTGCTCTGCCACATCTGGCTGGGAAGCCGCTTGCCCTGTGTGCTCCAAGGTGTCCTGGGCAGTGCTGGAGTGGGGATTTTGCTCTCACCAGTTCAGCCAAGGCTGCACCAAGTGCCTCATCAGAGCAATCCCTGAGGCTGCTCCAGATGAGCTCAAACTGCTGCATCCCAGGCAGAGCAGTCCCTGGGGAGCACACACTGCCATCTGCACGCTCATTTCCTGGCCTTTGGAATTATTTAACGTTTGATTTACGGCGGTGAATTGCGTCCTGGCAAACGTTCTCTGTGCGAAACTCTCTGTTCCCTCACCCATTAAAAACCAGGGCCTGATCCATGTGAGAGCTCCCTGATGAGTTCACTACGTTTTGGAACAGGCCTCTGGGTCCCAAGACTGGCAGATAACATTGCATTTCTGTCCAATTCTCTTGCTCAAATTTAGAAGAAGCTCAAGTGTTTTCCATCAGTGTTTTTATGTTTACTTTTGGGAGAATCCTCCCAGTGGGTCAGGTTACTGTGATAGAGAAAGGATGACCCACTCTGCCATATAAATTTTCCAAAGGATCTCAGCCTGAGGCACACATCTGCCTCAGAGAATTTCAGCCCAGATGGCTGGAGTTTGGCAGAGATGTAAGGAGCTGCAAATAGAGCTGTGTAATGGAAAGTGGTGTAGAACCTTAATAACAGGAGGGTGCTACCAAGTACCACAGATGATAAAGCTCCACAACAAAAAACATCAGGGAAGCATTGAGGGAAGATTCTTTCCGCTATGCCTCAGAATATATGATCTGTCTCTGCTCTTACTTGAAAGTGTATCAGAGTTAGCGCTTATTTTTGCCTGATCCTCCAGAAATTACCATCAAAACCAGGCAGCTCAAACCCAGCCTTTCCCTCTCAACTGTATTAAACAAGATTTATTTGAGAAGCATCAGCTCATCCCAGACACTCAGAAGTAGTCATGGCTGCAATAGTTCCTCTCTGCATTGAGGAGTCAATAACACACTGAGATCTAAACAGTTAAATTTTCACCACTTTGTTTTCAGATGACAAACACCCACCTTGATGTTTCAGTACAAGAACGCAATTTCAGTTCTACAGCACCCAGCACACCACAAACATTCCCATAGTCATGAGAGGTGAAAAACATGATTTCACTCGGATTGGCTCCGAAATGTTGGAGTTCCCATTCCTGCTTTCAGCTCACCTCTATCAGTTCGCTCCTGACGAGCAGGATGTGAACCCAATCTTGTTTAAAACACTGAAGATGTTTGCTGCCATTTACACCTGGGTGAATCCTGAGGAGCTTCACTGGCAAAAATGGAAGCACAATTTGCCTTGAGGCATCGGCGCCTTCACGTTTTGTTAGTTTAGTTTTGTTTAATTCAGCAACAGATTAAAAATAAAACTCTAATGACATCAGCTCGTGGTACAGAGTCAGTGGATTGATGCTGGACTGCTCCAGAGTAAATGAGATAAAGCTTTGACCTAAGAAAATCCACACAACAGCCATTTGCAAACAGCCTGCTGAAAAGCTTTCTGCTGCGGAATGACTCAATCCTTGAGGAACTGGGGGCAAACCACCACAAACACCTTGGTGCCAAAACATGGTTTTGTTAACAAAGGGCTTTATTTCAGACATATTCTTGAAACCTCAAAAGTGCAGCATGCTCATATTGCAACTGACTCATCGTGCACCAATTTTCAGCTTTTGTTTTTCTTTTTTCTTCCTTTTTAAATGCACTTCAGTTATGCCCATCACCCCACTCACAAATTAGGGGTTTAGAGTGGAAATTCCTACCAGCCCTTCGTGCTGGTGGTGCTTGCAGGCACTGTCATGATAAATAATTTACTGTTTAATGACTCCTGATGTAATCACAGCAGGAATCAGATTCGCCAGCATCCATCTCTCTTTGTTACCCAGGAGGGCTAAGATGGTGGGGCAATCCCACTCTTCTCTGAGCCCATCTTTTTAGCTCCCAACTGAAAAACGAGTGTTTAAATTGGTAAAGAGCGAGTTTACCACCACAATCCAACCTCTACATTTGTTTATGTTGGATGACATTTTTGTCCTGGCTCGCATTACTCACATGGATAAAACTCAGAAGGGTTCTGCTTTACTGCCCTGTTTTCTCTTAGTGTTTCTGCATTTTTTAAATGCTACCAAATGGTTGCTTTTGGCTCTCAGCATTATCACATGTTGTCTATAAGTATGGAAATAGTTATGGTAATATGGACATAAATCATAACTGTAAATACCACATAAAAAAGACTGCCATATAATTATAAAAATACCTAATAGATTTCTTTTTCAAAGACAACACAGCTGTCCTTTCTAACCTTTCATTTGCAGATTCTTTTCTCTCCTGTTTTTATTTATAGGCTGCCGTGCAGTTTGACATAGCACACCATGATTTTTGTTTCTAATTTTGAAAAGAAAAGGAAAAGAAAGAATACTCATTTCATCATAAAGAAGCATTAGTTTACAATTTTGAAAAGAAACTAACGCCAGCTCTAGAACATCATCTTGGAACCAATCTCCCTCTTAATACATTTCAAAAGGATCTGTCAATGGCTACATACCACAATATAAAATTAAACCCTGCCATGGAAGTAAAGGAGGGGTCGGCCAAATGGCACACATCACGTGCTGGGAAAGGAGCCCTGTTCTTCCTCTAAACATCTCAGTGTTTTTTGTGGAAAGAACCACGCCAGGTTATTGCATTGGCCACAACAAAATAAGAATTTTTTACCCTGCTCAAGGCAAAACAGGGTGAGAAGTGTCCTGGGCAAACTCACACTGTGCCATGTCAGTGAGAGGAGTGAAGCCTTGCTCAGTGCTGATGCTGCCAAAAAAGGCTTTGGATTCTTCTGCCTGAGAGCTGCCACCATGCATTTTACCTCCTTCTAGTCAGCTTTGCAATGCTTAAAGGCAAAAAATAAAAGTAGATTTGGTGCTTCATCCTCCCCTGACTGGTTCTTACCTCTTCCCTGTTCCTTCAGACTTGCAGGAGGAGCCTGTTGGTCCCAGAGAGGGGCTGCAGGCAGTGCTCTCTGCCACATGGATGGAAGGTTGTTATCTTCGCAGCTTGGAAACATTTTTGCCCCAAAGCTGCTCCCTGTCACCTTCAGAGACCTGCACCTCTGCCCTTCTGCACAGCAAATGCCACATTTTAACTGAAATATATGAATATATGAAATTTCCCCAGGGAATGGAGTTCCTTTGAACCATCAGAAGTGTGTGCTGCTCTCTCCCTCAGTTTGCAAGAAGGTAATTATGGCTTTATGCAGAACAACACACAGCTCTCCATGGGTTTGGTACCCTCTGATTCCCTTCTGGAGAGACAGCTGAAACAAATGAACTGCAAAATGCTGCTGGGGAAAGTCAGCTGGACCAGAGGTGTGCTCATGGCTCATTGACACAGCTTATTTAAGCAGATAAAATCCTCAAATCCACACTGCATTTTTATCAGTCTACACTAACTGGCCTTTGCCCAGAAATGTGTCATTTTCTCAGATGTGTCACTCTTTTGGGAGGCTGCCATCGCTAGAATGACTGAATGTGAAAATAATTTCTCCAGGGGGAAGAGGTTGATCCCAAAGGTTTTCTGGTTCCAAGGGGGAGATCATTTTTCACCACCAGCTGGAGCCTGATGTCAGACATGCCCTTGCTTCATTTGTTCTCCTCAGAGGTTGAAACTCAGCTTGTCCTCCCTGACTCCAATATTGTTTCACATTTTGGGCACATGGCAGCTACTGCAGAGTGAATTGTTAGAGCAGGAGAGCCCATGGAAAATACTTCAGGGGAAGCAGTGTGACAGCAGGATGCAGTGGTTTCTATTGTCCCGTTAAAATAGAGATAGCTGGGAAGCTTAACTTTGTGTTCACTACGTAAACATATGGATTTTAGCTTGATGTGCCAAAAAGATGCAAATACCAAAAAAACCCACCCAAACAAACCCAAACCCCCAAACGTCTGCCACCAAAACCCTGAGCAAACCAGCACAACAAATATTTGCCCTTTTTCTGCGCTGCATCTTCTTTCTTAGCAGGATTATGAGAGTGAAGCCCTGCACACCTGAAAGAATGATAATTTGCACTAAAAGACCAAAAACCCTTGGCTCCCTCCGAGCCTGGCATTTTATTTTACATTTACCGTTCAGTCTGAGAACAAAAAGAAAGCTGCAATGATTGACTCACCTTGTGAAAACCTCTTGACACATTTTTGTTCTTTTCTATGTGTTTTCTCCAAAACGATAAACAGAGAGAGAGAGAGAGAAACCACAACTTCCCATGCAAAAGTTAAAGCACCAAGTTTAATTCTTCAAGCGAAGGAGCAGCTAGGCCTTGCCCACTGATGGCTTGGGCTTGCACTGGCTTTATTCAGATCACACCTCAATTAAAGGCAGAACACAAACAGGTATCTGCAGCAGAGATCAGTCACTGCAGCATTCCCTGCACCTCCTGGAACTTTCCTCTCCTTATCCCAGGATGCCTCTGCAGCACCCAAAGTCGGGCTTTGAAATAAAATGGATCAAATCCACAGCACATTGTGCGCTAGAAGGACCAAGGCCAGACCAAGGCCAGACACACTAAAAACTTTCTCACCTCTCTTCATCGTAAGTATGGAGCAGCCAGGAGACCATGAACTGCTATTTACAGAGCTAGTTACAATATTAGCAGTATTTCTCACTCAAAGCACTCCAGATATTGTCACAGATAGTTTTATTGCTACATTTTCAATCTGGATTGTGGGTTACTCTTTATATGGATATTCAAGAAATCTGAAAGAAGTTGTGGTATGAATTTACAAAATATACAGAGGCCAGAGAGCAATTTCTCTCTTTTGAAGTGAATAAGGCAATGTGAATGAAAGCCATTTTCACTTTGAGCAGCTCTGTCTGCACAAGGCACCAATCCACTTTAAAAGTTAGCTCAGATAATGTCTGTATCTGTGAGGCTGATTCCCTGATGCTGTGCAAGAAAGCTAGAAATCAAAGAAAATCTCTCCTTTGACATTGCAGTGTCAAGCATTTCCGATGTTGTCCTAGCAATGATCAATAAAAATTAGGCAAGAGATTGTATTAGTGTAATTTCAATTTCTGCTTTTTGGCAAGATGCACAGTTCTTCAGAATTATGAGAAGTTTCCTTCCTCTTTCCTTCTCGCTTCACTTCCCCAGAAAAAAGTGAAAAGAGAATTTGCATGGCAAATTTGAGTGAGACAAGGACACAAACAGGCCAAACTCAAACGGACTTTTGTCTCAGCCACATCACACCCCAGCAAAGGCACTGTGCTACTCCTGCCCACACCGAGTCCCTGCTGGAGGGACAGCAGCTTGAGAGGCAGGTGAGAGAGCTGAATAAAACACTGCTAGAGAAACAGAGGCTGAGTTTGGAGCAAACTTGTATTTTTGTTATCACTTGAGTGGAAAAAGCTCTGGAGGATGTTTGGAAGAGATCAAACCAAACAGAGCTTCAGCTGAGCTTTGGTCTCTGGACACACTCCTAATTAACTCTAATAACAAAGATGAACATATTCCTGGAGGGAAGACAGTGAGGGAGGGGCAGAAAATGTGCAAAGGTAACTGCACAGGGGGGAAAAACGCAGTAAATATTATGGAATCTCAGGATTTGTAACTGAGATGCCAACTGTTGCTATTCACAAAGACTCCTGGCACTCAAACTTCTGTTTAATTCACAATTCTGGTGTGACAAACACCAGCCAGCTCCCAGCACAAGGATGCAAGATGTGGGATTTGACTTCAACATGAAAACTGCTCCTTTTATCATCCACAACCAAAAGTGCATAGCAGGCAAACAGTTAATGCTGAACAACATGCACATGATACTTCATCAACTCCCTCACAAAAATTAGGATATTATTGTTGATTACGGAGCCCTGTAATTCTAAAGTAAATCATGCCAAGATACTATCTTGCAGGTCTCTAGATCAGATATCATTGCATAGAAAATAAAAAAAAGCAAGCTTTCATGCACTTACCTTATCCTCCAGCCGGATCAGTCTGGCTCCTATACTGTAGTATCCTTTGTCTACCCCTTTTTCTAAAGAAGGAAGAATAAAAATGGGACATTCATTAGGTGGAGAATAAATTCAAACTAAGAATGTATCTCTGGTATTTAAGCAAGAAAAAAAAAATAAAGGAAGCTGATAATAGTAGGGTAGCATAAAATACATGAACGTAACAAGAAAGAACGAAACAGAAGTGAAAGAATGCTTGGAGAGAAGAGAATGAGTTTGTCAGACTGACAAGATTAAGTTAGTCTAAAGGGCAACTTGGACTTTGGTAGAGGTGAGCTGTGGACATGAATGGCTACAGATGGTCTGGAGAACTTTTTGTTGTTTAATTATCTCAGTGAACTGCATGTGCTTTCATGGAATGGGCAGAGTACCTGGCACAGCCCCAGTGTGGAATATCACTGGCCTGAGCAAGGGAAACTTGCTAAACATAAAGAAATCATAACATTTTCAACTGAGGCTGCTGATGTGGGAAGCAGCACTATCCAGGGGCTCAAGGGCAGGAGTGGCAGAGATCAATCCATCTATAAATCTATCTATAAATCCAGTCTATCCATCCATCCATCCATCCATTCATGCATCTATTCATTATTCATCCATCATCCATCATCCATCCACATCCATCCACATCCATCCATCTGTCCATCTATTCATTTGCCATCCATCCATCCCTCCATCCACCCATATATCATCCATCCATCCATCCATTTGCCATCCATCCATCCATCATCCATCCATCATCCATCCATCCATCCATCATCCATCCATC
>VZRM01000251.1:219101-229261 GCA_013397955.1 Grantiella picta | reverse complement strand
ATTATCTATCCATCCATCCATCCATCCATCATCCATCCATCCATCCATCCATCATCCATCCCTCCATCCATCATCCATCCATCATCCATCCATCCATCCATCCATCCATTATTCATCCACCCATCCACCCATCCATCCATCCATCATCCATCCCTCCATCCATCATCCATCCATCATCCATCCATCCATCCATCCATTATTCATCCACCCATCCATCCATTATCCATCCCTCCATCCATCATCCATCCATTATTTATCCATCCATCCATCCATCCATCCATCCATCCATCCATCCATCCATCATCCCTCCCCACCCATCCACCCATCTCGTCTCTGCCCAGGAGTGACCCTGGGAAAAGCTCCTGCATCCTCATTTTCCCTCCTACCCTTGATGCTCAGCAAAGCCCAGTTACACATTTCCCTTGTGTCAGTGCAAGTGGTGGGATTGGGAGCCAAGAGGGAAACTGTGGGAAGTGGGGTTTATCCCTTCTGGTCATGGATCTATTGCTGAGGAATGCCATATTTTGAGGGGATTATTGCCCAGAGAATGAAACACAAACCCACACATATTCTGAGCTGGGAGACAACATTCACAAGTTTAAAACCACGGCCCAATACTGAAATAACTTACAAGCTGATGCCAATGGAAGTTGAACATTTTTCTCTACTAAACTATATTTCCAATATTTTTTTCACACATTGCTCCATTTTTCTGAGTGATAAAGGTATGGTTTTTAAAGCTATCTAAGTCAATTTTGCTTCGGGCATGAGCAAGGCTTGCTGGCAGGTAGGCTGAGATCTGAAATGACTCCACCAGAGCTCACAGGGAGTGCCTGTGTGTGCTCATCCTGCAGGGAACTCACTTCCTGCATTTCTCAGGGAGTAGTACCTGCTTTCCCGTATAGATTTGCTATGGGATGTGTTTAGTGATCTAATTGCAGCAAAGTTCATCCCAAGGTAACTTGATTTTTATGCACCACATCCCCAGAGCCAGACACCAAAAGCCATGCTGGTAGGAGCACTTTGTTCTCTCCTTCTCCTCCACACACCACCCAGAACCTTGAAAAGGTCCAGCAACTTCAGCAGCTCTTTGCAGGCTTAGAAAAGAGAAGTGTTTCCCCAGAGAACCTGCAGGAGCAAATAAAGTCAGGAAAGAGAGTGTGGGACAGACAATCAATGATCCAGCTTGGCTCATCCACGAGTGAATTCATCGTTCACAACCTCAGAAACTTCTTCAAATATCTAGTGGCTGAGGCTCAAGTTTATCTGTGTTCATCTCTGCCTAAAATGAGATAATTGGCCCTGCAGTCTACTTTCTAGTTAGCAAATCTGTAGACAGCTCTTTCAAAGTATATATCAGAAAAAAACCTTGACAGTAAGGATTTCTAATTTGGGATGTGGTTTGAACAGCAGAGGGTAGGTAGAGGGTTTTTTTCAGGTCTAAGCCCAAAAAGTCCCCCAAATCTGAAGAAATATTTCAAAAATACTTAATTTCTTCTTCTTCTTCTTCTTCTTCTTCTTCTTCTTCTTCTTCTTCTTCTTCTTCTTCTTCTTCTTCTTCTTCTTCTTCTTTTTAATAATAAAAGAATAATTTCCTCACCAGCTCTAATTCCATCCTTCAGATAATCGCCAACATATCCCAAATCAAGTTACTAGTATTTCCTATTTTAGTTACTCCTGACAGTTGTGAGGAACAGAAAAGAAGGCAAAAGGAAGCAGATAAGCAGTGAGAAGATGGATTGTGGCACTGCTGTCAGCTGTGGAAAAGAAGAGGTGGAAGGACTGATGCCCACGGAGGGAGCTGAGCCTCCAGCACCCTTTGCTGGGAAAGTCACAAAATGCTGTGCTCTTCCCCAATTTCTTCCCAGCCTCCATGGGAATATCATCCAGCCCTCATTTCCAAGCATTTCCTTCTACTAAAGAGCATCTTTAAATCCCACATGGTGTGTGCACAGTGCACCCAGCACTGGGGTGAGCAGGGTGAGCACAAATTCAGATAAAGTCTCTCCAGCGCATTTGATTTCTATCTCCTCTTTATGTTTTCTCTCCCAAGGCTTTTCTAGATAGATGATTTTAGACTTTCTACATTAGATTATTTGTTTTTACAGAGTTGAAAAGATTGCATGGCCAACTATAAATCTGAAATGTCTAAATTTCTCCAGTCTTTGCTTTGTAATCCAAAATAACTTTACATAGTGAGTTTTTACTCTTTGTGTTGGGGGCTGCAATAAAACAGAGAGCAGCTAAGCAATCCAGTAACACTTATGGGAAAGACACAGAGGATACATGGCATGATCATGATGAAAGGAAGCACATTATTCATCCATTTATAAGTGGATGAACATATATATGGAAAAATTTTAACTCAGAAATGAAAAAAAATTGAAAAAATTTTGTATCACGTGGCTGGCGTGATACAAACCCATTATTTTATATACTTGGATTTGAATCAGAGAAAACAGTAGTAAATAAGCAATAGGCATGCTAATGCTGAATAGTTGTTAGTACAAATTAATAATATTAATATATATTTATTAATACAGACATTTCTTCCCTGAAAGCCTTTGCATTCTTGAGTATCCATACTCTTCTGCTTTCAAAACAACACAATCCTGTATTCATTTCCTAACATTTTCACAAAGCTGACTGGTCCATCTATTTTCCTAGTGAAGAGATGTCTCTTGTAAAAAAAGACAACAACAAAAAACCCCATATATTTTTAGATTTGCTTCACACCAGTTCAAGAAATGATAACTCTTTCCCCAAACGGAGGCATGTGATATAAATAACATATACTGATATGAACAGGAGGAAGGAAGCAAATCAAACGAGGAATGGCACCATAATCTTATTTTTTCACACAATTCGTGTGCTCCATCTCATCAGAATATACCAGACTTTAAAGAATATAAATTTTTTTTCTTTGGTTAGGAAAAAGTGCTTATGAGGAGCTTTAGGACAGTGAATGAATTGCAGACAGATGGTCTGAAAATTGTAAAATTTGGAAATTACTCTGCTTTATAGAGTCGCTCCTTGATTTTTACACAGCTGGCATTGGAGCTAACTCAAAAATACTCAAATTTATCTGAAAGCCATCACTTTATTTGAAGCAGAAAATGAGGAATTTGAGCATTGTGACAGCAAGAATATTCCAGATTGCTGAAGACATCTCAAAACCTTTGTCATTTCTATTTAGAAAGGGGAACAGCCCAGGAGACACCACTCCTGGCTGGAGTTTCTTTTCTTGTCAGTCAGAGCGTTTCACAGCTGGCTGGTAGAAGAAATTTAAAAAAAGGTAAGACATAGTCCTGGGATCAGGCACTGGTGATGTCCTTTGGACAGCCTAAATAGCAAAATGCCAAAATATTTTAGTCTCCAGGAGGCGTGGGACAGATCAGTTCCTGGGTATCTCTCCTTTCAAATATTAATTGGCTTAAAAAAGATAAAAATTAAACTGAACATATGTATTACACTTTAAATGATGCAGTGACCCAATTTCTTCCTAACAGATGGGAAGGAAAAAGTATCAGAAAGCTTAGGTGGCACTTAATGGGAAAAAAGCAAACAATGGAGCTGTCAAAATTCTGCAAGAAAGCCCTTTTTTCAGGCATTCCCACCCATGTCATGTAGAACCAAGAGGTTCAGATAAACTGCAGATAAACATCAGCTTTTTGTGTATTTTTCTGAACCCAAACACTGGATCTTTTGTTTTACCTTAGCATTATTCTTCACCTTTGCCCCTGAAAAGCTCAAAAATCACACTCAAAAGCAGTTAACTCCCATCGTGTGGAGCGAAGGTCAAATATGACACTTTTTATTTGTATCTTTATATGTTTTGCTGATTCCATAAATTTCACGAATATGTTCTTTGCCTCTCTATGAACACTTTTCAATATTCAAGTATATGTTTATTACAACAGGAGTCTGTTTCACCTGACAAAATTGTGTCACTGGAACACTGGGACAGGCTTCCCATGAAGCTCAGACTTCTGAGGAAACTCATAAAAATGGTCCTTGGAAAATGGATTTGTTACCTCAGTGTTTTTAAATCCACTCCTGCTTGTAGGAGTTTCAAAGAAAGGCAGGAGGTGCCAAGAGCAAAACAAGAAAAATGGGAGAATTCCTCACAATGACGGTGAAATTCTGAGAATTCTTTGCACACAACATGGCAGATGTTGTGAGTTTACAGGGGAATTAGGCAAGTTTGGTGAAATTATGATTATTTTTTGCACACAGCATGACAGATGTTGTGAGTTTACAGGGAAATTAGGCAAGTTTGGTGAAATTCTGAGAATTCTTTGCACACAACATGGCAGATGTTGTGAGTTTACAGGGGAATTAGGCAAGTTGGTGAAATTCTGAGAATTCTTTGCACACAGCATGGCAGATGTTGTGAGTTTACAGGGAAATTAGGCAAGTTTGGTGAAATTCTGAGAATTCTTTGCACACAACATGGCAGATGTTGTGAGTTTACAGGGGAATTAGGCAAGTTGGTGAAATTCTGAGAATTCTTTGCACACAGCATGGCAGATGTTGTGAGTTTACAGGGAAATTAGGCAAGTTTGGTGAAATTCTGAGAATTCTTTGCACACAGCATGGCAGATGTTGTGAGTTTACAGGGGAATTAGGCAAGTTTGGTGAAATTATGAGAATTCTTTGCACACAGCATGGCAGATGTTGTGAGTTTACAGGGGAATTAGGCAAGTTTGGTGAAATTATGAGAATTCTTTGCACACAGCATGGCAGATGTTGTGAGTTTACAGGGGAATTAGGCAAGTTTGGTGAAATTATGAGAATTCTTTGCACACAGCATGGCAGATGTTGTGAGTTTACAGGGGAATTAGGCAAGTTTGGTGAAATTATGAGAATTCTTTGCACACAGCATGGCAGATGTTGTGAGTTTACAGGGGAATTAGGCAAGTTTGGTGAAATTATGAGAATTCTTTGCACACAGCATGGCAGATGTTGTGAGTTTACAGGGGAATTAGGCAAGTTTGGTGAAATTATGAGAATTCTTTGCACACAGCATGGCAGATGTTGTGAGTTTACAGGGGAATTAGGCAAGTTTGGTGAAATTATGAGAATTCTTTGCACACAGCATGGCAGATGTTGTGAGTTTACAGGGGAATTAGGCAAGTTTGGTGAAATTATGAGAATTTTTTGCACACAGCATGGCAGATGTTGTGAGTTTACAGGGGAATTAGGCAAGTTTGGTGAAATTATGAGTATTTTTTGCACACAGCATGGCAGATGTTGTGAGTTTACAGGGGAATTAGGCATGTTTGTTGAGGACAAAGCATTTTGGACACTAAATACTTCCTCGTCAGGAAGGCTCTGGGGTGCAAAGGGCTGAAATCTCACAGGAAGGTTGGAGGTTTTTTTACACATTTCCCAAAGCACCTTCTCTCAGCTCTGTCAGAGTCAGGGCTGCTCTGACCCAGCGTGGCTTTTATTCTCTCCTCGAGCCCTTATCTTGTTTGAACACAGCTTTTTAGCTTTTTATCTCGGAGAAACTAACTGGAAAAATAACAATAATTGCTTCCAGCGAATGCAGATTCTGGGTCTTTCATGACATCATTCACTTTTGGAAGGTAATAATACTATAGACAGGCTGCAATTACTTCACATAATATTATCAGAGTTGACAACAGGGTTTCAATAACAGCCTGATCCAAACCCCACTGAGGTCACTGGAAAGATTCCCTTTCATTTCAACGGGCTTGGAATCAGGCCTTAGGATTCTTTGAATGGGAATATAATAAAACAGGAGGGGGAAAAAAAGGGAGCTGCAAAGGAAAATTCTTTTCATGTTTTTCTCCTCGGCAGTTTAATTTTCTTTGCGTTGTCATTTCTTTTTTTTTGCTTTTCATCAATACAAATATACCACAGTCTGGGGGAAACACCCGTGTTGTTAAAAATGAGGGTTTTAGCAATGCCTGGAAAAGCATGAAGTATTATATTGCAAATCCATGTTCAGTGTAGAACAAGCCATGCATTCTGAAGAAAACTCAGGGATAAGCCTTTTTCCAGAGGAGAAGGACAGTGCAAGAGTCTGTTTGCAACCCAAACACACACATTCTGCTCCCACTCCTCACTGGAGAGCACTGGCAGTGAGGGTTGGATAGCACCAGCAGTAATTGCAGACCAACCCCAGGTTTAGCTCTGCAGACCATTTCTCTGGAACCACTTATCTTATTTTTGGATTTGTGGAGGGTTTAGATAAAATAACTACTAGATCAAATGACTTCTGGTTTTGGTCTTGCCAACCCCTGAGCTCACCAGTTTTTGCATCCCTGACCACCATTCCACCTTTTCCAGTCAGCTCCTTGCTACTTTAGATTTTTCCAACACTTGCTCGAAGCCACAGCCCACCTCAGACCCTCCCAGTGGTTTCTGTGACCCTTTTGACTCAAGATTTGGTGAGAACAAACTCCCTGAACATCTTCAGCTTCTTGAACCTCTCAGAACATTATTTCCCAACAAGCTTCTAATTACTCATCTCCTCTGAAACCAGAAAGTGTTTGATAAAAAGTGCTTCTAACACTGATCTTTTGGAGCACAAATTGCAATTCCAGTTTGGTAACGCTACACTTGAAATAAAATAATACATTCTTGGAGGTAAGGGACATTTTTCCATAAATTTTGCTTGCACATTGCAGAATGAATTCCCAAGTATAAATATTTATAGAAGTATTCAAGCTGACAGATTCTTTTCCTGCGGTCCAAAACCAGCTAGAGGGAAAAAGGATTGTACTACTGAGCCTTCTGCAGCAATCAGATGTTGGAAATGTGTTTTGAATGATATTCCTTGTTCCAAGAATATTAACCACCAATAACATGCCATTTTCTAGAGGCTCTGAAATTACTTTGCCACCCTCAGCTGTGCTCCAAGTCACCTGGGGATAATATAGGACTTGAGTTCAGAAAGGAAGAAACTTTCTAAAGTGGAATCAACATTCATTGTAATCCCAGCACAAAAGATTTAGAAAGAATATTTTTGTGGACAGAGTTCCTTCAGTATATTTCCAGCTCATCATGTACTGATACACATTTTAACATTTATTCTTAATTTCCATTTACTCCACTACCACCTGAATGAAAGGTATTTATCTTTACACCGGCATTCCAGGGCTCATTAACAGAGTTACACTCATGTATAATTGGCTGGATTAAAAATCCACATTACTGTAGCCAAGGGTATTTCCCCAAAGCCATGAAGAGGAGGATAATTTTGCATAAAATGCAGTCACTGTACCTGGTAGGAAAAGGCCTGGCTTTCCCAAGGATTGGTCCAACCTGAGGAGCAAACAGAGAATTACCAGCTGAGCAATTGCCAAGCAATTAAAACTCTGTTGCTAAGCACAGGAGCATAATTCATATGAGAATTTACAGTAGCTCCAAACCCAAACCAAAACAAGCAAAAACATGAGACTAGCATGACTTTCTGCACACACAACTTAGCTCTTTAAGAGTTTTTCTTGCAAAATCAAGCCATATTATTATTGTTATTTTCCTGAGTACTAATATTTCTCAGACTTTCAAGCTGTAACTAAAACATAGTTCTCCTGTGTCCTATGTAATCTAATAACAAAGACTATACAAATAGAATGACTTCTTAATAACATTTGCAACTATTCCTAGAGCCTCATGCCGGCAAATTTAATATCTATAGATGTTGACACAGTAGATTCCATTCAATAGGACTTTTTTAAAAAAAATTTCATTTAAGGGCCAGAGAAGAGTTCATTCTGCTATCCCAGTCCAACAGCATTAATTTGTAAAGAGAAAAGCACTTTGTGCTGAAGGAGAATAGTTTTGTGGCAAAATATTTCAGCTGCAAACCCCAAACTTGGAGAAAGCATGTGCTTGGAGGAATGTGGGCAGGGAAAAGTTCCAGATAGTGCAGCACAAGTGAAACAGATTTCTCTCCGTTGTGGAGAAGCACAGAGTGGAAACAGAAAGGTAAATCATTAGTTGAAAAGTTGTCCTTTTCTAAGAAGAGGACAGAAAGGATTGGATCACACTATAAACGTCACAGCATGAACCTTCATTTCTTTTAATTCCACTTGGAGAAAAAGGAGAGCAGAATAAAGGATAATTGTAAACTGGGCCATAAAAAGGGTTAAAAATGGCTCCAAGTTCAATCCTCTAGATATTGTGCTCCCTGTTGTGCTTGCAATTTTGGACAATTACTGTTCATTAAGCACACATCTCTCCCAAAGCCAGCTGGCACTGGAGAAATCAGATATTTCATGAGGTAGACAGAGCCTACCTTCTTTGAAGTTCCTTGATGCGAACCATCATGTTGAGGTGTCCCTGGGAGTACTGCTCGATCACATCACGGACATCATATGGCTTCCGAGCTTGCTGCGAAAGGAGATGTTGGTTAAACTGGATTTTTACCCCAGACAGGCCTTCATTCGATTTTTTTTTTAATCTTCCAGAGCTTATTTGCCTGCCATTTTGCAATAGTTGTCGTAACAAATAAAAAAGCCGCAGCCGTTATGGGAGTGAATATTTGTTGGGGATTTGGAGCCAAATGATTCCCATTACTGTCAGTTAGAGTCATGTCTTCATGCTGCTCCATACTGAGCACAATATTAGCCCTTCGCAGTGGATTTGGGAAACACAAGCCCAGGATGGGTAATTTAGCTGGGACTCCCATGTGTGGTATCTCCTGGCTCATTGCAAAGCCAGATGTTGATCATAACATCAGGGACTGAACCCCAGGGGTTGGCCCAGCTCAGTGTGCTTGGACCCAGAATTAAATGGCTCTGAATGTCTGGTGACAGAAATATTGCTGGGGAGGAAAAGGGAGGGAAGATGCTTTGCAGTCTCCTGACTGCTGCACGTGGATTTTGTTTGTGCTGCTTTCTCTTTCGTGGTACCTTTGTGATCAGGGGGAAAAGGTGCAACTCAAATAAAAAAGGGCAGCAAAAAATGTGAGGTGGGGAAAAAACTGCCACCTGCCCAGCTCTATTCTCATCCTAATGAGAATCCAGATTTTTCTCCCAAGCTTTGGTTTCTTGCTGCAACAACTGCAGCTGAATTTTGAAACAAGTTGTTGTGGAGCAGAAAGGCCTTGCAAAGTGATGCCTTGTTGCCCTCATAAAATCCTTGCTCACTTCTGTCACTTTGGCTAACTAGAAAAGCATTCTGGGAATGACTCAGCTGAACTAGAGGTGACAAACAAGTTCCATAATAGTAAAACAATGATTAGAACAATCAGTGCTCACAGTGGGGCTGTGGTTGGTCACACCTGATGCTGTTCCTATCTGGTCTGTGGTGTTGGTTGAGCACATTTGAGAACAAACCAGCAGTTTAAGCACCCTGGATGTTTGCAATAAAGAGTCTTCACCATTCCATCTTGGAGATTGTGTGTTTGACGCCACATGAGTCTAGAGAATTTGCATGAAGTGATGTGGTTATAAAAAGTGCAGGAATTTTAGCAACTAAAATCAATGTGTGTGTGGAGGTATAAACACAATCATGTCCTTTTGGAAAGACCTGCATTTTGAGAGCCTTTATGGGAAATGTGGGGCAAGATGTCTCCCTTTTTGGCTCTGACTCAAGAAAAGAAGGGGAAGGAAAAAAAAAGCAAAGGTAAACTGCAAATCTAGTAATTGGAAATTACTGCAAACAGCTCATTAGTCATCTTGTTGTCTGTTTGCACTCTGTCACAGCCTCAGCCAGAGCCATTAGCATGCACCACTGCACACATGCACTGAACACCTACAGTATGTGCTGCAGTCATGCTTGGAAGGCAGCCACAGCATCCTAGAAATGGCAAAGGAAAGCATGGAGCTGGAATGGAAACAAATCCTGGGAGATGAATGGAGAACTGAGAGCTCTCCGTGACCAAATGCCTTCCCTGCACTCAGCCCTCACCTGCAGCAGCTCTTCCAGAGAGCTGTGGAGGTGTGTGAGTGCATTTGTGTGCATTGTGTGCATGGTGTGTGTTTGTGTGCATCTGTGTGCAGTGTATCTGTGTGCATTGTGTGCAATTGTGTGCATTTGTGTGCATTGTGTGCATTGTGTGCATCTGTGTGCAATCTGTGTGCATTGTGGGCATTGTGTGCATTGTGTGCATTGTGTGCATTTGTGTGCATTGTGTGTGTTTGTGTGCATCTGTGTGCAGTGTATCTGTGTGCATTGTGTGC
>VZRM01000251.1:104614-218580 GCA_013397955.1 Grantiella picta | reverse complement strand
TGTGTTTGTGTGCATTTGTGTGCATCTGTGTGCATTGTGTGCATCTGTGTGCGTTTGTGTGCATTGTGTGCATTGTGTGTGTTTGTGTGTGTTTGTGTGCATTGTGCATTGTGTGTGATTGTGTGCATTGTGTGTGTTTGTATGCATTGTGTGTGTTTGTGTGCATTATGTGTGTTTGTGTGCATTTGGGAGGAGAGGCTTTGCGAGGGAAGGAGCTTTCAGCTCTCAGTTTATCGTTTGGTTTTTGTTTGTTGTTTTTTTTTCTCCCCCTTCCCCAGCTCCACAACTTGCAGACGCTGACACATCACTATTTCTGGCCAGAAAAGCAGCCTATTGTCCTCAGGCCGAGAAGCAGTGCCAGTATCACTCCTTAGCTGGACCAGTGGGGGTGCTTGGAGAGCATTTTGGCTAAATGCTGCGTCCTTTCCTTTGGACACTCTCTATTTACCAGCAGGGATGGCGCAGAGCCTGGCTGTGCTGGGGAGCTTTCCCCTCCCCTCTCCCCCATGGGCTGCTCTGTGCATGATTCATTCTACTCATTCCCAATGAAATTCCTTTTCCCCCTCAAAAGAAGTCCTCTGTCTTGTGCTCCCTTGCACCAAACCATCAGCTCTGAATTCTGTGCTTGCAGAGTGCCTGAGTCCTCTCTGCAGCTGAGTGAAAATATCCCTCCAGCTTTCACCATTTTTTCATTTTTTTTTTCATTTTCACTCCTGTTTTCCCCTAAAGCTTTAGATCTGGGCATCTTATGTCCTGCCAAACTCAGGCACAATCCCCTGTCATGTTTTTATTAGGAAATGCTGGAACGATACAACTTCAGCCAGGAGCTAATGGGCTCCCAGGGATGTGTGGTAAATGCAGAACTTGAAGAACTCCTTCAACTTCCATTCTGTTTATAATCCCAAATCCTGGCCATTTGAGCTCAGGATTCCACATTCAGCACACAAAACTAAATAATATTACCCAGCTTTGAACTTCCAAAATCTAATTAGCATGGGGAGTCCTATAAACTGTATTTCATGGCCCCAAGAAAGGAAGAAACAAAAGATTATTCCTTCTTCTTTTTCCCTCTCACTGACTCGCAGAATTCTCTCCACAGATCGATGAAATTCAGTTTTTAAGCTTTGGCATGACTGCTACTGGCTGACAGCTTCAGAACACCAAGTCTCTAGTGATTTAAAATATCTTAATTTTTAGCCTAACTCATTTATCAACTCATTTATAAACTCATTTTCCAGAAGTGATGTTTCTAATTTTTTTTTTTTTCAGTTTCCCATGGTGTTTATCTCTGGTATATTCACAACATAATTCTACTCTCCTGTTTTTTTTTGCTGAGTTGAACAAACTGACTTCTCCTGGTCTTCTTTAGAAAGGTAGGGTTATCTGAAGATACATGTGTGCATGAGATTAGGAAATGTATCAGCTATTCTGTCTGCCCTAATTCAGAGTCTTCTGACTGCTGGGAGTTTATGTCAGACTGTTATCCCTTGCATTTAAGTGCTCAGCTCTAATCAAACTTCCCTGAAATATAGGTTCTTCATTTATTTTTTAAAACCTCTTCAAAAGGACTATGAAAGGCCATTAACTTGCAGTAAATCCTGGACAAAAAAGCATGGATCTTGAGATGGAAATAACAAGGGCTTTGAAAATCAGTCCAGAAGTTAATTTTTCATTTCCATGGCATTTCCAGCCATGGATGATGAGAATGATGATATCAGAATCAGACTCCAAATAAGTTTTATCATAGTAAGTCTCATTAAACAGGCAAAATGGAACAATATTTCCAATGCAGCACATTTAGTTTGAGCACTCTGTAACCTGACTGAGAAAATTAATCGAACATTTCATATAGACAGCAAACATCCAGAAGGCAAATGCTCCACAATCTTATAAAATATGGCCTAAGATGTCTCATTCTGGGAAATACATTTGGAACCGTGGAACTATTTGGAACTATTGATCTGTCAGCCACCGATGGCACGAAACTGAACATTCCCTGAATGATCAGATGATTGGTAACATTCTGGTTACCATCAGTATTTTTGCAGACACCCCAACAGAGGTTTTTTCACCCCAACATCAGTGTTTTCTTCACTTCTTCCAGTGGATGGGTAAGTATTGGTCAGTCTAGTAAACCAAACAGAACCCCAAAAAACAAGTGCAGTAAAAAGAGAGAAGTGGGAAATAACCGTGCTGACTCACAAATTCAGGGGTTGGTATCCTGCTGTACCCATGGATCATTGACAATTTTGCCCACAACATTAAAAAATCCACAAAAAGTGTGAGACCAAGAACCCGAGCACTGCCTTTGACTTACTACAACCACATTTACTGAGACAAGTCTGCTCTGAGAGCACCTTCAGTGTCACACAGGCTCAAGAGGTGCTCTGGAGATTAATCCTGCTGCTCACCTGAAATTTCCTTCTGGCCACAAAATACTGCATTCTCCTGATGACTTTCACAGCAGTTCTGTGTGCTTCAGTCAGCCTGCCAAGAACACAAACACAGACAGACATCAGCTGGGGCGGGAAGAAGAGGAAAAACGTCTTAATGGAAGATGTTGACCCCAAGCACCAAACTCTACCCCGTGTTTGGTGTTTACAACGCAGAACTGCACTGCTGGGTGTGCAGGGATGCTTTGTTCTGCTGCTCTGCCTTCCTCTGGCTTGTGGTTCTGAGTGCTCCAAACCGACCAGCGAGGCAGGGAAAGCAGGTGTACAAAGATAATGCGTGTGGAGGGGATTAGGCAGGATTACTGTCACTGCACACAACTGGCATCAGCGTGAAGAACGTGAAATGGTTTAAAACCATGAGTGCATTCCTTATTTTGCATATACTGAGTGTTTGCCCACGAGCTCTACTACACAGAAATTAAGTCCTTTAAAAAGCACTTTGAGGTCTCTAGGAAGGAAAGAAAAACTGAAGTGTCACATCCTAAAAACAAAGCAAAAAGAACACAACACACCCTCTCAGCCCGTGTGTGTGTGTGTCTGTACTGGTATTCAAACACAGACCTGGACATTTTATAACTGCTGTATCACTTCACCCAGAGGATCCTGCATTCGCAGAACATTTATTGTGCCACTTGGCTGGCAATTAATGACCACAACCTCTCCTTTACAGTGAATTTTGGGGGGTAGAAAGGAAGCAGGAACATGGTAATTCTAAGAATGAGTATTTTTCTTAAGGACTGACTCCTTCCCCATGGACTCCTTTATTCATTCAAAACGAGCGAACTAAAGAAAAGAAGATTTTCTTTCCAGGGAAGCTGCATTGTTGGGAAATCAATGTTCTATATGGACATCATCCTTGATATGATGATAATCCCAGGAAAGCTTTCCAGCAAGATTCTCGAATCTCCTGGAAACACAACCTGCTGCCTCTTCCCAGTGGGTCTGGCTGGGGAAAAGGAAGTGTTGGCTTGGCCACCTGCTTGGGTGCCACAGTTTAGAGACAAAGCCTTTAAAAAGTGGGAAGATTACAGTGGATTATTTCAAATCGAAGGAAATAAAGGCTAAACAAGCAGGGACTGTGTTAAGAATTAGTATAATTCTTCATTTTTATAATTATTCTTTGGGAAAAATAGTGCTTATCATAGAATGACAGAATGATTGAATGATAGAATCATAGAATTATAGAATATTCTGAGTTGAAAGGCACCCATCAGGACCACCCAGTCCAGCTCCTGGCCCTGCACCCCAACAATCACCATTTGGGGGAGATACCACAGCCACAGGCTTCTTAAATAAACTGTCAGTAGCTTTTCCTTGCTCTCTCTAGGTCAAGTCCCAGATGAATATGAAATACATTTACAAATAGGTGTGGAACTGAGCTGTCTGTCCTTCCCATATGTCATATTTCATTTATTATTTCATTTATCTCTGTTTATCCATGCACACATCCATATAATTCCACTCCCACATGTAAACACTCAGAGGACAATGCAGGCTGAGCACGACTAAAGAACCACAGTTGTTGGACATCACCAGCAGCACAGCTGAGGAGGAATCTTTCCATTTGTGTGAACTCATCAAAGGGGTTTCAGAAGTGTCACTGACAGGCTACCAGTACTTTAGCCTGCAGGACCTTTATTGTGGTGGAAAAAAAAGCTCTCAGCTTGACTTTCAGAGCCCCAGCTGAGCCTCTGTGGCTGCTGACAAGAACAGAGGTGACATTCTGCTTGCAAGTGGCACAGAATTGATAGAGAAATCTTTGTCAGCCCCTACAACTATTTTTTTTTTGGTTGTTAATAACCAGAAAAGAATCACCATTTCAGGTTTAGGGGTTAACCTACCTCCCTTGTGTACCAGTTAAAAACTTGAAATCCTCGCCTAGAAAGAAATGATGTGAAGCTTCCTCTAAATACTTGAGGGTATTTTTATTAGGCTATTCCATATGAGGTGGTTCAGGTACTGTTTAAAAAGGCTTAAATAGACAAAACTAAAGAACTCAGAGATGGAACCAAACCAAGGCAGTAATTTTCCCCTAATTCCCCTCCTTCAGCAGAAATCAGGGCTACAGAACATTTTTCTGATGTGTTTTCAAGTTAAAGTGTTCAAAACCACGAGACTGACACTTGGAACTTGATGCACAGCTGAACAGGCCTTGTTTATAGAGAGAAAAGTCATTTATTTGTGATACAGGGGTAAGAAGGTCACCCAACTGCCATTCCAAAGCACTTGACATCATCAAGTTCCAGCTGGCAAAACTCACACCAATCTCATGCAAAGTCTGAACTGAAGGGACTGTTCAGATGTGATGGTCACTAGTGTTAAACTGAGAGCCAGAAATGTGTGAAAACTGACTTTGATGGAAAAATAGCGTGAAAAGGTGCAAATCCATAGACTGGCTAAGTCATCTGGATTGCCCCAATAAACCCCTAAGGAGCACAGTAGCTCCAGGTGAGACAGAGCAGCTGTAGAGGTCAATTCCTGCCCTGTGCAGCTAGCAGAGCTATCCTCCTGAAGGGGTTGGGTGTGGCTATGATCCTAAACATTTCTGGAGTTTTTAGCTGATTTTCACGGGTTTCCCATCACTAATGTCCAAAATGGATAATGAAAGCTACTACTGACCAGGTGACATTTATCCCTGAATGAAACCCAATACACTTACCCTGCCGAACCTTATATTTTATCCCAAAGCCCTGGATTGGGCAAAACTCTGTCAGTCTTGACACAGACATGCCAGAAACATCCCCCAGGAGAGAACAAAAGGCCAGAGATGCTTTAGGCTCTGCTCAGGTCAGCACCACTGGCAGCAAACCTCTCTGGATATTTTGGGATATGAGACAACAGCCGGAGTGGGGTGTGATGAACACATTTGCACACTCTTTCCGTGTGGCACTTGCTATGGGAATGAGACAGAAATCTGCAGAGGTAGTGGGGTTTCTAACTCCCTCAGGGGTTTGGATTGAACTCCTCTCCCAGCCTGGCTCCCAAACAAGCCAGCAGGAGCTGAGCCCTTGCTCTCAGTAGGAACGGGGTGGGTGTCACACCTCTGTCCCCACAGAGCAGCCAAGCTCTCCTCTGTGCACCAGAGGGCAGTGGCACACACAGGCACGCACAATAAAAAATGGAATTATTTTAAAAAATTTACCCAGAAACCCCAGCATAAGCTCTAGACCTCATAGGGATGGAGTCCACCACACTGAGGTGGGCTGGGTGGTAACTGCTGGGTGTTGTTTTGTCTGCATGATTTGCTCAAAAGAACATAATTAGGGTTTTATTGACACACAATTCCATGCTTTTCCACCTTTTAACCTAAACAACAGGAAATAAGGTTTTGTCAAAACCTTCCCCTCAAATGCTTCGTAAAGGAGAACAAAATGACATTTGAACAGAAGTGCTCTGGCTTTGGGAAAGTTATGAGCACATAAAAAGATTAATAATGGAAGCTTGGAACATCTGTGACTTTAATGGATACCGTGAAATGTCTACTGCAATAACATATCCTTGGATCCATAAATGGCACTGACATCATCTCTGACTGTGTCTCCAACAGGACCCAAGGCTAGTGAAACACAGCAGCATGAGTTCCTCACCTCTCTGCTCAGGGATTTCTCAGCTGGATGCTCCATTTTAAAAGGGCTCAAACCTCTCCTAAATTACAACGAGTTGTCCCAAATTTGGCTCCTGGGCTGTCCCTGCGGTAGGGCAGGGAGGGGGGAGCACGTGGTAGTCCTGGACCATGGATTTCCCCATTCCCTGCCCTGGGGGATGCTGAGGATCCCCTGGCAGCTCTTCCAGCAGGACTGGGCAAGAGGATCCCTCCTGGCTGCTCAGCTCCCCGTGCAGCTCTGGCTGCGGTGCAGAGCCTGGGGACACAGCTGTGTGCCCAAGGGCCACTGCAGCCTGGCTTTGCTCTCTGCTCGGGCCTCAGGCAGCACTGAAAGACATTACTTGCAGCTAAAACACTTGGATGGATTTAAGACTTTTTTTCTTTTCTTTTTTTTTTTTTTTAACCGCAGGAAGGCAGCAGCTTAAGCCAAAGGAGCCAAACATTTTCTTTTTGTTGAAAATGAACCAAAGGAGGAAATAGAGCTGATGAAATCCAAAGCAACTGTAGAAACTATCCCACTGGGGTGTTTTTATAATCTGATTTTTATATAGCATTCTGTTTGTTAGAAGCTGGTGTTGGCCAGTTGAGATGCACTCTTTTTCTTCTTTTGTACAGAGTCTGATAACTTCCAGCTTAAAGTGCTTTGGAGCAGTCAGGGAGTATTTTAAGTGAAAAACAGACACTCAAATGGACCCTAAAGCCAGGCAGAATTACAACTCCTGCAGGCCATGCTGAGGCACAGCTCAAGTCTCCAAACAAGGCTGTTGTCAGTGGGATTCCCTTTTCAGTCCAGCAGCATTTTTAATCATTAGAATTGATTTCAGTGTAGGGATCAGGGGATGGACTTTGCTGTGCTGCAGGGTGGCTGCAGATAGTGGAACATGAATTCCAGACTGGCTTTCCTGACATTTATTCAGGTGCCATGAATTAGAGGAATTATTCAGTTATTCAGTGATTCACATCACAAGCAATGGAAAATAAAGGACATTTCACTAAGTGTTTATTATTTAACCTAATTATAGATCTCTGTCCCAGTTTGCAAAGCTGGTTGGAGGATAGATGCTCACAGTGCTTGGGTTACTGCTGAGCTTCATTCATTTGTCAGATTTGGATTGCTTAGCAGGAAAACTCATATAGAATCACACTAACTCTGCTTTAATCCTGGTCCCTGGATGATGAGGTAACTCCTGCCCAGAGTAACAATCAGCATCATCCAGTCTGGAGTTGTCCACTTGGTATTAATTTCTAAGCCAGCACAAACAGGGATTGGATCAGTGATGGCAATAAAATGTGCAGAAGTTATTTGAGAACTCAGCCCTCCATCTGCCTTTCTGTTTTCCCATCACATTTGATTAGGAGTATATACTTTCCAGCTCTGTGTCTGGGAGGAACATTTATTCCTAGCCCTAACTTTAATTTTTTTCCATGTTCAATTATCTCAAATGGGCTGATGCTTTATTCGGCAAAATTTGAAGGAAATCTTACTTGCACTGAAAGCAAGGGACAAGAAGGGAATCAGAAAGAAGATGAAATCAGGGAGCTTGCAGCAGTTGGTCCATATGAAGTCACACACACAATGTGGACCTTTTATTGATGGAGAAAAGTGGAGCAGAGATGTGGTTCTCATCACAAGGGAAAGGAGCTTATGTAATGCGGTTTTAAAACTGAGGGAAGCTGCAATGTCCAAATTATAAAAAAAAAATCACCTTCCCCATAAATGAAAATATTATTGCCTTCAGCTGAGCCAAGCCAGACAAAATGCCTTGAGCCTTTTAAACCACATGAGTTAAGGTTGCAGCTTGAGTCTGACATGCAAACACCTGGAACTGTCAGGCGATGATTCTGATTCCAGAGCTCATCCCAAGCCAGAGGCAGCAGAGAAGTACAACATAAATATAACACGAGAGCTTTCCAGTCTTGTAACATTTCATCAAAGCCTTGTAAAGAACAGATACTTCTGGAGCATTTCCACCACTTACACCATGGAAATTATATAAGATGCTGTTTGCACTGAAACCTGAGGGAACATTGCAGAAAATGTTGGCACAACTTCACTTTGCCTTTTATTCCTAATCACAACTCCACCTTAAACCTACCTCATCTCCATTCTAACCATATCCTTACCTGAACCTTTGCAAGCCCAGGTTTGGCTCAGAGCTAGAAATAAATTAGGATTGGCTCCCCTCAACCAGAGCAGCCTGGAGGCTTATTTGGCTTCCCCACGCTCTGCTGACAGGCTCAGTTTGTGAAGGAATGCTGCAGACTCTGCAAATCTCTCCTCAGCAGGTACAGTCCCAGGTAGGAAAGAGCACAGAAGCCAGAGAGAGCACAGTTTGCATGGGGATGCTTTCTGGGATCTGCTGTTTTGCTGAGGATTCTGTGCCATTTGCTGTCTTCACCCACCCAGCCATCCCACACACACTGCTGCCTCTGAATTCCTTCCAGAATGCAGCTGCCTCTGCTTCTAGCTGCCCCTCTAACCTGGCCTTCCCTGGAGGGAATGGGAAATAAAGCAGATTTCCTATAGCAGGGAATTTCGGGGCAGAGAGGACAGTGCAGGGACAGGAGAACAGCTCTGGAGAAACTGCCAGAAGAGGAAGAACTAGGACATCCTTTAGAGGGAACAACAGGCCAGACAATATCTTGGCAAAGGAAACAACATCGGGAAAAAGAGCAGCACAGGGTGATTTCTTCATGTTGTCCAGGAACAGAATAAAGTCAGTAAAAAGCTCCTGAAAATGATCAGAGCTGGGTGTAACCTGCTCACTGAATGTGATTTCGTGAAGGAGAAAAGCCCCTGAACTTGGAGTTGTTTTTCTGGACCGCAGACAGTTGGAGTTTTCAGTTACAAGTTCGTTCTGTAATATTACAAAGTGGGTTTATTGAGAAAGTGGGAGAAAAGCACTGTGTTAGTCCCTTGCTAATTAAAATGCATAATTAAAATGAGTAATTAAGTTTACTACAGAATGCTCTTGTGTCTGGGAGCCCAACTGCCCTTGAACAACAACTCATCTGAGAACTGTCTCTGAGAACTAAAGTAGCCATTGGATATTGTGGGTACATCTTTCCTCTATTTTTTGTTGGCAGCAAAATAAAAGTCTCTGGTCTCTTTTCTGCCATTTTGTTCCTTCAATTCTTTCTGCAATGTCAGAACAAACAAGGTGATGTCATAAGGATGTCTTTTCAGTGTGGAAATGCAAACACAGGAAGATTTTCTTTTTTCTTTTTTCTTTTTTCTTTTTTCTTTTTTCTTTTTTCTTTTTTCTTTTTTCTTTTTTTTTCTTTTTTCTTTTTTTTTCTGAGCAAACAGCATCTAGAAATTGCCCCAATAACTTCCTGTATTAGCACTGACCATCACTACATCAAGTCCCAGGATGGGTGAAATGCTCATGCATCCATGCCAGTTCTCATTTGCTTAGAAAACACACTCAAGCCACAAATGCCTTCTTGGGATGTGAACAGAAAATGCCAAGTTTTTACCCCACTTTTATGCAACACTCACTGATCCTAGCAGCTAATGGTCTGGTTTGTTGTTTTTTTTTTCTTTTCACTTCTCTCTCTTTAAAACTTGGTCTTCATCAATTCATCTTAAAAAAAAAATGCCTAGAGAACATCTAGCTGGTAAAAGACACAGCAGACACAACCATCACCAAGCCGAAACAATTCAGAGATTCAATTTCTGGAATATGAATATCCTTCCCATCTGTGCACCACAGGAACAGGACAGCCTCATTCCATAGGTTCTGCTTTGCTCACTTACTTAAAAAAAATGCCACCACCAAAATTAATGAACTTTAGGACTTCATTTTCCTCTTCACTGTATTCAGCATTTATGGGAACAACGTGGTGTTGTTAATATACACCAATGACTGAGCACTGTATTTATGCCTCAATGATTTTCTGTCATGAAAATATAATGCCTGGCAAAGACTGATTCTCTGAAATACCAGTTTGTTTGGGGTCATTAATCTTAATTCCTATCTTGCCTGAATAGGAACTGGATAACAGTCAAGTCAGGGAATAGTTCCGAGAATTAAAATTTCAATGGCTTTTGGGCTGCCCAAGGCTTTACATTTCTTTAAAAAAATACATAATTAATTAATCTGCACCAAGCACTAGGGAGAGACCCTGTGGAATTAAGCAAAATGCTTGTTGTGGTTTTAAAAAACAAAAACCAGAGGCTTTTGGCAGGATCCTTCCTTAGGAGTTCTTGTGATTTAGGAGTTGCAGCAGGGGCTATGGAAACACAACTGCTGGGTCCTTGAGCTGATTGATTTACCTGGGCTCTGTGTTTCTGGGTGATCTTGTTCGGGTTCTTTTACCTGCCTGTGCTCTAGTTTATACATCTATCAAATAGGTGTAAAACCTGTCTGAGTCAGGGAGGTTGTCATGGGGATTTTCAGGCAATTAGCAGTCCCAAATGAAGTAGTGTTTTATTTACAGCATAACTCAGCAGGGACAAAAAAAAAAAGAGTAGTGACAATGTTTATCCCTTAATGGTGATAGGAAACAAGGGATCCTGGTGTGCAGGCTTGGGATGAGCTGCAGAGGGGAAGCAGAAGCTTTCCCAGAGCATTCTCCCTTCTGCACCTTCAGAAGCTCTGCTGCTCCTCTCCTGAGCACCTGAGCCATGCGGGGAGGAACTCATTCCCTGCTCAGCAGCCACTCAGCAGGGCAGGACACCCACAGCATCTGAACCAAACAGGACCATTCGATCACAGACTGACCTGCTCAGCACTGCAGGGATTGCATTTCACACAGCTGCCCCTGCCCTGAGCCAAAACCCTTGTGTAGCACTAAAGTAACTTTCCAGAAAGGCATCTGGCCTTGATAGAAAGACCTTTATATACTGCTAAAAAGTGCCTTATTTTTTATTTAAATTCGTCAGTATTTAGCTTCTAGGTTCCTCTCTCCAACTGGAGTAGCAGAGCAATTTTAGGCTTTTCCAGCCCTGTCTTTATTCCAGGACCTTCAGGGGTGCCAGATGCACTGCCCATGGCCTGGCAGGGACACCAGGCTCTGCTGTGGAGAGGAGAGAGGACAGTGCTGCTCTCTGTGGAACTGCGAGGGGAGATTAAAATCCTACAACTTGGGTTTTTTTTTTTCTTTTTTCATTCTTTTTATGCCTGTGGTTTAAATGATGCTACCAGTAATTATAGAGATTCATAATGGAAATGCTTAGACTGGCAGGGATGGAGAATGAATGGGAAGGTCTGCATGTGGGAGAGCTAGAAAGGGAAAACCAGCCCAAAAATCCCTGTGAGGATGGCAGGTGCTAGACCATGAACATCACAGCACAATTCTGAACAGCTTTTGGAAATACCCAATTCAGGAACACAAAGGAACAGGTTCAGTCAGGAACTGAAAAAGGCCACAAAGAGGTGATGGTAGGAAAATACAGAACAGGGCTGGAGTCTTAAGACATTCTGGTGAGGAGACACAGTAGAAGAAATAAATCCTAATCATCCCCAGAGGTGGCAGAACATCGAGAAATAAAAGATCCTGGTCACTGTCAGCTCCCAAAGGCAAAGAGGGTTTGGTGACAGCTGGGATGCTGAGGAGATGCCAGCAGCAAGACTCAGCAGAGCTTCACATGGCTCTGAACAGCATGGCAAGGAATCCTGAGCATCCCACGGGGAGCCAGAGCTGCGGCACAGCCTGCTGCTATAAACTGGTTGCTGTGTCCCAAAGCCCCACACAAAACATCAGTGGAGAGCCAGGTGATTTTCTTTTAGGATGGCAAGTTGCAGTGATTCACATCCCACACCCAGCGACTCACAAACACAGCGCTGCACAGACCCAACAACCAGTTCATACCAGCAGGAAAGACCCCTGAAAACTGGCTGTAAAATTCTATTTGATCTCCTAGTTGATCACCTGCAAATCTGCCTTTCAAAGGTTCTTCTCAAAACCACAGATATTCTCACGAGGTCCTTGCAAGCTTCCATCACAACCCATTTTCAGCTCCAGCACCAGTTTCTCGGCACCACGTGCCCAGAAAGGATATTGCTTTGCCACTGGAGGAGCTGCCATTTCAAAAGCAGATAAAAATCATGTATCTTTAAATTAAAAAAAACATTCGTTGCATGAACTATTTTGCAGACAACAGTGATCACACTCTTAGAACCTCCCGGGGAACTTTACGTGACCACAGACATGTATTATTTTTCCATACTCTATTTCATGTAAGAACATGCATAAAAATCCTACAGGTCTCACTTGCCTAATATTGAAAATATGCAGTGCTTATCAATAGTCTACTCTAGAAATAAATATCTTGCTAAGAGTTGCACACATCACTTGTGAAAACAACCAGAAGTTTTGCTGAGCTCCTTATTTCAAGATATTTCACTTGCTCATTGAGAAACTGCTTTCTGTTCAAAGGTTGTGCATTTTTTTTTTTACTTGGAGGAAAAGATGCTATCGCTTGGCGTTTTTATTTTTCTGGCAGACCTTTAGCTCAGCCAGTGGATGAACAGAAGGAAAGTGTTCATATACCAATTGCTTGTGACTTACTACTAAAGAACAGGAAAAATTCTGTTTTCAATGTAAGTGAGGAAATCTGTGCCTTCATGCACTGGGGAATTCTGATTTTCCTGTCTTTGTTTCCATCCTAACACAAAGGAAAAATACTTTAAAAGTCATTATGAAACAAAAGATTCTGAAAGCACTGGAGTCTGAAATGATAATATTCTTCAACTCCCCTCCCCTATAATTTTAAATACACTTTTGATTCCAAAAAGGAAATATTTTATCCTCTTATAAAATGAGTGCATTTTATCTGGTTTATGTCCTTTCTCCTCTCTCTAGCTGGGACTTTTCCCTGAAGACAAACCCTACACTGCATCACCCTGTCCAGAATGTCTCAGAGAAGATGTAAACTGCTTTACAGATACTATTAAAGAATGGCATATCCACGCTATGAATCCCTCAAAACAGCAAATCATCCTGGGAAGACTCAGTTCAAATATTGGAACAGACTTGGACAATTTTCCACTGACAGGATCCTGAATTCTGCCTGCATTGAGTGAGTTTTGTTTTCACTCCTTCTGTTACAAAATTAAATTAATAAAACCCCCTCTGTCTGTCAACGTTTTCTCATGGAAAAACTCCATTTTAAAGTGCTTTTTTTTCTCCCCCTTGAAAGATCCTCAGCTCTTTGTTCACTGAAAGTTATTAGCAAATGAATATCTGATAGAAGCAAAAGATTGCCATTTACTATTGAGTGCAGATGAGGTGATCTAATTAGCAGGATAATAGCTATTAGTGCTTCAAAGTCTCGACCTTTTGGGGTTTGATTTTTTTTTTTTGTGTGTGTGTGTTTTGTGTTTTTATTTTTAATTGGGCCTTGAGGATGCCAGTACTGCAATCAAAAGTGTTTCTAAATAATTATGCACTCGTTTAGGTGGCTAACCACCTGAATTGCTGTAATTAGAACATTTGATACAAACAATTAATTATGTTAGCACTGCTGAAGGCTGTTTGTAAGATCTAGATACAGAAATAGATTCAAACAAAGAAAACCCAAAAAACAAGGGGGTCTTTACTCCATTTCACACATTTCCCCTGATCATTCTCTGAGAACAATCTGAGAACTCCTGTTGGAAGCTCTAAGAATGAAATAAAAACTGAGAATGATACTATCAAGACTCTCACCGAAATGAAATTATTTTTTTATCCAAGCAACAGACACATAGCAATTGCCTCAAATCAGCTTTATCTTCTCCTTGAGCAATTGGCTTTATTCTGGATCTGAAGGGACTGACAGAGATGAGGCAGCAGCTCAAGTATTCATGTATTCGAGCCCAAAATTTCAGTGCTCCAAAAAGTGCAATAGGTCATGACCATCTGTCCATTTGGAGCTGAAATAAGAACATGCTTCTTCTCCTCTAAATAAATCCTCTTACAGAGAAGTTTCCCAGCATTCTGCTGTCCTCCAACAAATCCTCACAACACTGAACGGGTTTGATAATGAATTATAGGTGTAGTTTTCTAAAGGTTCACAAACCTATAAACTTCAACCCCATTCCAAAGGAGCTTGACACAATTTATCTTTTTGCTTGGCAATTATGCAAAAAAGAAACGATGCAAAATCTCAGGTTTGGCATGGATTCGAAACAAAACCACTTGAAAGGCTGCAATTTAAAGTGAATTTTCTTTGACAATTTCAGTTTGCCGAAACCTGAAACTCAAAGCAAACCTCAGGGCAGAAGTGCAAAGCAGAACAGATAGAAATCAAGAGACGTTTACACAACACTCCAGGAATCAAAGGTACCTAACTTCACATGACACGAAGCAGAGGCTGACAAACCAGCAATCAGCAACTTTTTGGAACATGATCTACTTCACACTTAACAAAATAATTCATCTCTCCTATTACTAGTCTTCTCAGCCATGAAGCCTTATAATCTCAAGTTTTAAGCTCCTCTCCCAGTCTTAAAATTCCGATTATCATCACTTCAACCTTTCTCAAATTTTCAAGCCTCATGCCATGAGAACTACAGGCGAAATAAAGCCATTTTATTCTATCCAAACCCATTTTAAATGTGTTCTCTGTAGAACAATATACCTGTGTCTGATGAGCTGGTAACCAGCTGAGTTTGAGTGACAGCTGATAAATTCCATTTATTATAAAGTGTCACCAGTATAATCAAGATAATTGATAATGGACACCTACAGAATATGGAGACTCGAAAATGCACTGGAAGTTTAAAAAAAAAACCAACTTGATCTCTCTGTGCTGTTTTTCAGATACCTCAGGCCATGTTTTGAAACTGCAGTTTCCATTCCTGGCAGCCGTAAAAGTTAAACCTTGGAAGAGTTTACACACCTCTCCTACACCTTCCAAAATAGCTCTTTAATGGAAGTTCCAAAGGGAATGAGGAACTCACTCACTTTCCAAATGACTGAGGAGAAATACCTGCTGAGGCCGAGATCTGTCCAGAATTAATGAAGGGCTTGATTCTGCAAACCCACATCCAAGTAGTTCTGTCATGAGTTACTTCCCTGAGCACAGAGGCTGTGGACAGCTAATCAAACTGTATTCAAAATTAGAGTGTGCAACATGGCAGCCTGATGATGCAATTAAAAGAAATTATTGATTTCATTACGTATTTTTATATTATTCACAAGAAAACTGAGCATTTTGGAGACAGACAGACAGACAGACACACACACACACACACATATATATATATATAAACCCACATTTAATCCACTTCCATGAATTAAGCTCTTTGGTAATTTTCAGAAGATAATTAAACATGCATTAAATTATATGCATAGTTCTAGGTTGTGAGCATAAATATGGAAAAATACATACCTGATTTATAAGCTCAGAAGAACCTCTGAAAAGTGATTTAGCCATAGTCTTAATAGCATGAAAATGACTAATTTAAGGTCAAGAGTAATTTAGTTTTGACTGACTTGGCAATCCTTTGTTCTCTGGGTCATGTAAGTGTTGAGTAAATTATAAACCTGTAATTCTATCCTGAGGTCAAGGGACTTCAGAATTGATTTGATATATTGGTCTCCTGGAAAGTTCTTCCAAGGCCAGAAGCCCCTAAAGTGTGTTTATGAGTGACTGCATTAATAACTGATAGAGTCATATAATATTAGCAGAAGTGAAATTAACCCTTACAGAGAAGAGTGTGTTCAAATGTGGGATTTTTGAATGAGGGACAAGCAAATCAGATGTATTTGCAAGAAGCCAAGTTTCCACACAGTATTGAAAAAAAAATAAAACAAACATGATGGAAAAAAGGTGCAGATGTTTAACTTTGGGAACAAAATCAGACTGATTGCTCTCATGAACATTACCTGGGATAATCCTGGGTTTGTGAAGCAAGACTATTACATTTATATCTTGCATGGGGCAAAAATAAACAAGTCATCAACTCTTAACAGACTACATCAGGAGCCTAAATACATGAAAAAAATAAGCAACTGCTCGTTTCATGCAGGCTTTGCTCTATCCCAAAATACTTGCTATGGCAAATCTGAGATGGGATGTAAATTGAGATGTTTTCCATTCAAGAACTGAGTGTGCATTATAGCAGCACTTCTGAATTTTGAACCTTTGAGCCAGGACCATACTGTCCTCATCAGGCAAACATTAAAGTTAATGGTCCTCAAAGTGTTTAGGGTTCTTTCTTTTGCCCAACGTCACAGTGCTGAACTCGTTAGTAAGAGGTATGTTCAGATTCCTCTGTTCAGTTCTGATTTAAAAGAAACTCAACAGTAATCACGATCTGAAATCTTGAAATCCTTAAGAACAACCTGGTGTTATCCTTGAGCAGTCCTGTGAAAAATCAGAATTCGGTTTCCCACCTCCAAGCCTCTAGATTTTGTATGAATATGAATATCTCCTGGTAACTGTGGATTTTTCTCCTGGACAGTCCTTGGCTATCTCCTTCCACTGTTTTCAAATTCATACCAAGAGCACTAACTTCACTTTTACTATATAAAAATCCAACAGTTGGTTAGATTAATGACCAATAAACACATACCGAGGTTAAAGGAATATCACCATCAGAATTAAACTGCTCAGGCTGTTCCCAGAGTAGATGACAGCGTTTGACCAGGTCACACAGTCAGAACTACTGTGAAAAAAGACATTAAATTGCTGACACCACTTCAGGCCATTCCCAGGCCCTGTCCCTGTCCCTGTCCCTGTCCCAGAGAGCAGAGCTCACTGCCTGCCCCTCCTCTTCCCTCCCCACAAGCTGAACTGCCATGTCTCCCCTCAGTCTCCTCCAGCTGAACACACCAAGTGCCCTCAGCCGCTCCTCACAAGCTTCCCCTGCAGCCCTTCACCATCCTCGTGCCCTCCTTTGGACACTGTCTGATGGCTTTGTGTCCTTCTGATACTGTGGCACCAGAACTTCCCCCGATATTGGAGGTGAGGCTGCCCCAGGGCAGAGCAGAGCAGGACAATCCCTCCCTGGCCATGCTGGCCTGCTGCCCCCAGCACAGAGATGTCCCTCCTGGCTCCAGGGCACTGCTGCCTCATGTCCAGCTGGCCATGGCCCAGGACCCCCAGGTCCCTTTCCCTGGCACTGCTTTCCAGCCTCTCCTTGCCCAGTCTGTCTGGACATCCAGGGCTGCCCCATTCCTGTGCAGAATCTGGCAATTTCCCATGTTGAACTCTGCATGGTTGGTGCCTTTCCAGCCCTCTGGGCTGTCCAGGTGTCTCTGCAGGGCCTCTCTGCCTTCAAAGGAGTCCACAGCTCCTCCCAGTTCAGTGTAGTCAGAAAACTGCCTTAGTATTCCTTAGAGTTCTGCATCCAAGTCATTGACACAACACTGAAGAGCTCAGGGCTGAGGATGGAGGCCTGCAGAACCACCAGTGACCAGTGCCAGCCTGGTGCCACCCCAGGCACTGTCACCTCTGTGCCCAACCCCTGAGCCACTTCCTCACCCATCCCATGGTGTGTTAATCCAGCTGGGGGCTGGACAAGTTGTCCAGAATGATCCTGGGAGAAATGGCATCAAATCTTTGCTGAAGTCCAAAAAGACTCATCTCCTGGCCTTCCTGGATCAGCCAGGTGGGTTACCCTGTCCCTGAAGGAAATCAGGTTTGACAAGCAGAACTTTCCCCTCACGAAGCTGCCCTGGCTGTCACCTATGACTGTGTTTTTCAACACCTCCCACAATATTCTTTTCCATGATTTTCCCGGGCTCTGGAGTGAGACTGCTGCAGCTCTGTGCAGCTGGAGCAGGAGCTGCCCATCACACCTGGAGAGCTCTGTGCTGGCTCAGCTCAGCCTCATTTGCTCCTCAGCCCAGGGACTCCATGTGCTCCAGCAGGCACTTGACAGCTTGGGAAAATCCAGGTGAAGCCTGGCAGGCTGGAGAACCAAGGGTTGACCTGCATCTGGCAGGGAAGGAGGGCAAATCAGCAAAGAGCCCGTGCTGATTTGGGAAGGAGAGCTCTGGGATTGGCTGGGAGCTCACTTCCACGAGGATTATTTACATTTTATGCAACGCAGAACTCATCTCCTTAGCTGAGCTCAGGGCACTGGTATTCCTCACTGAGTTGAGCTCAGCTTTAGCTTTTACGAACTAGGGCTTGATGCAGAGAGCCAAATCTGGGTTTAACTTGCTTTGCAAACTTCTCCCCAAATGCTCTGTGAGTAGCAACCTCTGACTGTTCTCTGTGAAAAGCAATAAATTTGAATGGATGATGTGTGGGACAGAAGATTTAGTGACTAAAGGCTGCCCTCTAACACACAGAGTTCCTACAGTTGCAATCACTGTTTTATTTTATAATCTCCCCCAAAAGCATCTTCTTAATTCTATATTTGAGTTTCTTGCTGTATCAGTACTACAAAAGAAAAAATCAGTTTGCTAACATTTATCAGCTGTGTTTTAAATGAAAACTATTTTCTTGGAGCTACTGAAAGAAACTTCCCTCCTCCCTCATTTTAGATAATATATACTGTATGGAGAGTATATGCTGTATTGTATATTTTCTATAGAAACATTACATTTTTAACTTCCTTGGGACCATGTATGTAAATATTTGTACATGAAATTATTAGATAGGCTTTAAAATTTATGCCATAAATTTCCGTTAATGTTCTAAAAATATTTGTTCAGGCAAATGAAATTGCAGTTAAATATTTTACTACAGATCAGTCAAAGGTTCCCAAAACTTTATCTTCCTAAAAAAACAATATTGCAAGCTATAAAACAAAGTTCCATTTTGGCAATTTAAAAGGCAAATTTAACTGGCCTGATTTGATTAATACCAAGCAGTTCAACATTTTTGAAAACACAGATCTAAGGTGAAATAAAGTCAAGTTGTAAGCATTTGCCCTTATTGTATAGATGATTTAATTTTGTTTTCTGGAAACTTATACTGCTGGAGGGAGTGGTATCTCCTGGGCACTGAGGGAGAGCTCTGTTCTGCACCACCATTTCTGCTCACACAAAAATCCCTTTAATGGCAGCAACTTTCCCTCAGGAGAGTTTCAAACAGCCCCCAAATCATGGGCACAGTGTGTCAATTTTACAATTTTTAATTTTTTTGGGGGGGTTGGGAGGGCATATTTTTGGTCTTCTTTTCAGATTTGAAACTATTTTCTTGTAGTTCGTGTCTCACTGCTAAACACAACAATCTCAAGGTCATCTCAGGTGTCGTTTAAAACAAAAGAATCAAGAACACCAGCAGTCACCCCTGTATTAGAGACAGATCTCCAAAAACCAGATTTCTGCATAAAGTTTGCTGTTTCCCATTGCAATGGATTCTGGTAAGACAGGAAAGAGAGAAAATTGTTATATACAAGGAGATGAATCTGCATCTCCTTTGGTGTTGGAGCACAGAACAGTTTTACAACTGAAGTCTTAAATCCCGGATAGGATGTCACTGTGTCATTACTGCTAAGGGACATTTTGTATACTGAACAGCAGCAAACACATTCCAGAAATCAAAACTATTGATAAAGTTTTTAAAAACAATGTTAGGGTGGCAGCATCAACCGAGAGAGTTTAGGAAATGTCATATTTTAGGTACCTTCACAAACTCAGTTTAAGCCTCTAAGCATAAGAATTATATTAGGATTGCTGAGTCTTCGAAATGAGTGCAAATATATTCAGATATTATCTTCTGCACTATATTGAGCAGAGAATGGAGAAATTTCACATTACAATGTATTCATTATTACAGCCTCCTTTGCCTGATCTATCTTGCCTTTTGCAATAAAGTTCAGGTGCTGCAATTTTTATATGTGGTTTTTTTGGTTTTTTTTTCCAATGTAAAGAAAATACTGTGCTGTGAAATAGCACCCCAATATAAAAAACCCAAAAGTATTGAAGGAAAAACTTAGTCCACAAGCTTTCTATTCATGTAATATAACTGTGGATGTTTTTTACACCTGGAAAATCAGAAAGCTCAAATCAGTGTTCACAGAGAAACTTCATTTCAGGTTGGTTTTTTTTTTAACATACCTGTGCTCATAGTTTTCAAACTTAAGCCATGGTGCCAAACAGAGGTAGCTTTGTGTCAGAAATTTAGAATACAAACTTTTAACTCAGCCATTAACTCAGGTCCACTGCAGCAAATCAGGATGAGAGATAGACACAAAAGCCAAAATTTTAATAAAAGATGCAACAAAACAGCCAAGTTTAGAGTTATTGCAGAAGCCCTTCTGCTGAAACTTCCAGCTTTTGGGCCTTTGACTTCCTGATCCTAAGTTTTCACTGGAAGAGTGTTTGCATTGGATATATTTTCTTTGCATTCTTTCTGGAGATGGATTCACATCAGAATTGTATCTTTGTTTCCTGGGATCCTATCTGCTCCTGCCGCTTGTTGCTCACCTGAACCCATAACCTTTCACAAAAACCTCTTGGGGACACAATTCAGAATTCAGGTGAGGAGCAGTGCCAAGAGTGAGAGGAACTCTTCAGATGAAAAGGTCTCATTTTCATTAAAACTGCCTTGATAATAAAGAATGAGAGCGGGATAAAGAAAAAAGAGAGAATACAGAGCAGTGACAGAAGCGTTCCTAAAGAAAATGTTGCTCCAAAGTTCTCCTTCAGAAAAGTCCCTGCTCCACGGGAAGGGTGCTGGGTTGACACACTGGGTAGCATTAGCTCCCTCAGAATTAGATGATGTTCTGCCAAAGCTATAAAAGAAGTGTGAGAATGAAGTGACTTGGTCACCACTAGAAACAGAATCGTACACTGCTGCAGGCTGCAAGTGCAGTTCAATCCCTTTTTAGCTCAGGGCTAATGTCAAAGTGAGGTCAGCTTGCTCAGGTTTTGAGAATCTTTGGTACAGAATAATAACACCAGAGGCCCAGCAGGCTGGCAAGCTGCATTCCAATAGCACGGAAAGGAACTGGGATCAGCTTTGTGGTGAGAAAATCACCAGCACACCACACAGGAACATAAGGACAACATCACTGCAAATAGAAGAAAATTTCAATCACCACGTGAGAAGTTTCGGGAAGGGGCTTGGGAAGGGCAGCAGAAAGAGCAGCTTCTTTCCCCAAAACTCCTAATAAACTGTTCTGTGACCTCAGGAAAAATCATTTCAGGGCTCCATCCTCAGGCTGCTTTCCCCACAGGGTCAGTTTGGGCTGGGAAGGCTCTGGGCACAGCTCTGTCTCTCCCTGTCTGTTTACCCAGAGTCTCTCACAGCCAGCCCTGATCCTGCAGGGGACCTGCAGACTCCATTGCATTACAGAAAAATAACAGCAGTGACAAGATGGAACCGAGTTAGGCAAAGACAAGAGGCATTCGACTGACTCGTGAGAAGCTTTGCTGCATTTTTTGTTGAGGAGTTGATTACGACAGCAGATTTTAATGCACGGTTAGAGCAGGCAGAACCAGCAATAAAAATGCATGCAGGGGAAGAACTGCACAAAATGAAGGCTAAAGATCAGCTTTGGGTCTGTAAATGGAACCTACAGTTAAGCTGTTGGAGCTGATTTTTGTTGCATGTGATTGTAGCGCTTCCTCATTTACTTATTTTCAAAATGGGAAGATGTTCAAACGATTTCAGAGGCAAAAAACACCTCATAGTGATTGTATTAGTGAAATTTCACCCTGTTGTCCCTCATAATGGCACCAACAACTTGTTTTATATTCTTATCTTCAAGGGTATAGTCTTTGTTTTCCAAGTTTCAATGAAATATCTGTAATGACTTTTCAGTATTATCCTGAATTTCTTTTCAAATTAATTTCAATCCTGTGTGCACTACCCATTTCTGAAGTCCATGAGAATATTATTGTAGACTCCAGCAGAATTATTAGCTCCTTCCACAAAATGCTTCTAAGAAGAAGGAAGAATATACTGACGCCTAATGAATCATTAATTTATTTTTTCATGTCAAGGAAAAAAAGCAGTCTCAGGAGGAGGCAGCAGATAGTAAGCAAATAGATTTAGAAGCCTTGATAGAAATATTTTTACTTTCTTCCTAAAATACACTTTAGGATTATATAACTTCATATGCAAACTAATGTCCCTGGAAATGAGAGACAGAGAGTTATTTTTGTGGTATTTCTCTATGGGGAGCGTTTTTGGAAGCACCTGATACCTGAGGCAGTTTACTACATTTCAAAGGCAAGTGTTTGCTCCCTGGGAGTAACCTCTGCTAATGGATGCAAACCCAGCAAGGCAGCAAAATGTCTTTGATCTCCCTTTCAAAATGTTTTTGGAATTTATCCCTTGCCAGGGAATGAGTTTCTTCTCCTGGAAAGTGCTGAACCCTTCTATTAATTATACTCCTCGACCAACAAAGGTAAATCTTCACATTTTAGGTTTACAAGATGAGTTGCATCAATACAAAAGTGCCTTCACCATCTAAATATTCCAAAGACTTCTAGGTCCTTTTCTATTCCAGAAAGAGAAATGGAAATACTTCAGTCCCAAACATTTGTCACTTCGATCTCAAGGTAACTTTTGTGAGCAAGAAACTGTGCAGAAACTGCACAATTCCAGTGCATACAATCCCAAAAACTATACTGTACATTGTGTCAAGAGTCACCAAAATGGTTTTTTATTTTTGTGGATGAATGAAGTGGATGTCAGTGGATGTTTTAAATGCTAGGTGTCTTTAGCTTTTAACACCATCAGAGGATTTACCCATGGACACAGTCCTGCATAACTTCAGATAAAAATAACTGGAACATGAAGGAGTTCAAGTCTGAAATGGACTTTGGACCTTTAATACAGTTTGATGAGGAAGTTTATAATTCTTGCTATATGGAATTCTTAAGTCTTAGGGAAACAAACTGAAAAATACCCCCTACCTGGAATTTGTTTGCTTTGTATTTCTTTTTCATTAGAACCAATTATTTGTCTTGTACTGCTGTTTTGCCTCAGCCAGAACTGAAGAGCTACATTCAATGAGCTTTTTATCTTTGTGACATCTCTTGGAATCAATATTTTTCCCACAGAGGCAACCTAGTACACTGAATTTTTGAGGAGGTTATAAAAGAATGAAAGTCATAGGGAACAAGGGAAATTTCTCAGGCAATTCACAGCCTTTGCATTAAAAAATGGCACTAAAACATCCATTGATGAGCCACTGTTTTAAAGAACCTCTGAAATTTGAATATGAACTCTGCAGTCTGGTCTCTTAGTTTTGTGTATTTTACAAAGGTCAAACTGAGCCCAAAAGTAAGGGCACAAAATGATGCTTTGGACTAGCAGTTTAAAAGGTGAGAATTCAGTTATGTTTTATCTTTATTTTGCTTTCTAGCCTTTAAACTATTGTTATTGGCTTGTAAGCCATGTATAAAAACAAATACTCATCCAAGAGAAATATTAATAATAATAAATACAGGATTACACAATAATTTGATTAACCCAATAAATTAACAAACCGTAACAATCCAATACACTGGGTATAATTACTTTAAAAGAAAGCAGAATAATTAAATTATGTATTTTAAACACTACCAGATATATGACCAAGTCAAACAATATAAATCAAGATGCAGATCTTACTTTCTGTGATCTTCATGTAGATTTTGACATTAATATTATGCAAAGTCTGACTTCAGATCAGAATGTTGCTAAAAAGAGCAGATATTGATTCCTGACTGAGGTCCCCTTTGAAATATCACACAGCCTGAGCTTTCTATCCTTGATGCATGATTTGGATGATATTTAAAATCCATTTTATTATTTGATCTGGACAGATGAAGTCACATTTATTCCACCTGGAATAATTTAATTTATGGGTCTTCTCAAAGGTGTAATGTCACCTAAGCTCTGGCTAAAAGACTAATTGGTAGAAGCAAATCAGCTCATCTGAGCTAAATCACCTTTGAGCTAAAAATCCATTTTGACTGGGCTTGACATGAATGTTTAAGGAATTTGTGCTTGGGGGAAAAAATGGCAAAATGAGCTTTCAACATTGGGACTGAAAAGAAAAAGAAGAATTTTAGTAAAGCAACACTATTTCTTACAGTTTTGGAAGGAAAGAGGAAGTGAAAAAGAAACCTTATGGATGCAATATTTGCTTTTTTGATGTGAACAGAGCTGCCATTTCTCCAAAATGCACAGAGTCCCCAGCAGCAGCACACACTGCAGAAAGCCTTCCTAGCACACTGCAGACACTTGACTTCCTCCCGGGGAAGTGCAGCTTTCTCCCCTAACAATGGCCCAACTGGTTTTCATAACGGAGATAAACGCTCCCTGCTGTGAATTGGAATAGAAAAACATGTCAAACAACCAACAATAAAAGGCAGCACGGCCAAAAGACTGGCTTTTCCTGTTTTTATGTGCAGCACAGAGGAAACCAAGCACGTGAACTGCACTTGGCTCCTTACAAGTCAAAATATCACTTCTTTTAAATGAGAAGAGGAAAAAATGCAACTCATTTCTGACCTTTTTTTCACTCTGAAGTGCAGACATGAAAACTGAACCCATTAGCACTTCGTTGCCAGAGGTTATAATGAAACCTCTGGATGTGAAAGTCATATGCTTTGTTAAAAAAATAAAAAAAAAAACAAGAATGGTTATTCAGCTAGGATTTTTCCACCCTTTTAAAAGCTGTTATAGCATGAGTGATAAGGACATCCAGCTGCCATTCTGATGATCCCATGATATTCTCTAGTTTTATGTTCTCTGCTTTTGCTGACGAAAGATCACTTGCTTAACCCCCTTCTCCTTCATTCCATCATGTGTTCACTTTCTCCTGCCTTGCATGATTCTCTTCCTTGCCTTGCTTTTCCCCCAACCCCAACAAACTTGGAATAGCCTACTAGTTTTATTTTGATGTCTCTAGTTAATTAGTTCAGTGGAATTCCCTTTCTTTCTGTCCTCATCTGCTTAAACTGGGAGATGCCAGATATGAGGTTCTTTTCAGTGAGCATGGATGATTCTGCAAGTTATTGGTTAATGGGTGATCTCAGTTTGGGTCAAATTGTGCAGGAAATGGTCAAAGAGATCAAACGCACCCATTGACAACATGAATTTGGGTGCATCTGACTCACTGCAGAATGAATATTTGCTTGAGATCTGAGGAATTCTAAGCCCCAGGTGCTGGAAAGGTGAGAAGTATCACTGGGTGCCTCTTCTATTTTTGCTAAAGCATCCACATCCCTGGCAGGTGGTGAGGCTGGATGGATTCACAGTCCTGATTCAGTGTGTCCTTAGGTGGGAATCATGCTGGTAAGAGATGGGGATGGATAGCTGATCCCCCACTGATGTTCAGCATTCCCACGTGGTGCTTTTGTTAGCTGGGATTCCAAGGGAGACGATTTTAAACCAAGCGTTTCTAAAGGGCAGAAATAACAGTGACTTCTTCCAATATTGCTTTTTATATACTTTTTATACTTTTATATACTTTTTATACTTTTTTATATACTACTGAATTGCTTTTTATATACTACATTTGAACATATATAAAGCCAGCACCTAATACCTGGAAGTTATGGTTACCTTAATCATGAACCCTAAATCTCCCAGAGCCTAAGAAGATCCCTCACTCACTCTCGTGGTGCTTTGGGAACAGAAGGACTCTGTTTATAAAAGTGACATCCTGGACAAGCACAAATTGTGAGATTAGAAACAACAGATTAGGGAATGCAAGATGTTTGTTGCTGCAAAAAGGATGATTAGGCTGGGAGGGGAATGGGAGAGGTCATGGAAACAGCACGAGAGAGGAGTCCCAAGGAGAGGCCTCGAGTTGTGGTTATCAGCACTGCTGCTTCCCCCTGCTCTGGTTTCTGTTAACAAGGACACAGCCTGCAGCCCATCTGAAGGCTCTGAAACACAAATGCATTAAGGTACATTAGCAACTATGGCCATAAAGAACCTTAGAGTTGTGACATGATCAGATACACAGGACAAAGAACAGATTCTCGGAGCAGCCAGGGAAAGCAAACAATTAATTACAAGAATAGCCTGCCCACTTGTTGTTCCTGCCAGACCTGAGCCCGACACAAAACCTTCAGAAGGCATAAATTAGATTTTAAGATGCTTCTAACCAAGGGAGATGCCGAAAGTCACTTCCACTTGATGTGGAATTAATTTTTCTGCAAAGCACAATTATTTACTATTTGTGCACAATGTGGAGAAAAAAGAAACAGTTTACTTGGAAGCATAATGGTAATCATGGGGCATTGCAGGAGATCCAGGAAAAGAAAAGGATGCTGGAGGATCTCTTGAGCCAATATACTCAGACTGGGAAAGGGTAGAAAATGGGCAAGGAATAAAGCACAATTTATACATGGCTGAAATTTTCTCTCTCCTCAAGTCCCAGCTGTCAAATCATCTGTATGGAATCTTAGAATTAATGGATATTTTGGGCATTGAGGTTTTTTGCATCATGAGGTCCAATGTTAAAGACTGCTAATATTCGGAGCATTCTCACAAGTATAATGGTCAATATTGACTACCTGCTTGCTCACACACCAGATTTCTGACCTTTAGAGTAAAAAAGAACCAGGCCCTGTCTTTCTGAGGGTTTCTATCATATCAGAGAAGCAATGAGTGATATGCTGTAATGCTTGGAGAGTCTCCAGCTGCCACTAATGAAGAGCGAGAGCTGTTTTTATCCAGGTAGAAATTAAGACCTTTTTTCCCCTAGTGACTGTCAGTCCTTATTACCACATTTTACTGAACTGGGGCCAAACGTGTGAGCTGCTGGAAATGGTATCATAATACATCATTACAAGCCTAATACAGTTTAGGCTGCAATTTTTAAATTCAGTGAATAGATGTAAATAAACATCCCCCTGCAAAGGAGTGGAAAGAAGCAGCTGGCTGTGTTATGTCACACTTGAGACTAGAAATGGAGATGCAGTGAAAATAAAGGAGGGCTGGTTCATTTGGGTTGTCAATTTTTTGCATGCCAACGAAGAGAAAAACTGAGACTTGAGAACTTTAAAAATATATCAAACTTTTAACAGCCAATTTTAAGAACCTGCTTAGGACTTGAGCAGTAAAACATCTTAAAGCTGAAGGTAGTAGAGGTCTTTACTAATTCAGGTCTATGAGTCCCTTTGTGCCAGAACTTGCCAGCAGTGCCCATGACAGAGCTGAAATTAGCAATTCCCTACTCATATATTAATTAAAACCTTCTGAGATAGCATAAATAAATAAAATTAAAAGGATCCTGGCTATTCGTGAAGATTTCCCTCATTTTCATAAGGCACACTTTTCCCACATGGATGTCTTAAGTGTGGAATAGCAATGCTGATTAAAACTGCACTGAGGAGCATCACTCCAGTGGGTATAACCAGTTCTGTCACGAAACACGCTTGTCAACTGTCGAAAAGTCTGTCAAATATTTACAAGGTACTTCTTACTTTTTTTCCAAAACCCATGTACAAGATGTGGCCTTATTTTCCTACGTATCTACTCTGTTTTTATTCCTGCTTATTTCAAATCTCAGTCTGTCATAGTTGTGGTTCTCCAGCAATCTGACAACTGTGTAGCTCCACTGCCTGTGCTTTGTTTCTTTTCACAGCAGAACCACAGAAAAAAAATGTTTATAATCGACCTTGCAGTGACACAGAGTTGCCACGTCTTTGTTTTATTTTGCATGAGTTATCTACACTCTGTACTCTTTCCTGTTATGTGTAGGGTTGCATTCTCCTGTTTCCATCTCAGATCTGCTCCAAATGGGCAGAATCTGCTGATATCTGAGCCTACAGCCCAGAAACAGAGTCTGCAGCTCAGCAAAGCACTTCAGGACAAAAATAACATCTTTGTCACTCAGCAGAACAATTTATTCCAGTATGCAGCCGAGCATTATGCTAAAAGTGGATGGAATGATTATTAATTGGTGGTAAAACTAGACATTTCTTGCCTGGGCAATGGAGGAATTAAAGGATGACCCTGCAGATTCATCTGCAGTGAAAATTAAGAAAGGAAGCACAGTAGTTCTCTCAGCTCTGTTTTCCTCTATTTTCCACAATAAGCTGGGATGGCAAACACAAACAATTGAAGGAAAACATGTCTGTAACCCAGAACACCTTTTTTGTGCTCAAATGCACACACTTGATGTTTATAAGCTGTGCTTATAAACTGACATTTTCCAGCATTAGGAGTAAACCACGTGACTGTAAATGCAGATTTTACTTATTTAAATCAGTCCCTTATTAACCATCTGTATTTAAAACCAGAATCCTTGTATTCAATGTCACATCCCAGCGAAAATGGGAAGGCATTAGAACTATGCCTTTCAGTGTTGCTAAAATTTATTTCTATCACAGATTTCCCTTTTTTTTGCTCTTACAGCCTTTGGGCACAGGTCTGCCTTTGAAAGAAAAGAGGGAAGCCTCCCTTTTCCATGAATTTCCACATTGTTTGTGCTTTTCTGGCATGGATCCAGAAAAGAGCAAGAGAGATCTGAAGTTTTTCTTTCTGTGAGTCATCACCAGAAGGGTTCTGAGGGGCAAAGGCACCTGGAGGGATGGAAGTGAAGAGAGGAGGATGGAGCATGGTGGGACAGAGAGGAGTGAGCCAGCCTGGAGAGAAGCAGAGTGTGCAAAAAAGAGCTGTGTTTTGTAAAGAAAAGTGAGCAAGGTTAGGAAAGGCAGGAAAGGCTAAAGAGATGCTTTTGAGGTGGTTTTGTCTTGAAGATGGAGTTGGCACTGAAGTGGGCAGGAAAGCAAACGAGAATTTCAAGTGTTTATCTCGTGGTTCAAGGCGTGAGGGCACTGGGAGCAGGGTGAGGAGCAATGTGAGCTACACTGAATATGTCAGATGTGAGACAACAGCAGTGAGAGCACTTCTGGAACAAGGAGTCTATTTTTTGGACATCTAACCATGCCAAAAAAGCATCCTCCTAGGGGGCTCCCAATTCTGGGTGGAAAGGATCATTGGGAGAGCATCAAGGAATATCTACAATATGTACATTTCTTCAGTTGCCACCTCAATGAAACATTTCAATGTGATCCTGTACATCGTTATATCAAATATTGCTACAGCACCTGGGGCCCCTGGGACAGAGTCCAGCAAAGCATTCCAGCCAGGGGACAGGAGGAATTTGCATTCTCCAGCACAGCATTTACGCATTCTGACATTTGCAGTGCAAGGGTTTATTGCTGATGACAGTGAGTAGGAGAGGAAGGGAGGGAAACAACTCTGTGCACAATGCAAGCCAGAAAATTTATGGAATGAAAACTCAGATACATCCCAGAAACTAGACCAAAGATCAGATTAATCTAGTCTTTTCTCTGCAGTTTTGTTGTTTTTAATTTAAATTATGGGACATAATTCATTCCTTGGGCTAAGGACACTGGCTTAAGAACTTGAGATCAAACACTGCATTTAGACTTGCCCACAGATGGGCAGAAAATATTTTACATTACTCATTCCAGCAGAGTAGTAATCTCAAATGAATCCTTTCACTGCTCTGATGTTGTTGTTATTATTTTATATTTATGCTCATATTTTTATAGCAGGCTGTTCACAAAAATATTTCATATGCCTATTGGTCATTAAACTTGGATTTCAGTATTTTAAGTATGGCAGGATACAACAGCATGGTTTTAACCTCTTGATGGATAAGAAAATACCTAATATGTAGTAAAATATGTAGTTTTCAGTAAACACATAATAACTGTGAAGTTACAGTTCTTTTTCCTCTTTATTTCCTATTATTCACCTGAAATTAAATGTTACTGAAGGTTAATGTTTGCTACTAAAAAAAAAAAAAAGATGGTTTTAATACAATCTAGGCCAGTTTACTATAAAACTTGAATATTTCCCAAACTGTTTTTTGCAAGGGAAGCAGGGGAAAGGAAGAAAAAGAAGAGCTGGGAAACGATTTAACTAGCTCTAGACCTAGCTTCACAATTCCTAACTTCATTTTTTAAAAATTACATCCTCTCTCAAAGCACATTTCTCATTTTATTTTGATGAGCAGCTCAGACAACTATTCCCAAAGTCCTGGTATTGCTGGTAGGAAATCCAGCCCCAAGAAGAGGTGAAGTTTCTGCTCTCTCTGCCGTTCCTGGAGAGTGCAGTGACCTGGTTTGTGCCCACATGGGTCACCTCATCATTAGTGCAAGGCATCACTGCAGGGCTGAGCAGATCCAGGCTGATAGCCCAGCTGTGTTTGTTGAGCTTGCTCTGAGCCCCCAGGGAAACCACAGCCACTCCTCATCTGCAGACTCTGTGCAGTGAGTCTGCAGCCTGGCAGTTTGGTAAGCCCAAAACTCCCGAGATCCTTGGAAACTCCGTTTTGCTTTGGTTTTAAATCAGTGATCACACGACGACACAAAGTGGTATCACCGCTGTCACTCATGGTGTCTCCTGTCTGCCACAACTAGAGGGACATTTTCAGACTGTAGAGAAGCAGGCTTTGGAAATAATTATTTCAGGGGAAAGAGAACACTCCTCAAGGAGCAGGAGCAAGAGTGTTTCAATGAGAGCAGGGCAAGCTCCTCTCGCACACATCCCTGCCAGTGCCAGTGCCAGTGCCAGTGCCAGTGCCAGTGCCAGTGCCAGTGCCAGTGCCAGTGCCCAGCTAACCCGCTCTGGCTGCAGCCCTGGCTCTGGCAAACACCTCTGTGCTGACCAGGGACACCCCTGGGTGGCATTAAACACACGATCTCTACAATGGTATGGTGAAGACACTTGATTGCAACAATCCAGGGTTCTTAAACTGTTAGTTTGTTCTGAGTTTCCATCTTTGTGAGGCACAACAGATGTGCTCAACCAACACCACAGACCAGATAGGAACAGCATCAGGTGTGACCAACCACAGCCCCACTGTGAGCACTGATTGTTCTAATCTTTGCTTTACAATTATGGAACTTGTTTGTCACCTCTAGTTCAGCTGAGTCATTCCCAGAATGCTTTTCTAGTTAGCCAGAGTGACAGAAGTGAGCAAGGATTTCACGAGGGCAGCAAGGCTCTCACTTTGCAAGCCTTTCTGCTGCACAACACCCCTGGCTGTTCAGTCCTGAGGCTCCCAAATCTCTGCCCCAGCTGCTGATCCCTGGGCACTCCTGGCCTCTCCATCCTCTCAATGAGCTCTGCCCTGACCCTTCCCATTCAGATCCAGACTCTCCTCCTGCCAATCACTCCACACCACTGCCTGGGGGGGTTGGGGGGATTTTCCCTCCTATTTTTGCTGTACGTGGGGGAAGGTGGGGAGGGAGAAGGAAAGGGTTGTTTTTAAAGCTTAGTAGAATCAATGAAGAATTTCAAGAATACAGTTTGTAGCATGTTATGAAAACAAACGCTTTGCCCTGGTTCACCGCAGCAAAATCACATGAAATGACACTTTTCTGCTGGTGGGAACACAATGTGGGTTGAAATAGAAGAAAAGAACACATAGGAAAGGATTAGTCAGAAGCAATCAAAGACCCTAACAGGCAAAAGAAAGCCATGGATGTCTTTGTGTGCAGCTGGAGGTGCAGCCCATCCCATCCCAGCCCAGCCCAGCCCAGCCCAGCCCAGCCCTGCCCTGCTCCCTTGCAGCATTCCCTGCTGATTTCCCATATTCTGCAGTTCTGCTCTCCCCCAGCTTTTCGCATCCTTGCCCAGGTGGGCCACAAGCCATCCAGTCTGATGTGCTGAGGCTCCCCGAGCTCGGCAGGATGAGTTCACCTGGCTAGAATTACTCACAGGTGACAAGGCAGGCTAATTCGAGGATTCAGAATTTGAGGATTCAAATCACGAAATGTTGAGATAGAGATTTTTAAATTTTGCCTGCAGCGTTTCATTCAAAAAGGTGCATCTACAGTAATACTTGAATTGTGTTAATGTATGAGATGACAAAGCTTAAATGCATAAATCTCCTACCAGTAATGAGGCAAATTTTGTTTCTTTCTTCTAAGACTTTTGTAAATTCTTGCCCTACAATCTTAAAATCTTACTGTTCCCAGTCTGGATCTTTTTTTCCCCCTCTGATCAGTATCAGCATTTAAAATATTTACTTTGTGTTAATTTCTTACAGCTGTAGCATCCTCTTTCCTTGGTTCTGAAACAACGTGGGTTGAACATTCCCTCACCCTTCGCCCCACTCCCAACGTGCTCCAGGCTTTTGCTTTCTTCACATCACCAGGAACATTTGTTTGCTGATAGTTGGGTTTTTTTTAATCTTTAACTGTTTACATTTAGGAAGAGACATGAAAGCAGCATTTTTTGAAATTATTTCCGATTATTTAAATGTTTGTACTTCCCAAGACCATAGCTTGAAATTACTCTGATGCATTTTGCTAATTGGTCTATTTGGTGGCTTGCTGGAAGCATCATCTCTTAGTTCAGATAAAAGCTACCAATCATTAGAGTAAAAAATGTTTATTCAGAAATTTCAAGGGTTTTTAGGGTAGCTTTGGAGTCTACAACATGATGCACTGGGTATAAAGTAATTTTAGACATGTATGGATCTTACTGGGCTGAGCCAAAAATGGAAAAGTGCTTCATGTCTGTGAAATTAATTTAAAAAATAAAATTTGCATACATTTATAAGTAAAAATTTAAGTCAAAATGTTTGTATCAGCACTGACAAAATTGCTTAATAAAAAATTTCGTTTGGGTTTAATTTTGCCAAAAGAAATAAACACTACCTGATTTCAAGAACAATGTAAGTACAACCAAAAACCCATGCAATCTGAAATATCTAATCAGACAAAGCTACAGGTGATCTTCCCTCTACTTAGACTGAAATTCTAGGTTCACTTTGAGTTCTAACTACAATATGTGACAAAGAGTTGTTTGCTGGTTTTTTTGCTGGTTTTTATTTTAGAAAAATATGTCCCCGAGCACCTTGCCTTGGGTTTTACAAGGAAAAGAGAACTGATACAAAAATTCTCCTTTTAAAATGTATTGAAGGTAAGGGCAAATGGGCTCATTAAAAGAATTGGAAAACTTTCTTGAAAAAGTGCAAATCCTCGCAGTGTGAGGTAAGGAATTACAGTTCCTCACCTTCCCTCCTCTGCTCCTCCTGTGTCACCAAGCTCTGCCTGACCCACAGTTTGCAAGCCAAAGGAAATGAATATAAAGCTTAGCCCTGCTCTTAGCTGGTTTTCAGGAGAGTTTTATTTTAGCAAACTCTTCCCCTGTGCACCAGTTTTCCTTCTCCCAGCAATGTGGTGAGCCTGACGCTGATTTGATTTGCTCAGCTCCTGGTGAGCAGCAAACCCCCAGGTCAGAGCAGCCTCTGGAGAGGGGCAGCGCCTCTGGGAGCTGCAGGTTCTGCAGGCTGTGCTCAGCATCACCAGAGACAACACCCTGAGAGACTGAAACCACTTAACGTAGGTTTGATGCTTTTCAAGGATCCCAGGAACTTGGGGAAATGCAGGAGCTCAGTGTGAGCAATGCAAGTACCTCACACCAGGGGAAACCAGAGAGATCCATTGCTCTTACAGGTGCACCTGAGGGAAGATGTGATCGAGAATTGCTCATCACCACCCAACCCAAACGTCCTTCCATCCCCCTGCCATCACCCTCCAAAGTGCCCAGTGAGGATGGAGGTGCAGAAACGTGCAGGCTGGGTTTGAAACAAGCTCCTGCTGCCTTTCCTTGCCTCCCCGGGCTTTTCGTGGCCCTAAACCAAACCTTATTGAGCAGAGGCAGCACGGGAGGATGGGGGAGGGAGGGGGAGAAGCGGCCGTGGTGGGGATTGTGTGACTCAAATAAGGTATTGAATTTCTGCGTTTCACAATGAAACACTCCAGGACAAATGAGGTGCTGAAGCAGGGTTTATAATTCATTGAGTAATAGGATTTTGTACTGTTTAGCAGGATTAGGCATGTTAAAGAAAGACCTATTTATTTCAGGCTGACAATGGATGAGAAAAGTGTATAGTGCTCGTCGTTGTTATTTTAAGCAATTTGCAGGATTACTCAGCAGAGCCCTGCGCTGCCCTATCTGCAGCGTGTCACAGCAATGCTGATATTTGGGTAATTGCAGCTTTCTCCACACAGTTGCAGAACCCCAGCAGCTGAAGGATCAAAGGTGTGAAGGTTGGTGGAGGGGAGGAGGGAGGGAAAGGAGCGATGGCAGGGGAGAAACAGTAGAAAGCAATTAAAACACTCCCTTATTAGAGCCCTGACCCCAGTGACCTCAGCCCGCCGAGCCTTTGGGACACAGCGTTCTGGGACTCCATGGGTTTGTTCAGGGCTTTTATGCTAAAGTGCTGACTGTGCTTTCTCCATCGATGTCTGCCATTGACATGGGGACTGAAACCTCTCTTGCAAAGTGGCTGGAGGGAGAAATTGTTTTTCACCAGCACTTAGGATGAGATTTCCTCTTACAGGCATTATTTTGTTCCTTCTTGCTCCTTTCTTTAAAAAAAAAAAAAAAGAGAAAACATGCCTGCATCCTTTGTTAAAAAAAAAAAAAAAAGGAGAAAACAAACAAACAAGCTGTACAGCTTTCTTACTTTTTAATTTCTTCATATTTGACAGTTTTCATGCAGTTGTTTATTTCTGTTGGCTGATGTGGAAACAAAACTATCAGCACACCCAAGCTAAGGTTTTGGAGCAAAAGGCAGAGCGAGTGGGACTTTTCTCAGCAGTGTTTATTCCTAAGCAAATGTATGAAACAGCAACTTCTGTCAGGAAAGTGGTCAGGTCAGGGAAGAGAAGCTGAAAGCCAGCTGAATTCCCTGGGAATCTGAATTGCAGCGTAATTAAACCAGTATTAGTCATTCACATCAACCTTTTTAATTGTGACCACTTTCTTTCTGAATTGAAAACATCTCAGGCAGTTTAAAAAACTCAAATCCTTTCTCTCCAGAAGCTCAGATGGCCAAACTCCACTGCCAATTAAGTTAAAGAATTCCTGTGGAAATCTGCAGAGGTTGCATAATGCACAGCTCTAGGCAATTTTAACCCTAAAATAAGCCCCAGTGGCATCATCACTTTGCTCTCAAACCATCGAGTTCTGCTGGGAGCAACAGAATGTCCACGTTTCTTCTGGAAACCCCAGTGGTGCTGAAGAAACTGGAAATCTGGGTGCCTAAACTGGGATGACTTCCTGCTGAACGCTGAATTACAAATATAACACACAGCAAATGAAAAATCTGCTTTTTATTCTTCTTAGTAGATGCAACAGGAGTCTGTTTAGAGCAGGGAGAAAATGGGTAATGGAAAACAACAAGAATCTCTAAAATCTTTGTGACAGACTCATTTGCTGGACTGAGGTGTTTTCAGCATTTAACTATTGGCACAAAATCTGCTGGCAGAACAGGGTGACAACTGCAGTGAGCATCTAGCTGATTTCCCTTCCTACCTCAAGGAAAGGCAAAACCTATTCAAAAATCCTCTGAAGAACAGAGTAAATTTCATACATGTATCTATTTTAAGCAGCACCTGCAGAGGGTTGTATTCTCATGGTCTGCACAGAAAAACTGTATTTTCATCAAGTCAGGAACTCACTGTCTTATGGCAGCAACAACAAAAACCTGTGTTTTGTTCTTCCCACAGTTTGAAAGCAGAAATGAAATATCTGACAATGCTAATCATCACGAGGAAGAATTAATTAGGAAACAATCTCTTGAAAATTGGCCTTTAGTGCAGCCAGAGACAGAACAGAGGGGGGTCAATAATCTAACAAAATGGTCATTAGCAGCAGTTTAAATGCTTTGATTTGACTGGATTCTTGCTAGGATCCAAACCAGCAGGTTACCCAGCAACAAATAATAAAAACAGGGTCAGAAAAATATATTCATGCAATCTGGCAACAGACACTAATCTGAAAGGCAGGAAAAATTATTTTGGACCACAGCACTGTGGATGGTAGGAATCGTATTTCCTGCTCAGAAAACATTTTACTGAGATGTGAAACCCTTTTTCAAACCAGAATTACACCTCAGAAAATTCCTGGGAGGTGAATATACCAGGTTGTGAAAGAATGGTCTGTATGCTGACCATGACATAGAGAAGTAAATAAAATATTGCAGATAAAATCAAATTTGGGCACTCGTGGATGTGCTCGTTTACAGGCATGAGAGCAGAGCTCTGAAGTAGCTGATGAACATTTCCTAGTGACCTCATGATCCTCCAGGAGTTTCTGAGAACCTCACTCCACTGGCAGCAAGGGATAATGCAGGAATTGCTGAAAGTTCAACTCCCAGGGCTCGTGAAAAATCTGTGTCTGTGATGTCTGTGATTCAAAACTTGGGATAAAATATGAAAGAATTGAAAATTATTCATAGTATTGTAAATTTTGTGATTTTTTTTTCTGGCTCGCAGTTTTGGAATCTCTTGGAATGGCAATACTGGCTGAACTTTTGGCTGCATTGCTCATTAGATACAATAAAAGGTCTATAAGTAAATTATGAGAGGCAGAAGAGCTGCAATTATTTACTTATCTATTGTTTTTGTGCAACAACTTCAAAGTATATTTAGAATCCAAACTGAAAAACAGCCCCACCTTGTCATATTTCTTCAAAAGGTACAGTCAAAATGTCACTTTAGCAGTCATACTGTGAGATTAGATTTTTAGACTTCAGATTTTTAATCTATTTCAACATGTAAAAAATTATTAGTACTCTGTGCTTGATGTTCTGAGAAACATCTGCCTGTCATACTGTTTTATCCTGACCCATTCTGACCAGTGAGTAAAAGTGGTTAACGAGAAGACAACCAAATCCATCAAAATTGTGTTTTAAAATAACCCCAAGCAATTATTCACTTCAGCCCCATTTGTGCTGTCAGTGGTTTGTGCTAAAAGCAGACTGAGAGGTCACATCTGAAATGTATTTTGAATCCAGTCGTTAGGAACAGCAATTCTGTATTTTGAATCCAGTTGTTAGGAACAGCAATTCTCAACAACACAGGTATTTTCCATCACCTGCAAAACAATGCAGGCATTCTGTGCAATGTGCTTTGAGGAGGATTAAGGTGATTTTAAATCAAGGAGCTCATCAGAAATGAGATGATGTCTGCCTGCACTGGGAATTTATCCACTCACAGTCCTTCCAGTCATTGTCTTTAACATTATTATAGCTGGAACCAAGTTTTAACACACTGATTCTTTAACTTGCATTATATTACAGGGCTTAGGATGGCTACTTCATTGAAAGACATTATTTCAGTCGCACACAGCATGTGAGTCATGCTGGCAGGATTTGGCCAGCTCTCCAAAGCAAAGATTCTATCATTCTTTGGGGAGTGTGAGATGAGGTTACTCAGCAGGACCTTGAAGGAATCCATGAACAATTCTTGAGCTCAGTGAAGCTCAGTACCAACCCCTTCTTTTATAAAGATAAAACAATAATGAAATGGGGAGCAAAAAACTGGAGAATGACTGCAAATATTGCAATTAGTTCTGCTTAGATATCGTAACATTCATATTCCTCTGAGCCACCAGCTCCCAAGGATTAGCTCTGACAGATACAACCTGCAGTACTTGTTCACAATATTTGCTAAAAAACCTGGTGTTTTCAGTTCTGCAAACTCAAACCACCTGTCCATACAGCCAAAGCAAATTTGTTCCAAACCAAAATCCACTGCAAGGCAACATGAGATTAGAAATGCTGATTCCAAAAAAGTGTCTTTAGACTTTAGGGAGCAAACCAGGAAAGGCTTTTGAAAAGTACATCAAACATGTCTTAGAAAAAAAACAGAGGTCTATTTGAAATGTGGATATTAGGAAGGTATTTGTTACTAAAACATAAATAAAAATACAAGGTGTAGAATATTAACTTTCCACTGCTGTTACAAGTGATTGAAAGCCTGGCATTGCCCAAAGAATGTGCAAATTTTCTCTCCCACTACTGGAAAAGAAATGAAAATGAGCCATGTCCCACAGGCTCTGTGGCAGAGCTGAGTTCAAACTCTGCTGTGTCCACAAAACCCCAACAGGGAAAGACTCAGTTCTGTGATGCTCCTAATGCCTAAATGGTGTCAAAGTCCAGGCTGGATCAGCATCAGTTTGAGAGGCAATTAGTGTTCTGAGAGTGGGCAGCTCTAGGATCACACCAATCTCCCCTGAGTCAATCCCCGCGCTGGGGAAGAGTGAATATTTACTCTCTCCTGTCATTTCTCAGACTTGCACTCTTTGGTTTCCATCTGTCTAACACAATGACACCTTGGTGTCCAGAAACACGAATGATAAGCTAAATTATCCCTGGTGAAGAGCATGTATTTGTGATCGGGTTTTTTTTCCCAGTAGAGTTTGTTTACACGAGAACATGTCAGTACCCATGCAGAGCAGAAACAGCACATATTCCAAACCCCAGTGACTTGTGTTTGCTCTTTCCCTCCCTTGGAAAGCTGGAGCAGGATATTTTCTTTAATGACAGATGACCCACAGCTTCCACACATTAAGTTTCTTTAAAACGTCAGCTGAGATACTCAACATCATTAGTCATTTTTAAAAATGTTAGTCCTCTTCCCTGGGACAGTGGCTGTTGATTCCACTCAGGATGAAATCTGATTCCCTGTTTAAATTGAATACACTGTGTTTCTGCAGTAATGACATTGGATACTGGACTGACCTTCCCAAATGTAACTAATGCTTGTCCATTTAGTAAAATGTAATGCTTTGACCTTCTTTCCCCACCGGAATTGTGATTTTTTATTTTTTGTTGTGGAAAGGAGGCAGTTGAATTTCACATATTACTTTGAGGAAAAGTACTGTAGCATTGCATTGTGGCTGATGTAAGTAACCATATAAAAGAATTCAATATTGAAATTAGTACCAAAATAAAAAGGGTATGGTTATAGAGGATAACCATCTTTTTATTGTTACTTATTTATTCCTAACTTTGACTGTATTCTCTTCTTTCCAAAATCAAAAATCACTTGTATAAGTCAGGCCTGTATTTCCTGAGAATGTATTTAAAGAGAGATCCCTTTTTACTACTTTTCACAATGTAATTAATCTGGCTAAGGATCTGATACTTTCTCTGCAATATTTATATGCACATGAGCCTTCGCACCAGGGTAATTTTACCACCCTAGAAGTGCCCTGTGCCGAAGTGGAAATTTCCTGATGTATCTGTGAGGTTGCACATCTCTAAACCCGCACAAGGCTTGGTGATACTCAGTTACTGCAGCAGCCAAGTTAAACTCTCTGGCTGCAGGAATTGGCACCATTTTTTCCTCCAGTCTCATGGTATCAAATGAAATAATCACGAGAGTGAGAGAATTCATTCCTTTGTAACTTCCCAGTGCCTCTTCAGAGCACTGCTCCTCCAGCCCTCCAGATTATTTTTACATGTGTGGCACTGCACTGAACACACCTCCCTAATACTGGGCTGCTTCTCATGTCAGGCTTGAAGCACTAGTGTTGTTGGATTAAATTCAATTTATAGAGCTATGGATATGAGTATTTGCAGGGCTGAAGTGCCAAGCTAACCAACAAGTGACAGAATTTAGCCCCATTGCAGAGTGCAGATCTGGCAGTGAATGGGATATGGGAACCTGTGCAGAGTGGAAATCTGAATTTTGTATTGCAAAGATGGGAAAGTCCTGCTGAGGAAACAGCAATCAAGAATAGAAAAATGCAGAATGAAATCCTCTATTCCCCACCCCCAACACTTCTAGAGCCTTTTTCTCAGCTAACTCTTCAATCATAATTTTTAGAGCTATATTTATCAGAAATGACAATTAGCACGTTGCAGCCCTTTAACACTGTTCACACAATAGTAGCAGCAAACTAGTATTTTAAATGTAGCAAAAAGGATGGGGTTTGTTTTTTGTTGTTTGTTTGTTTTTGATTGATTGAGGGTATTTTTTGGTGATGATTTCCTGGGTTTGAATAAAGCAATTATATATGTGCAAACAGAATCTTTTGTCAGCTCTGTTGTCTGTGTGTGTTTGGTTTGGAATACAGAGGCATGGCTGGGATATTTCTTTGGAAACTTGCAGGAGTCATTTCAACTCCCCTTGCAGCACCAGGAGTTGTTCACAGCACCACCCCAGTCCCTGTTGGGGTGACGACAAGGCTGGACACACCAAGGGACACAGTGGGTGTGCAATTCTGCTCTCCAAAAGCAGCCACAGAACCTTCCTCACTCGGTTCCTAATCCTAGAGGATGCATCAGTGCCAAAGAGCAAAATCACACAGGGTGTCACCTCCATACCTGAGCACCACCTCCTTCTGCCTGGATTCAGCAACACTGCAAACTTCTGCAGGTTGCTCTGCATTGGAATGGCAGTCTGTGTCTCCATGCTCTGTTTCACAGTCTGGGTGCACAGAGAACCAGCTGGGATTGCCCTGCTCTGATGGCACACAGAACCAGCTGGGATTGTCCTGCTCTGATGGCACACAGAACCAGCTGGGATTGCCCTGCTCTGATGGCAGAGAGAACCAGCTGGGATTGCCCTGCTCTGATGGCAGACAGAACCAGCTGGGATTGCCCTGCTCTGATGGCACACAGAACCAGCTGGGATTGTCCTGCTCTGATGGCACACAGAACCAGCTGGGATTGCCCTGCTCTGATGGCACACAGAACCAGCTGGGATTGTCCTGCTCTGATGGCACACAGAACCAGCTGGGATTGTCCTGCTCTGATGGCACACAGAACCAGCTGGGATTGTCCTGCTCTGATGGCACACAGAACCAGCTGGGATTGCCCTGCTCTGATGGCAGAGAGAACCAGCTGGGATTGCCCTGCTCTGATGGCAGAGAGAACCAGCTGGGATTGTCCTGCTCTGATGGCACACAGAACCAGCTGGGATTGTCCTGCTCTGATGGCACACAGAACCAGCTGGGATTGCCCTGCTCTGATGGCAGAGAGAACCAGCTGGGATTGCCCTGCTCTGATGGCAGAGAGAACCAGCTGGGATTGTCCTGCTCTGATGGCACACAGAACCAGCTGGGATTGTCCTGCTCTGATGGCACACAGAACCAGCTGGGATTGCCCTGCTCTGATGGCAGAGAGAACCAGCTGGGATTGCCCTGCTCTGATGGCAGAGAGAACCAGCTGGGATTGTCCTGCTCTGATGGCACACAGAACCAGCTGGGATTGTCCTGCTCTGATGGCACACAGAACCAGCTGGGATTGTCCTGCTCTGATGGCAGAGAGAACCAGCTGGGATTGCCCTGCTCTGATGGCAGAGAGAACCAGCTGGGATTGTCCTGCTCTGATGGCAGAGAGAACCAGCTGGGATTGTCCTGCTCTGATGGCACACAGAACCAGCTAGAATTGCCCTCCCTGCTGCCCCAGCCCTGGGCTGCTTTGGGGCACTCGGCTCTGCTGCTCTGGAGATGTGCTCACACTTCATGTAGAACACAGGAAGACACTTTTTGTCACCTAAAGCCATTTAAAGCTCGTTGGACACAAGTCTCCCTGCAGCCTCCTGGTCCTAAAGCACTCCCTCGCTGGTGCTGAAAGCTCCAGGACAAAGCCAGATGATCCATCCTCCAAACCTGTCCTCTTCCATGTGAGCACATTTTTCTGATAAGGTAAATTACAGAACAAAGGGAAAAGCACTGCTTCAGCCCTCCCTCCCCCCCTTTAATTATCAGTGGCTGGAGACACAATTAATTTTGGAATTAAGACTGTCTGCCTTCATAAAAACATATCCTTCCTTGTCTGGCTACACTTGGGGTTTTTTTTTTCCCAAGCAATGTTAGTAATTATCTTCTGGGTCGCCTCTCAGCTGTCAATGGGCTGTCTGTGTTCCCCTCTGTGGCTGCAGTGTTTACAACAACTGGCTGTTTGTGACACAATGTGGCACAGCAAGGGAGAAAAAAAACAACCCCAAAATGCTTCAGCAGGGCTGCAGAGGCTGCCAGGATGGAGTAATTACAGATGTCATACAACCTGATAGCATCTTTGAAGCGTGGGGCCTCCTAATGAGAATGATAAAACTTGGAGCGATTGTTTCACGTCTCAAACGTGGTATAATTACAGAGAACAAACACACAGTTCTGAGCTAACCAAACCCCTGACTAAAAGGCATGGATTTCACAAGCTTCAAACAAGAAAATGCCATCACAACCCACTCTGCATGATGGATCCTAAATGAAGGCATTCAGGAAGAAGAAGATGATCCAGGAAGGGTGACACAGATAAAACTGACAAGGATAAAACTGCACACATCAGAGGGCAGGGATTGCCTGCTGGTAAAATGTGTTGTGTTCATAACTTTGGAGACTGGAGCTCTTCAGGGTGGAAGAAACAACACCTGAGGCAGGTGTGGGTTGGATAATTTTGCCTCCATGTGGTCCTTGATGTCCCCTTGAAGTGCCCCAGGGCTGACTGTCACTGCAGCCCAGCGCTTACAAAGAGATCCAGAAATGAAGGCTGGGACTGGGATTGCAATTGTCCAAGTAAATGAGAGGTGTGCTGCAAACTGCAGCAGGAGATAGGCTGAGAGCAGGATGCTGTCAGTGAAAATGCAATAGGCTATATCCCTGGCCAGCCAATCCATTTCTCTCTGATTTTCATCTCAGAAATGCCCCTGCTGTGTTCCGATCCCTGAATGGCAGCTTCAGGGACAGCTTTCACCCTTTGGATCTGGACAGAGGGAGGAACATTTTCAGGAAAAACACAAACAAAAGGCACGTCTCACACTGGGAGCTGAAGCAATGAAGATGTCCAAACGATAATTCCAGTTCTCCTAGAAAATGAGCACTTGGCTGGCTTAGAAATCTCATAAACTGCTGGGCCAGAGTTCCTGTTAGCAGCACATGCTGTCTTACCAGACTACAACATCAGAATATCATCCCTCAGTTTCACCTTCTGATATGGTGATTAAGTGGAGCCTCCTTGCCTGTAATACAAAATTTCTAGAAAAATTGGCTCATTCGGTGCATCTCATGATTTTAGGATCCTATTTTGCAGCCTTTTTGTGTCCTCCTATTTAAATATTTAGAAGGCCTTCTAATGATACAACACAAATTTCCAACTATCATTCTACTTAAAAAACACAGCTTAATACTTTTTTTGCCCATTATTTTCTCCTAGTTAGTATCTTTAGCAGGAATTAGTGTATTTTTGCAAGGAATTATCTGGGCACGGGAGAGATTTATCTGGCTGAAGGGAACACCTACACATAAATTTCTGGGATTTGCACAGAGGTGCAAAGGTGATTGGGGATTTGCAGAGGGGATCAGCTCAGGGAATGGAGGGCAAACCCAGGGAGAGCCCTGCTTTAGCTGCAGGGCTGAGGAATGGATGGAAGGACAATGCTGAGTTTCACCTGCAGGTCCAGGCTGCCACCTCTGGGCCTTCAATATACTGAGAACAATGAGCAAAGCAACACAGGATTGACAAAAGGCAGTGAGAGGGCACCATGATTAGGTGGGAGGGTGGTTCTGACACCTCTGTGAGGCTCGGAGGGAATTCAGGGCCAAGTGGGATTGCACAGAGGTTGAGGAAAATCTCCCTGCAACCCTTGAAGCAGCAGCTTGGCCAGGGCAGCAGGATGAACACCCCAGGCTCTGCAAAGACACCATCAGAGCTTTGAGAACCAAAGTGCTCAGCGCTTTGATTTCATCTCTGGGGCAAACATCAACAGCAGGGTTTGCAATGAAGGACAGAACCTCTGTCTCCTAGAAGAACAACGAACAGGAGCTGCAGCAGCTCAACCTGGGTGTCACCACAGGAGCTTCAGCTCAGGTCAGTCCTTTCCATCTGGGAGCTGTGGCATTCACCCAAACAGTTGTGACTTCACAGGATCTGCACGTTGAAGTTACAATCCTGCATGGCTCTCTGTTGCAGTTCCTATCCCACACTTCCTCCCTGGGCAAAACTCTCTGTTCTTGCTGCTCTGTCCAGAGCCTGGATGTTTGCTCTGCTCTCCTTTAACTTGTGGCGATCCCTACGTGACAAAGACCCAAACACGCTGCAGTGGGACTATTTGGAAATAGCTGAATATTCTGTGAAGTCTCCAAAGAACTTTGGTTCAGAGCCTTAGAGGCTGAAAAGGAACAATGCATAAGCTCAGCAAACTCAGAGCCTTGGAGATGCATGAAGATGTGACAGAGCAGATTCCTGAATCCAGCAAAAAGAGGGCTGAAAGTCCAATTTAGAATACTTTTTTGGGGACATTTCATTCCCTCATTCAAATAACAAAAGGGATTCTGATACCTGCTCGACCAAGGGATTAGAAATAATGAACAACTGCCGTGTTTGTAGTTACTTTAACTGCATGGAAAGGAAACAATTGATGTATGTAGCATAGGCCAGCACTTATAAAAAACTACTTATATGTGCTGTAACTGCTGAGGACAACTCTGAAAGACATTAGCAGCAATAATTTCAATCACAGATCAACTGTGATTTTTTTCCATCGCTTTTTTATTTACATTCCTTTTCCTCTTCCAGGCTTTTTCTTCCCTTCATCTTTATTTTCTGCCTCACATTTCTATTCAAACAAATCAGCCAAATGTTTTAAACAAGAAAATGTGCAGCAAATTCAGTATCTGGCAGCTCCTTGTCCTTTTGCACAATGAACATACACTGAACACAGTTCTACTGCAACCTCAAGGCTTTGCAGACTTGGGAATCACAGTGCTTTTGTAAACCAATAAAAATAAATATACATGTATTTTTAAAAAGGATCCGGTTGCTCTCAGAAGAGCTTATAACCAAAATACTTTCCTGCTTCATACTCTGCAGTAAACAAAACAGAGATCAGAGTTACAAACTGAGGAATGCTGAGATTGATGTTTCCAAAAATTTGCTATCATCGAATTGCTCTGAAGCTTTCCCCCTATTCCTATATAATTTAATATTTCAAAGCCCCAGTGAGGAATCACCTTTATGCAGAGGATGCAAAGAAAGACACTGAAGAAAATGCATGACTGTGGAAAACTTTAAATAGCTCAGACAATCTAGAATCAAACGCAAAACATCCAGTTTCCGATTTGTAAGTTTACAAAAATTTCAAGTGTGAGAGTGAGAGAGAACTGAAGAAATTACAACAGTAAGAAAAACTCCAAATGTGTATCTGAAATAAAAATCCATTCCTTTACAAATTCCTTTAATTTGCTACCGTTCTATGATAAAAATTGTAATAAAATACTGTATGAGAAAAGTTATTTTCCAACAGATATTTAATAGGCTGTAAATAACTGGCAATGAGATTTTCCCTTTCATTTCTTGGGAGAATATGGTTATGTGAATGGCATCTATTCTCAACCATGGAATATAAGGAGGGTCCTTAATTCAGGAAAAGCAGGACAAAGAAGGCTCCTGGGAATTCCAGACCTGCACAAAAATCCTGATATAAAAGCAATCATTGACTCAAACATCAGGGAGGGAAGAGAAGAACAACAGGAGATGTCTTGAGCCCAATGTTTAAAGAGTGGTCATATGGAAAGTGGCAGATGGACAATCCTGTCCTAACAAAATCTTCCTTAAAATTCTCTCCATTAAGATTTTTTTTTTTTTTTAAACGAAAAATTTAAAGGACAACATCAAGCGCCCATGGAGACAAAATTATTAGTATTTTTTAAATGCTTCTTTTTGGAGTGCTGGTGCTTCTTCTCATCCTTAGAGAAATATGCTTTCAAAACAATGCCATTTGAAATGAACTCCCATCCCTACCCATGACAGCTGAGTGATGCATATTCCAGCAGGCTGAAGGAAGCAGGAGGTCAAAACATCTCACCTAAAATATTGTGAATTCCAAGTGATGCTGTATATAAATAGCAAATATAGCCAAACATACACATAGCACTGCCAGGTCTCTTGCGAATCTTTTTGAAATAGAGTGAATTTTGAAGGGAAAAAAACCCATAAAATACAGAAATCATGCTTTTCCTACTTATTTTTTTAAGTCTCAGTTGACAGCTGAGTCCTCCAATTAACAAACTTCTCTTTCTGCCTGGTCCTGCCATTGGTAACAGTGCTGGCTTTGAGACACTGCAGTGTTATCCATCAAGTGACATCGATCCAATTCAGAATTGCCAGAACTGCATCAGATGGGAAAGCAGGACAAACAGCAAGAGAGCTCCAAGTTTCCACTGATGTTTTCAATAATTAGGTGAACAGAAAAGCCAACTTTTGGAAACCAAACAAAATCATTTCTGATTAAAGAGCGATGCTGTCACCTTGCTAACAGCCTTTCAAGGAATTAATCACATCTAAGGGAGGAGAGATTATTTTCTTTCTAGTCAAGAACTGGTGAGTCACCACTGCTGGGGCTGCCAAGAAGGAATCACTGCACTCATCCTTCTACTTTCATTAAGATTTATTTCCACATATCTTGCCTTTCACACCTGAAACACCTTTTTACCTCCTGTTCCTTTTTCTGGCTGTCGAGTGTGTTTGTAACAGGCTCAAAAGGCAGCGTGGAAAGGCAGAGTTCCTTCTCTGGATTCTCCCAACCCTTTCCCTGTGGGATTGAGGCAGTTTTGCTCAGATCTGCATCACCCCACGTCAGCCAGGATTTATATCTGGCATGTCTGAAAGCTTTCTGAGAGATGGAAATCCATCTTGAAAAAGACAAAACAAAAAGCAGGGAGAAAGCAAGCTCCCTGAGCAGTAGAAACTCCCCAAGTAAAGCAGGCTGGAGGCTGAGGTATGTGATTTAATTGGGGATGTATTTAGGCTAGCAGGAAATGCCACTGATAAGAAGTTAAGGACTCAATGGACAATGTTTTCTAAGGGATTTCAAATTCTTTGAGGGGCCTATAAGGCAGAAGTCCCCTTACAGTCTGTGCTGCAAGCAGAGTTAATTGTGGATTTATAGATGTGGAGAAAAGGCTTGATAGTTATCTGTAATAAGCCTAAATTGGAGAGAGACAACCTGAGGTCAGAGAAGTTATTAGTCTGCCACAGAGAACTTGTAAGGAATCCAGAAAATGATGTGTAAGAAACCTCAAACCCACCTCCCCCTCCTTCCCAGCTTGAGGGAGCACTGCCTTCATCATCCTCACTCCCGAGCTGACAGCACAAATCAGGGCTTTCCCCTTTCCCCTGGTAAATTCCCTTCCCCTTTTCCTCCCAAAATCCAGATTTAACCATCACTCTGTTAACCACACTCACAAGGAGTCAGCCAAGGCAGCTGCTTTGTGGAACACGGGGATTTTTCAGGATATCACCATGTTCTGGAGATGGTCTTCCTCAGACAGGAAAAATGGTATTTGGAGGCCAACAGCAGCTCCTCAGCCAGGCAGGCAGACAGCATTTACCTGGCTGAGTCTGCAGCTCTGCCAGAGGATGGAGGTCACAGTTTGGGAGAGCTCCAGCTGGGATGCAAAAGAGCTGGAAAAGTTCTGGAGGTAGTGGATTGAATGCCAGTTTTCTGTGTCGTCAGAAAGATGAGGTATCTACAAATGAACAAATTATTCACCCTGGGGCTCTCTAACTTAATTTGCTGTATGCATGTTAAATCAAATTAAATTCTTGCCTTTCCAAAAAGTTACTTTACTGCATTTCCAAAGGTGCAGCTTGATCAGCTGCCTGTGATTTCACCAGAGACCTACACTGAACAGACAGTGCCTGCCAAACCTGCACACACACACACACTCTCAAAAGTGTTAAAGTGCCTGCTCTAAAAGGAGAAAAAAAGAAAAAGTCCAGTCTTCCTGGCTCTGTTTGACACTCTCCACATTCTGAAACACAGCAGTCACGGGCAGTTTTCAAGGGAGAGATTGAAACAGAAAGAGTGATGGCAGAGCAGGACTCCCAGGCTGGGCTCAGCTCTGTTCTCCCAGCCCAGGGCAGTGTGTGCAGGAATTCTCTGCCTCCTGCTGCACTGATAGATAGGTGCTCAGACCTCACTGATTTTGGTACTGATCATGCAAAATTTGGGAATGCCAATCCTCTGAACACGCAAAGCAATGCTAGGAATGAATTCTTCATCTTGCCTAAAATAACGAAACTGGCAGAGGCAGAGTTCCGTGCCGTGCTGGCACTGGAGCTGGTTTTGGTGGGAATTGGACTCCCCCTGCTTGCCCACCACCTCAGGGAACACCCAGGGCTGATCCCATGGCTTGCTCAGCCCTTTTTTCTGTCCTAAATCTGCTCACAAGGGCTTTAGTGGTCACCAACTGGAGGGACTGGTTTTGAGGAAAAGCAGAGTGGAGTGGAGTGTAAAAGTTCCTTTTGCAGATCCCCACTAATTGCTGTCCAGTTTTCCTGCCCAAAGGGAGGAGTTGTGCTTCTCTCTTTCCCTTTTAACGAATTAGTTTCAATTTGGGTTCTGAGTGGGATAAAAGCTATCTTTAACAGAGCAGGGGAGTAGAAATAGCTGAAGAGCCTGGGTTTAAAGAGTCACAGCCAGGAGACTGCAGCAAGATGTGCTCCCACCAGAAACATTGTGCTGAATTTTGGGCAAAGTACGTCTGTTTCCAACACCACAGATAGAAGAAATCAACCATCCATACTTAGGTCATTAAGTTAAATGAGCACGCTTGCTAAAGACATCATTCCTAACATGAAAGAATTTTTTTTTGTAACCTATTTTTTTTTGTAAGCCTAAGATTTCATTTTCTTGTGGATAGCTGCCCATCAAATGAGGGAGAATTTCTTTTCCCTCCAGAAAATACCGAGATCTGTGTAAAATCTTCATCAGAGACTCATGTTCGATGTTGATTTCATCTGTGACTAAGAAATTACACCAAGGCTAGAACAAATCTGTTTCTACACCTTGCAATTCTCATGAGTGACAGCATTTAAAATGCTATAAATTAAAGTCCTTTCACATTTCTTGTGACAGATGTGGTAAAAATGAACAACAAAAATCAACTATCTGCCTCAACCTTTGATTCAGAAAACTCAGTGCCAAACTGCAGCTGTGTTCTGCAGCATTCTGGACTGTGACTTTTTTTTTTTTAAATTTGGATGGAAGAGATGCCAGTTGGATTACAAAGCACTTCACACATTTGCAAAGATGTCTGGATTTTATAGTGCCAGGAACCAACTGCAGGTTTTCACAATGCTTAAGATAAGAATATAAGTTGCTGCTTCTGGAGGTTTTACTGGATCTGTATTTCAAAACTCCCCTGAATAATTCCAGTGCCAGGATGCACTTCTAATTCTAGTCTTACAGTAGTGGGGCACAACCCAAAAAAGGATGTTTCAGCACAAAAATCTGTGCCCGGCAATGACCAGGCTTAGCTTTATTTAGCTGATGGTACCTGATAAGCCACAGCCACAGTAGTGATGTTACATGAGGAAACTCTCTCTTCCTAAGTTTTTTTTTGTGCAATGATTTCCTTTCCTTTAATTTACCAACAGCTACATAAGAAAAGAGGAAAGAAAAGCAACCAGAAGTGTTTTACAGCTGAGTGAGAATGGAAAAATCTTAATTTCTATCATAGTGTTCTGGAAAAGTTATGTACAACAAACAAGCACCAGGTTTGTGATAAATACCCAACAGCACTGATAGTAAGAGAGTTATTACTGCTGTTCTGAACCAGAAATGCCAAAAATCAGCACCCCCAAAAATGAGAATGGAATGAAAATTACAGATGAATCACAGAGCTTATTTGCCTCTGTGCCTCAAACACAATTCTCTCGTTTAATTCAGAAAAGAAGTCAAAGTACATCTGGTGAGTCAAATCTCTGACCTCACTAAAATCTTGGAGCTAATCTGGTGATTATGGCATTTCCTTATGGCTGTTCTAATTTGGGAGTTATGATATCATGACTTTCCTATGATAAGCTGTTCCTTCTAAACACACATTTCGATTAACAATAATATATAAAGTATCTCTATGTGGCCCCCAAAATAGAGATAAATCAGGGGAATATTCTACTGGGTAAATCTTGTAATTAAAAACACATTAATTGGCTTCCAGATCATATCCTAGGTATTGGAATATTAAGGAAGCTCTGGGGCTGTTCTGGTGGCTGCAGGAGAGCCATTCATTGCTTTTGCTGCGTGAATTTCTCCTGCAGAAACCTGGCACCAATTCTCAGTGGCTGCACAATCCACAATTTCCAGAATAAACACAACCTCCTCCACAGCACCTGAGTAAATCCGACTGGCTCCTGAAAACTGCTCATTTTCTTCCTTTTGGAACAGATAATTGCTTCAGAAAGCCCAGAGTGAAGCACGGAGTAATGAATATTTGAAGGGATGCACAAGATCGTCTCACCCAGGCTCCTGTCCAAAGCACAGCCATCCCAGGCCAGGTGACTCAGTTGGTCTCAGCAAGTTTTGCATCTCTCCAAGGATGGAGATTCCACCTTTTTCCACCCCCAGCTCCATCTGTCCTGCATTTCCCATTGCTGCTGCTCCCCTGGTCTGTCACTGGGATGAAGTTTTTTCTCCTCCCTCCCATCAGGTGGTTGCAGACAAGGTTTCCCCTGAGCTTTCCCTTTTTAAGCCTTTCCTTTTAATTCCCCAGTGCCATGGATAAGTCAGGTACCCCAGTCCTAAATATCTTGGACATGCTCTGCCAGCCAGAGGCAACAATTGCAGATTAAAATGCCACGTAAAAAAAAAAGCATTTGAATCTGGTTAAGTATAAAATAAAGTTTCCAAGCACTAAGGAGAAGTCATTTCTGAGATGAAAAGGTTGTCTGATGCACCCTCAATGCTCTCAGCAGGTCTTTCAGGAGGACTTGTGCATCACAAGGGTTTCTGTGGCACACCCGGACCTTAGGAACTTCTTCCGAAATGCATCGTTATTCAGTGTCACCCAGCAGAAAGCACAAGCTGTAATATTTACAATGAGCTCAGGAACATCACAGCTTTACCCAACCTGAGCAGGGAGCTGAGCCCCCAGGCTGTGCAGGGGAAACTCCCTCCAGCATCAGAGCAGGGAAAACAGCAGCAGCTGCCAGTGGAGAACCCAAAACCAACCTGAGGGACACAGCCTGAGCCAGCAGGAGCTTCTCTGTCACAGGACACTGCCCTGGGGGTTATTTATGGAATACAATATAGGGATTTATAGAAATACAGAGATGGATAACAGATGTCCAATAATCCCATCAGAAACATGCAGAGAAAGCCTATAAAAAGTCAATTATTTGCTGTTGCTGATACTCTCAAACCTAACCCTCAGTAATGCAGCTCAACCACACAACAGCACAGCTCAATCACAGCAAAGCTTCTGAATCTGCAACCCTGCATCAGATCTCAGAAATTAGCAGCAATATGAACCACCTCTGAATGGCCCAGGTAGTGCTCTCAGTCAAAAATACCACATATCGATTACATTTCCATTAATAATTAGCTGATTTGTTTTGTAGAGAGATATTTATACTCTGACTTCCTATAATACGTCAGAGACAAACACACTTCCCTTAAATTATTAATATTTACTAGTTGTGTTGTTGAAGGCCTTGGGAGTTCCACACATTAAGCTCTCAATTTAAAAACAAGCAAACCAATCAATCCCCAACACTGGAGAAACCATCCCTGGTTTATCCTAAAATACAACTGCAGTTCTGAAATTTAAACCAGATTTGTTTCTGTGGAATGGAAGCAAAATGGTGCTTATTAGCAGTTTGGTCACTTGTTTTGATGTTGCCAGCATCTCCCCAGGACATGAACAATTAACAGTGGGACACAAATAATTAACAGTAGGTCCCTCAGAGAGACTTCCAATATTTCTGTGCTTTAATAATGCCTGGAGTCTTTCAGATATTGAAAATTATCATCATTGTATTCCTCTCTTCCTCCTAGGTAAGTGATCTTCAGACTCTAATAAAATCATCCCAGTTGCTTAATTAGTCTCAGATTTTAGAAAAAGAGCTTGATCATAATTAATTTACTTTATACGAAGTTTTAAGATCACCTCCAACATGGTGTAACAGGTCAGCTGCTGCACATCCCAAATGCCACACTCGCATCAGGTAGACTGACAGACAGACTCTTAAGATTGACTCACCATTTGATTTTAAAATTCTCCTCTAACTATGCGCTTTAATGAAGTTGTCTGAGCCATTTATTTATTCATGACCACTGATGCAGAATTACAGCTTTTAAATGGTGAGGTCAAACACCATGTATTCCTTCCTAGAGAAATTCAAGCAGAATTTTTTCCTCTAGCTATACAACATGGACACAAAAATCACTCTAACAGTTACCTTTATACAAATTGTTTTGGCCAATGGCTTTAGGTCATTAAGAGTTAGCTCCTATTGCTGGTAATTTCCAAGCTACAGAGAAATGTTATGTATTTAAGAGGCTTAAATGCTTATTAGCTCAGTCTTTGACAAGTCAGCATTTTGTCAATTATTGCATGGGGTTTTAATGCCTTTAATGATACCATGCTCTTAATGAAAATTCATTTAATCCAGTTGAACTACGAATTCAGTTTTTCCTGATGAGTGTCACAATTCAGTACCCTTCTTCTCCATTTATTTTTCTCTTTATCGAAGGTAGTCCAGCTACACAACTCCCAAAAGCATTTACTTTTTTCATAGACTGGAGATTTCCTAGGGAATGGAATGTGAAGCATTTGGAGGTTTCTTGCACATGGAAGTATGATAAGAATTTCTAGTCTCAGTGCTGGAAAGCAGTGAGTGTTCAAAAAAAAAAACTACTATGTAAAATAAATGCTACTTCTAGGTTACTTCTGTTCACTGTTATCTAAGGATTCACCTTCTTTATTACAATGTGTTCCAGCATTACAACCCAACCTGAAAGCTCTTTCCCTTTCCATCCAGTTTCTCAAAAGACTACTTTTTACACAATAATTCCGTGAAATTAGCTCAGTGAAAAAGTTACTTTGCTTAAATATAACTTTGTTTGACACAGGAGCACGGGGAGGTCACATCCAGATCTCTATAAAAACGTGTGTGCTTGAGGGGTAGGAATATAATTCCCTAATAATTGAATACTGACATAACCATTGCTTACGAATATCAGCTGAACAGACAGACAGAGGAAAAGGGCTTTTCCTCCTCAGAAAAGGAATTGCCACTGCATCAGTGTGAACAGAAAAATAAAATCTTCAGAGGAAGGGATGCCAGACTGTCAGCTTCACTTCAGTGGATCTCCAGTGCCTTCCATTAATGTTTGCTTTTTCCAGGATAAATATCTTCAGATAGAGGTCCTTTAGCTCTCTCACTTCACAGATGTATTTCTACCATCCCAGCCATGCCTGGTTTCGTGTATGCAGTGATGAGGGTCAGGAGGGCACTATAAAACAGATCCCTCAGGTCAGGAGGCCTCAAACAAAGGCAAATATTGCTAAAGGCAACATCCCCTTCACTGCTAAGTGAGGGGAACTAGAAAAACACCACATTGTCTTCATCAGAATATTTCTGCCTCCAACAGCTGGAACGTTTCAGCTGCACTATTACTGGGAGAGAGGAGCACAGTGATGGTTTTATCAGTGGACATGGACAGCTACTGCACAAGCCAGGATCAGGCTGTTGTAGGTGTGCTGGCAAGAGATTCCTGGGAGCAGCTGGAATTGGAAAAATACACTCTTCTGGTTGTTTGAGTCAGACGTTTTAGGCTCTTTAGGTGCTATATGACACATTTGCTTCTTTTTGTTTAGGTAAACAGTGATTTCTGTCACAATAGCAAAAAACCCCAACATTATAATAAAGCCTGACAGTTAATTTAAGTAAGCAATAATGGGCTATGATGAATGGCTACAGATTATCTTCAGGAATGCTTCATTGCCCTAGAAGCAAAAAAGAAAAGAACATTGTATTTTTTTTATCCTATCCAATAAGTTCTCTGGGGAATCAAGCTATCTTGCTGTCTCCTACAGCACATGCAATTTTCTTAGGAATTAAATTTTGTATTTAGCTCTGAACAGCAGGTGTTTTCCAGAGAATTATAAATCAGACATCCAAGCAGCAGTAACACAAATCATGACTGACTATCCTTCTGAATCAGCACCAAGGACTTTTCCTATTCCAAGACCACTGTGGTTAAAGTCCGCACTAAACTGCTTTGTGCCATGTGGTGATATTTGACACTTTGAGAAAGATCACACTCTTTTGCAGGAAAACCCTTTATGATCTACTGAAGATTGTCCAAAATTTTTGTCTTCCCCTAGTCAGAGATCCAATCTCAAACCCACATCCATGATAAGCAGGTAAAGGATGTCAGCTTAATGAGGTTATGTTCCCTGATTGCCACTGGGATGGATGTGCCTTCAACATGACCTTTTCCAAAGTGAGCCAAGGCTCTGAGCTCAGTGAGAATCCACAGAGAGATCAGAGAGAAGGAAAGCAGCGCCTGACTGCACTTGCTTTATTCAGTAGTGCTGCATGCAGTTTGCTGGATGTGGCAGGAATTTTAGCAGGACAATCTGAGAGTCCTTGTAAAAAACAGGTCTGAACTATTGGCCTTGAGCAATCTCAGCACCCCCAGCAGGTTAAAGGAGCAGCCCAAATACCATGATACAGCAATCACAGTTCGAGACTGAGTCACGAAAAATAAACTTCAGACAACATTCCTATCACCTTGAGGAGGTGATTAATTTAGGTATTGCAGCAACCAAGATTTAGGCACTCAGCCCCAGCAGGGCATTCCAAAAAAATGCTCAGAGCAGTCTGGAGCCATTTCAGCACCTCTGGCAGACATCACCTAATATTTGCTGAGCTCCCTCACTTGATAATGGAGAGAGTATTTTTGAATGGATTACTCTGCTCTCCTGTACAACCAGCACCTCCTCCAAACAGCTGCTGATTCTCACAACTCCTCCAAGTTCCATAAAGCCATTTGACTGTGGTAGCAGAGCTGCTGCCAGTGTTTCATAAGTCCTGGAGAGGACCAGCTCTGGTTTTTGTGCCAGTGCCACCAGTGAGGCTGGGAATGCTCTGCTCCCCTCTCAGTTCCACAGCCCAGGTTGGGGCTGAGATGTTCGTGGATTGACCACGATCTGCACAGCAGAACCACTGCAGGAATATCACCCAGCACTGCCTGAGCCCTGCAGGGAAACACACCTGCTTTTTTCAAGTGATATCCATCCATCTTGGAGGGCAAGGTTTTACAGTGGAAAGACACAAAATCATGTCCAGCAGAGATGCAGGTGTAGAATTCTGACAGATTTGTCATGTCTTGAATACTGACATATCACCTGAGCACCCAGTGGGGGAAGTTTCCTCAACTCTTTGGAGCCACTCAGACATGACCTGTGGGAGCTGAATGGGATCCAACTGGCCCAAGGCCAGCTGGGACAGCAGCAGCTTCATCCACTGCCACTGCACACATCCAAATCTTTATTTTACTTCAGGTGCACAGAGATTTGTTTGTGCCTACCTGTCTGAAAAAAAAAAAAAGACTCTCAGGGTGGAAAGCACAACCAACCAACCAAAAAAACCCCAAATAAACATAAAAAACAAATCCCACCCCCCCAATCGGCTCTTCTGTTTTTAAACTCTTTAACTATAAACAAACAGCAGTAAGTTTGTTGTGTTTCTGTGATCCTGAGAAGCAATGTCTATGTTGCAGTGTGTTTTCCCAAGCATCTGTATTGTAAAGATGTTTCCTTTGAATACACAGAGAGATCAGAAGGGCTGCTCCAGCATTCCCATGGGAAAGTTTAAACTTGTGAAACAAATGTTTTCATTGGCTGTGCTAAATCGCAGTTTAACTTTTTTTTTTTTAAAAACCAAGTGCAATTTACAACCCACATTATTACTGCTGCTTTGTCAAAAATATGTGATTTCAAGAGAGTAAAAATGGAATTGCTCCTAAGGGTTTGCAGTTAATGGCTGAGGGACTTACAGCAGCATTGTTATTTGTTCACAGATGGATAACTCGAAATGCTAGCAGTGGTTCAATGTTTAAACAAACAACTTCTAGAAGTAATTGACTGTTCAATCGCTTTTGCTTCTGGATAATATCAGCTCTCCCATTTCCAGTTTTTCTGCCTGTCTTCACAGGCCCTGCTGGTACTGCATTTGTTCTTCGCCTTAGAAGTCCTGAGGCACTTGTTCTACTATCATCAGTCACACTAATCATTTTTTATGGCTTTGATGGCAGCCTATATTATCATATTAAAGTATTATCACCATTGGTACATACCAGTTCTTACTCATGTTTTACTTAAAGAAAAACCAATACGTTGCTTGAAAAGCCAACACATTTCTAGCCCTGCGTCATCAGAAAATTCAAGTGATTGTAAATCTGCATAATTTACATCTTTGTTGGCTTTCCATCTTAGTGTATCTGAGATGGACCTCTATAACCAATTTGACAAAGAAGCAGTGATCACAATCACGTTTTGTTCTAATAAACATCATGAAAATAGAAGCAGAAAAAGAAGATAAAAAAAGGAGCCCCCATCAGTGGTGCCCCACAAGGAGGAAAGACTGCAATATAAACTCCTCTTTTATTAGACACCAGAGAATGGAAGCACACAAGAGGCTCTGCAAATATCCCAGCTGTGGGAAAAGCTTCAATTGGAAGTTGGATTTTACTGGACATCAGAGAGTTCAGCCACGAAACTCCAATCCATAGGAGCCCAAGCTTCACTGGTTTCACTCCTCGCAGACAAGATGTTGGTAAATAGATCTGTATGTGAGTTTTGATCCCAATTCCATGGCCTCTCCTGGATACATGCAAATGTCAGTAAATGCCAGCAGCACAGCCTCAGCTGCAGGAGATTCTGTCTGTCTGCAAGAACAAAGCACTGCAAACCAGGAAACCTTGGCGCTCTTCCTGACTCTTTCACCAGGCTCCGATGTGTGATCTCAGGAAAAAATCAAAACATTCCCATGGGTCAGGCTTCCTCTACCCATATATATTTATGTTTATCCAGCACTTTGTGATTCCCAGCTAGGAGGTGAGAGCGAGGAAGTTTGGAAGTGCTGCTAATATTGCTCATTTTCCTGCACAGCACACCTGACTCTACTACAACGTTAATTGTTCTTTCTACAGTAATTTAACTTCTTTAGTTATAGAAGTCCTCTCTCCAGTAAAAAGTAAAAAACTATCATTTCTGAGCCTCTCTCTCAGCCAGTGAGGGGATGCACCCAATTAATACGCAATGCAGTTTAACAGAATATTAAAGCATAACAACATATTAAAAGCCACACATAAAACTTTTACTGTAAGGGCAGAAAATTATACAAGTGACAGATTTTGAAAATTACTCTATCTTAAAAGAAAAAAAAGGATTTTCAGACTTCTTTTTCTTCTGCTGAAGCAGCTGTCCAAGAGGAACAAATTCTACATCCCAAGAATCACTTAAAGCAAAAGTTTTACCCTGCCAGTCAAGGCTACGAGACTGAAACACTTTTAAAATGAATGCCATCTCAAAACTCTAGAACAGCAGGTCTTGGATACCTTAAAACATCTCTTTGTGCTAAAGACTCGTTTTGAAATCCACCCCTGGCTTTTCCCCCAGGGAGCCAAGATGAAGAAGGCAGAGGGGCAATTTGATCTGAAAGGACAGTGAGGGACTCTGGTGGTCAGCAGGGCTGTGCTGCCCTGGAGAGGTCATCCCAGGACAGCCTGGGCAGCCTGAGCAGCCTGCTGTGCTGGGGGAGGATTGCTGCAGCACTGACACACCATTTTCCATGGGAAGGGAGTGGCCAAGGACAACACCAAATTCCTGAAGTTAGCTCACTGCGGCTCAGCAGAGCCCTTGCAGAGAGTGGGGAGAGGCAGGGAGAGAAAAGGAGCTGACTTGTCCTTCTTTCTCTTCCTTTATCCGTTCCACCCCCATCCCACTACCACCATAACTCCAATTATTGCTGCAGCAAACAAGCAGGCAGGAAGTAAGCTCAGAGACACATCCACTGTCTGTCTCCCCTCCAGGCACCGAGGATGGGAGCTCACCATGAACAGGAAGTGTTTCAGTGTTATGACTAGGCCAGAGAAAGCAAAGCTTTACCTAAAGTAACACTGGCAAAGGCCCTATTAACAGAGCACATAGTCCCTTCATGAGGTCACCTCTGCCCTGCTCTGGCTGCCCCCAGGCTGACTCTGACCTCAGCAGAGGGGAACAAAGAGCCCATGACAACATGGCTAATGGCACACAGCCCCACTGCTCTGCTGGCCCTTCATGCACAGAGCTTCCAGCCCAGCCCAGCCACAGCCTGACGGCTGTTGTGACAGAGCCGTGGCGCTGAAGAATGGCTCCAACAGGCCGTCAGGATGATCCCTTCTGGCAGTGCTGAGGGATCTGCCCAGCTCCAGCCTCCTGTTATGATTTGGCATTGTTGGCCAGTTGGGAATTCACCGTGTGAACAAAAGGCACAGCTCTTTGCTGGGCTCTGCCCACGGATGGCCCTTTGGCCAAAACTGAGAATGGATGTGTTGAAATGTCCCCAAAGCCCTTCATCCTATTTCACTGCTCGGGGCCAGCAGATAATCAGAGGAGAATGCCAGCAAAACCCAAGAAGTCTGCTGAGGCAGCAAGTGCTAATGCAATTTTTTACCACAATATATAAATAACCCCCCAAGTTCCTCTCATAAGCACATGTGGGAAAAGGAGCATGCGAAGCTTTTAGCACGCAACTCTGCTGCTGCTTTGGAATAGTTAATCAAATAAAAGCTTCCAGAGCTCTGACTAATGAAAATCTGCACCCTGCATTTGCTTTGGCAGTTGGACACCAAGATTATGTTACTAAAGCAATGGAGCTTGAAGACAAAAAAGAGCCAACTGAGGGAATTGTGCTGAGGAGGAGGATGAGAGGAGCGAGATGGTGTGAGATTCCCACAGTGTGATTCGAGATCCACTGTTCTTCTTTTCAGGAAGATCTCCAGATTTCTGCATCAATATGAACATCGGTGTGGAAATGAACACAGCGCAGGAGTGCTTGAAAATAACATTTCATCTCCACCTTATCCAGCTCTGTCTGCCTTCACAAAAGCTGCTGCTTGTGGGCTGAAGGAAAACCCTCAGCTGTCTCCTACATCACATCGATGCCTGAATTTTAACAGCCAAATTTTAGTCTAAATTTTAATCCTGCCGTGCCTAAATTTTAACATCCATTACCAATATTCAGATTTCCTTTCTTCACTGAGAGGTGTTGATATTTCAAACATACATTGATATAACTTAATGGCTGCTAATGTCAAATAAAGCTGATCTATTTCTTTTATCTCACATTTTTAAGGTGATTTTGGATACCAGGAGTACCAGAAAAAATTAAAAATTTTCATGGACCGTTTCTGGAGGCCAAGGGCATTTTTAATTGCAGTTTAAGACTATAAAAGCATAACAACATATTGCTGTTATTATGTTTTTATAGTATATATGTAAATAAATACTATTTTGTAGAATATATGTAAATATATAAATAAAAATATTATATGTTTTATTCCTATTGCTATGAACATTGTGTATTCCTATATTTTTAAAACAAAAATTATTTTGCTTAATTGAGCTGACACAAAACACTTCAGCTGAATTAATCTCAACATTAAAATGCATTTCCCATTGCCATAGAGAAGTTCCAGTTCAGATCCTATTTAGGATTTAGCTTTCTATAGCTCGCATAATAAATTCCAGTTGTGTAACTCCATGATGGGTTGCAAACTGTTATTTTATGTCAGAAATAGCCCTCTGGTCAGCTCAGACTCCAGGAAACAAAAGGGATCTTGGATTTCAGGTCTCAGAGGGAAATGTGCTGCTTGGAAAACTCAGGTATATTGAGTTGTTTTAAAACGAAATGTTTGCAATGCGTTCAACTAAATTCTAATGGGCACCAAACTGACCTGAAACAATATACTGCAATTTGGGTTTCCTGCTGGGTTTTGGCAACATTTCAGGCTCTCACATGGAAAAAGTAGATTTTGTAGACACTGGGTTTTCCACTAGACAATGGCTCTCCAACAGGTCCCGTCAGTCATTGAAATGATTCAGTTTTTCAGTGGATACAAGATCTTTTCTCCTCTTCCACTCTTCCCACCCCTGCCACACACAAAAGAAAGGGCCAAACCAGCAAATGGGAAGGGTAAAAGTAAGTTAAATTACACCAGACACCACTTGGCTTCCTTGGATTTCTCAGCTCTATTTCCATGGCTGCCAACAATTCCTTCCTCCAGTTAACTCATTAACGAGCAGACAAAGACCATCCCTCAGCACATCAGCCTGGGGCTCCAAGGAAACTCACCAGAACTCATCCAGAATCCATTCTTCTTCTGGAAATGCTTTCTTCTTTTCTGGACATCTCACAAAGGATATCCCAGGTCAGCCTGAGCAGTGGGAATACCACTGGCCATGAAGAAACGTGACTGATGAGATAATCAGTTTGTTTTTAGCCTTTGCCTGATGGGAGCTGAGAGAACCTAAAGTGAGAACTCAACTCAATCCAGCTCATTCATGTGTCACACCCTGCAGAAGCCAGGAGCATGGCAGCACACACCTCTAGGCTATTAATTCTTTTACCTTTTTTAAAATGTGAATGGGCCATCAGAAGCTCAGCTTCCCAAGCTGTCAGAGAGCCTGGAAAAGCTGAGGCAAATTCAGATGTCACTGCAAGGCTCATTTCCTGCACCTGTGTGAGTAAACAATCCTCTCCTGGGTCTGGCTTTAACTGCAGGTGTCAATCTGCTGCAGGGGAATTAAAAACCTGTCCCCAGGTCTCTCACCTCGCAGGTGGAAGGGTGGAGCAGTCTGGCACACAGGGGTTAGAGCACAGAAAAACGAAATTGTGCTTCTCTTTCCCTCTGCCTCCCTTCTCTCCCCTTCCACATAGAGGTTTGAAGTAACTCTTGGCCCAGAAGCAGCAGAGGAAAAGGAGGTTCACGTTTCACCTCACCACAAATCTATCAACAGCAAAAACTTAAAAATGACAGAAATCAAACCCCTCAGCTCTCATGTAAGCTGTTCCAAGCACCAACCAGCATCCCCTTAAGTCAAACCCTTCAGCTGTCCCCAAATGTCCCTTTGGACCCAGCAGGTGACTTCTTCCAGCACAGCAACTCAGACAGGGCTGGAAGCCAAAGTTTCAGCTTGGTGGCAAACAGGGAATAACAACAAACACCTAAAATCCAGTGCAATCCTTTAAGAAATTCTTTACCTCCTCAAAAGTGAGGTTCAGGCTTTACCTCAAATTAAATATTCTTTGAAGCTTCTTTTCCTTTAATATCCTCACTAGACTTTATATCCAGCTTGCCTAACCCAGGGGAGAAACATCCTAAGCCAATGCAATAATATGAAAATATTATGGTTGAGCAGCTCAGTTTCCAAGTGACATAAACTGGCAGTAGCTGTTGGGAATGTTGGAAAACTTAATAAAAAATTAGGTTTTATTGTGCCAAAAAATCCTCACGCCTGGAATCACAGAACATTGTGCCATTGATACCAGAACACAGAAACCAGAGAAACACAGAAAACAAGCAAACTCTGCCCAAGGGTTCAAAAAATGTCACTGATTTGAAGTGTTTTGGTTCCTGAGTGCCCAGCAGGACACTCCCAAAACACACACGGAAATCTGCACATTCCTAAGGGTTGTGGAGCTTCACTTCCAGGGTGCATCACAACACACATCTGTGCTGCTGACAGAACTCCATTTTAAGCACAGCCTCGCCTAACAACTCACATTCAGAAATGTGGCAGAAAGCAAAAGTTCTTAACAGTGTTTATTTTTGGGATGTACAGCGTGGCTCTGCTAAAAACACACAAAGGATCAACAGCAGTGTTGAGATGCTTCTGCCAACACTTTCCCCTCATGGTGACTTCCCCACCAAATGTCTGACGGCCTTGGAAATAATAAAAACAATGTGAAAAAGTAAATAAAAAGAGATTAAAATCCACTGGAACGAAAACTAGACAATTGTGAAACAGGAACAGAAAAATTGCTAAACCAGAGAGAGAGGAGCAAAAAAAATATTCTCCATAGCTACTGAATTCTTCCTCCATTCATGGGTTTAATGAAATTGCTGACTTTAAGTACCAGTAAATTCTTTTTTTTTTCATAGCTACTGGGAATTACAGTTTAAGACAGAAACATATATAAAAGCACCTCTGTCAAGGGAATAATGTGGTGTCAAAGCCAAGCCTTCCAAAATGAGGAACCGCCCTTTAAGAATATGCATTTTCATACAACCCCAGGCAAATATTTCCTGAAAAATGCTGAGTGATTCTGCAATTAAAGACTGGATTACACACATGAGGTTGAACATACGGTAAACCTCTGTTCTCTGAATTATGGTATTGAAACCACTGATGTCCTTTTAATGCCATTTTTTTATATATAATAAGTCTGCATTTTTCATCTACATGCATTTGTAAAGCACACACAAATAACATCAGTTTGATGGAACTGCCCAGATTTACTGCAGCAATAAAAAGTTCAGAGTCCATGCAGTAAAGAGAGATCTGGAAGAATTTCAAGCTAAAAGAATTTGTTCATTTCACAGAAGAGAATAGGTTTCTGCAAAAGGAGGAAACCCACTGGGGTTGGAGGCCCATTTTGGTATGGAAAAAGGCTCTTCCAGAGAGGTAGGATTTGTCTGTGTTTGGGCAGTTCTGACTGCAGTGGATCCTGGAGTTCAGTGCACCAACAATGCAGCAATCAGGAATTACAGAAAAACAGCACCTGATAGAAGCAATCAATCCTATCTGACCTCAATGTGTTTTGTATTACACAGTGCACTCCTGAGATACAGTGTTTTCAGTTCAAATACCCCATTTCTGGACAAGATGCTGAAAATAAATACACAACATTTACAAGCACACAGCTGCAGTAAAAAAGCTGCTGTCACATCCCATGGCAATTGTGACAACAAGCTGAGAATCCTGGGGGGACACACTCCTCTAGCTCCACAAAAGAATCAAGAAAAGAAAAGAATCAGTTGATTTCTCTCATTTGAGTCTCTGCAGAGCCTCCACAGTGTGAAAGCTTATCTGAAAACGACCAAAAATGGGTTTGGAGAATACTTCTCACAGAAGTAACTTGCATGGAAAGGAAATCACAATGACACCATCAGGAATACTTTGCGAGATGGAGAAAATGAGTAGGTGGCACTGAAAAATTGACTTCAATCAATCCATGGTGAAGTGGAATATATGGAATCCCTTCAGAATTCCCTGTTTGGTTTTGTTCCCAGTGTGCAAGCAGAGTTCTCAGGGACACAGCCAGGTGTGGCACAGGCTGCAGGTGTCACCTCCTTGGGCAGGAGGGGATTGTTTCAGTGAGCAGCAAAAGGAGCTTCTGTCCAGGGGCAGCAGCTTCAGCCCTGGCACTCAGTAGTGAAGGGAACCCAACAGCCTCTCCTTGTCACAAAATGGGTGTGACACGGGCTCTGTGGTGTTTTCAAAGAACTGAAGCCCCAGATAAAGCTCTGTCTGTGCTCCATCACCCAGATTGTACAGCATGGACTGGAAAAAGCAGCTTTGGCTCAGTGCTGTCAGGTGAAGAGACTGAGGTTACCTGCAGGGAATGATCAGGGGCTGGGTCACCCCTCAGGGGACTGAAAATGTCCCTCCAGGCTTCATTTGTGTCCTCAGCAAGTCAGGAAAATAAAACATTACATCAAGGGGAATTCAGTTCAGAAGGAAGACATTGTCTAATTGCTAAAAACCGAAAACAGTCCCTGTTTTTCACTGAAAACAGCCTCTCAGGGACTTCACACAGGACCTTTCCAAGAGCTCTTCCTCTCTCTGCCAGCTTCACCTTGAAGAGGAGCAGCCATACAAGAGTTACACAAACCTCATTCACTGTGCATTCAAAGGGAAACCCCCACGTGATTAGAAAAATACAGATTTGGAAACGACACTTTTTTCCCTTCTTTTTTTTTATTATTTCCCAAATTTTGCCAAAACCAACCAGCAGCCAAGTGAAAGAAAAACTCTCCCATGACAATTCAGCCTTTTCACTGCCTTTGTAACAATCATGTTTGAGGACACCTGCCTGGGCCAAGGGGTTCCCAGTGAGGGCAGAGGGGGAATTGTCCAAATTCCCCTGAGATCTGAGCAGACTGGGAGGAGTGGGAGCTTCTGCAAGTCTGCCCTGCTGGAGATCCTGTTTGCCACCTCATTTTGGGTTTGTTGGTATTCCTGCCTCTCGTGGTGTCCTCTGAATTAACCACCAGTGAGAGGAGATGTGGAATTAGGCCAAAAAAGCAGACATAGAGTTTCCCTCCTAATGTGCAGAATGTATTTTGCATCCAAATGCAAATGATTTGATTTGGGTAAAGAATGACTGAATGCAGCAATTTGGTGCTGCAGATTTTCAGGTTGATTTTGGTTGGCCATGCAAACATCCCAGCTTCACATTAATAACTGGAATGAATTAATCCTTTAGGAAACAGGAAAATTGGTTCTGCTACATTTCTTGTTATATATTGAGAGAAGGCTGGGTTTTTTCTATGAGTTATTTCTTTAAAAACTACCCACAATTTTCCTATTGCTTCTTGTAACTAATGACATCTTTACTACTCCCTAAATAACTAAAAATATTAATTCATTACTACTCCCTAAATAACTAAAAAGCAAACACCCAATCTCCAGAAGAACATAATCACTTTCCTTCTTCCAAAACAAGGTCTTGTGTTTTGGTCCTTCCAGGCCATCAAAACTCTTTTTGCCACATTTCTTTGGTAAAATACCACAAATACCACCATGACTCAGCCAGCAAATAATCCATGGAAAAACAACAAACCACACCTTCTGTCTGAGGTCTGACACTCCTCAAATCAGGATCTGCAAGGGAAAGTCGTTGTCTTCATGCTATGCAATACATTTTCTAGTATTGATATTAAAAATTAATTTATAGTGTTATTCCCACGGAGGCATGAATTGGTGAAACACTGATAATAGACCTACCCATGGTGAATTTCAGATTATTTCAGTGACCAGTGACTGAAGGAAATATTAAATAGCCCATTATACAGAATCACTTTTAGCACACCACAATGCTGTTAACAAATTGATCACAAATGAACTCGTGGTAATCTCAGTTCATCTGCACAGCTGGGAGACACAGAAGCTGATTTCAATACAAGAATCTAGAGCCTGAAATCTTTATTTTTTGGTGGCTGAGAGTAACTAATTTGGCAGATATAACTGGTAAGTATACACTGAAAAATCAAATACAGAAATACAGACAAATAAATAGTGTTAAAAGGCACTGTTTAAATATATTTGCTAATGCCATTTCAAATATGAGTCATGAAAGAAAAACAAATAAACACAGCATGCACACTGAATCAATAAAAGTAGTTACGACATTTATTGAGGTTTTTTTCCTGAATCACTGGTGAGAACATTATAAACCTTTGATTAATTTGAGATCATCTTTCATAGCAGGACTCAAAAAGTAACATATCATTCTCAAGGGGAAACACCCTTGTACATCTATAAAATTTTGCATTTTGTTTTCTGTCTTCACGCAAGACAAAACGAAAGTAGAGCTTATTGCTAATATGATGACAAAATTTTTCTGAAGACTATTTATTTTTAAATAGATTTTTTTTTGCTGGCACTAGATACTCTCCTAACATACAGCTGTCCTAATTTTGTTTCAAGAAGCCCTAATTGCAATACCATATTGAGTAGTATTGTAGCTGACATGAAATAAGTGTTCTACCGAAACGAGATCCTAAATAGTCTGATGAGAAATACTTTGCCACCAAGGAACTCAATTTTCAATATATTTTTGGACAGCATTTGGCAACAGATATACTGGATAGAGAAGATCACATAAATACTGGGCATTTAAAAACAGGGTATTGGAAATAGTTACATTTTCCAGAGCCTGGACTGAACCATACTATTTTAAAAATCTATGTATTTAGAGGTTTTCCTATCTGTTAGGATGACTAAGAAGAACTAAAAAAAACCTCTAAAAAAGCCCAAATAAAAAACCAGAAACAAACCAAAAAACCTAAAGTAATCCTACAATCCATAAGTAGGGAGTTTTGTTCATTCATCACTAAAAAATAATTAAAAAAATAAAAGAATAAGCTTGAAAGGATATCTAAAGGCAGGTCCTGTATACACCCAAACACCCAGACACACAATAGGCCAGGCTGGATACAAACCACGAGCTTGATTTCCCAGCTTTGGCCATAGCTCAGCCTGCACAGGGGGAATGATTTGTTTGTGAGGTTTGCTCATCACTTCCTTTGTGCTCCTGCTCTGGAGCGCCTATGGTTACAGGTGGAAAAGGAGTCCCAGTCAGAGAGAGAATTGCTCTGAAATGGTGCAGCAAAAATAAAAAATCTGATTTGCCTGGGGCAACAGGAGAAAGGGCGTAGTATACATTTTTAGCAGTGTTTGAATTAGTATCTCCCAGCAAAGCCCCAGAGGTGCTGCTAGGGGAAGCCAACAGCAGAATTCAAAGGGCATAAGGGATAAACCAATGAATGGAACTCTTCCCTATTCTCTACAGTCTGTAAAGCTGAGGGAGAGGAAATCAGCACAGCAAGCGTCCAGGAGAGAGCAGAGCAGGGAGATGGGATGGTTTGAGTTCTGCAGATTCAACCTAAAATGAGAGCAGGGCAGGGAGATGGGATGGCTCACTCTGCAGGTTCAATCCAAAATGAGAGCAGAGCAGGGAGATGGGATGGTTTGAGCTCTGCAGGTTCTATCCAAAATGAGAGCAGAGCAGGGAGATGGGATGGTTTGCTCTGCAGATTCAGTCCCAGCTGAGAGCAGAGCAGGGAGATGGGATGGCTCACTCTGCAGGTTCTATCCAAAATGAGAGCAGAGCAGGGAGATGGGATGGTTTGCTCTGCAGATTCAGTCCCAGCTGAGAGCAGAGCAGGGAGATGGGATGGCTCACTCTGCAGGTTCTATCCAAAATGAGAGCAGAGCAGGGAGATGGGATGGTTTGCTCTGCAGATTCAGTCCCAGCTGAGAGCAGAGCAGGGAGATGGGATGGCTCACTCTGCAGGTTCTATCCAAAATGAGAGCAGAGCAGGGAGATGGGATGGTTTGCTCTGCAGATTCAGTCCCAGCTGAGAGCAGAGCAGGGAGATGGGATGGCTCACTCTGCAGGTTCTATCCAAAATGAGAGCAGAGCAGGGAGATGGGATGGTTTGCTCTGCAGATTCAGTCCCAGCTGAGAGCAGAGCAGGGAGATGGGATGGCTCACTCTGCAGGTTCTATCCAAAATGAGAGCAGAGCAGGGAGATGGGATGGTTTGCTCTGCAGATTCAGTCCCAGCTGAGAGCAGAGCAGGGAGATGGGATGGCTCACTCTGCAGGTTCTATCCAAAATGAGAGCAGAGCAGGGAGATGGGATGGTTTGCTCTGCAGATTCAGTCCCAGCTGAGAGCAGAGCAGGGAGATGGGATGGTTTGAGTTCTGCAGATTCAATCCACAATGAGAGCAGAGCAGGGAGATGGGATGGTTCGCTCTGCAGGTTCAATCCACAATGAGAGCAGAGCAGGGAGATGGGATGGTTCGCTCTGCAGGTTCAATCCACAATGAGAGCAGAGCAGGGAGATGGGATGGCTCACTCTGCAGGTCCCACGGCTGTCCCAGGATGAACACCCATGCAGGAACAGCCTGCAGGCGTGGGGAAACCTCCCCTTGCCATTCAGAGCAGCTCAATGGCCCCACAGCTCTGAGAAACAGTAACATCCCCTCTCAAAAAGATCACATTTCACCAGCCCGGACAAAAGTGCCTGTTTCCCTGCTCACCTGTCACTGGGCAGCTCTGAATCTAAAGCCAAGCCCTCCCCAGGCAGAGCTCCCCGGAGCAGAGCTGCACCTTGTGCACACATGGCAGGGAGGGCTGGCAGGGCTGCCAGATGTTTGGGGCCACAGCAGTAACCAGACACCTCCTGGGCCTCAATAACAGGTAAAGGACTTTTCCCCCACAATGACATTTGCTTCCTTGGGAGATGACAGATCAGCTCAGCTCTGGTGAAAGTGATTCATCACTTTATAATGACAAAGCAGAAACCTCAGGAGGAACACGCTGCCCGCCCTGGTTTGTGTTTCTCCAGGGGTGAAGAACAAAGTGGCATCAATTAATTTTTAATTACAAAGATCTTTTTACATGGAGGATGGTAAATTATTGCGCTTTGCTAACAATAGTTAATTTGTTTCTGAGCACGACTTCTGAAATATTTCAGTATTTTTCTTCATGTTATATACAAAGATTTGAGAGATTAATTGTCCAGATGTTTCCTTGGGTTTTGTTCTCTCTTTCTCACATAATAAAAATCTTTCAGCACACTTTTTTTTCCCCAATAAACCCACAGTCCATCTGTTAGACTTTGCTGGAGACATGAAACAGCACTACATGTGTGTTACAATCATTCTAAAGAGTAAATCTTCACCATTTTCTTTTACAAATAAGGTGAAAGATTCCATTTTTATTTGTTAGGTAATGTCCTGATATGCTGCCCTTTGCCCTAAAACACGAGCTCTGCTCACTAATACCTTCACCTTTGCTTCTAATGGCATGGGGTAAAATAATCACATTCCAAGTCAGACCATCAAGTATTCCTGTCTCTTTCACAACAGAAACTCTGGAAAAATACAGCAGAGCAAGCCTTGAGCAGCTCTCTCCACTTTAAATGGAGCGCAACTGCTTTAGAAAAGTTTAGAACTAATCAGTCTCAGGCTGTCATGAGTGAATAATGACAGTGTGCATTTTTATTTCTGTATGTAGTACAAGAAGCATTTGTTCTGTAAACTGAGTGAGTGAAAACACAGATTAAAGTGTAAGAAGTGTCAAAAGCTACTGGCTAGATTGCTGCTACAAAATGACAGTCCTGAAGTAGAACTGATAAGGAATTTTTCAGCTGTAGCCACGCAAAATTGGCAGTTTTCAAACTTGGTTTCCAAGCATACTTTTGGGAAGCAAAATTTCAAAGCATGCTTAATGATTTTTAGTTTAGTTGATACTACCAAAAAAAAAAAAAAAGGCTCAGAAGTCTTTCTCTAGTCCTTCAGTGTCCCAAACCAAAAAACCCATCAGGAGAATATTTAAGAATATTTAATAAAATAGTAAGGTAAGCCCATGTCAAGAAGTCCTTATTAGCAGATGTGTTACAGTCAGAACTTCCACAGATTTGAGGGAAAACTTTATGTAACAACAGCATTCTGAGGTGAGACTTGCACTGGGGTCTGGTATTTCCTGGAGGATTTTAGGGTCTTGAAGGTTTCCTCAGAGTCCAGCAGGTTTTGCAGAGGGCTGAGCTCAAAATGCCAGTTTGCAAGAGAACTGAGGAATTTTTCTCAAAGGGCATTTCAGGGTGTCCTCAAGTCTTGCAGGAGCACATGAACCAAAAGATTTTTAGGTACTTGATTTTCCTTCTTTTCTGCTCTTGAAAATGCCTGAACTTGGGCTTTTTCTTCAAATGGGAAATGCCAACTTTCCCCACAGATGAGGAATATTGTCCTTTCCCTAAAATAACAAACCACTCACATCTAAATCAAAACAACTGTCTGCATTAATTAGTAAAAAACCCCGAAGGATAATTTATTTAAATGCATACATAAACACCATTTCACATGTGCCAAAAAGAGCACAGAAGCACAGCTAGCATTAAAACACCCTTCAAAGGGAAGGCAATGAATAATCCATTTGTATTTTTATCATCGCTAAAAGTCCAAGACATTATTGCATTAGCTTATACCTTAACTTTCAAAACAACATCTCATTCCAAACTATTCAGCTGCATCCTCTGAGAACACAGGTGCTCTTCTCTAGCAAGCTATAAACCTGAGATTTTTTTCACATTTCAAGATAAATAAATAGTGACATTGTAGTCATTAGGCAATATCCTGATTTTCATCACTGCCTCTGCTCTGCCCTAACACCAGCTGGTCGCAGTCCCTGTCTCAACCAAATGACAAAAATGTGCTTTCAGGCAATAAGGACGATGTAAAATTACTTAAATACAGCCAGAATTTAACACATCAATCCCAGTTACAACAGCATTTTAACAACCATTCCTAAGAAATCACTGTTTTAGGTAAAATGTGATTTAGTTCAATCAATCAGAACACTCAAATCCATAGCCATTATTGCCAAAGATGAAACAGGGAGGTATTATAATATATATAATTATAATATATAATTATAATTATATAGGAAATTATAATTTCCTAGCTAGGAAATGCCCCAAATGAAAGCAAATTAATCTACGCTGTGCATATTTGTGACATTTCTGAAGAGGTTTGCATACCCACAGCAGAATGTTTAGGATGTAGAAGTGAAAACTTGTTGAAAAACCAATACTCCTGTCATAATTTCCTGGGCATCTGCTGGCAAGCAGCTCTTGCAAAGTCAGAACACTGTCTAGAAGAGATTTGTTCTCCTGGAAAGCTTTGGGAGGAGCATAAGGAACAAGGCAGGAGAAGGGAGAAAAAACCCTTTGTGAGAGACCAAAATTCCTGCGCAGCTCAGGCTAATTCTCCTTCTCTTGGAGAGCCTCTCTGGACTCATCAGGACCTGTTTTCAAAAGGTGCATGTGGTGTTCACTCCAGGCAGCAGCACAAAGCAAACTCTGCAACTCCACAGGCTGGCCATGACTGCTCTGTGGCACTCAGCATTCTTAATCAACACCCCCAGTGCTCATTTTCCTCGAGGCTGGGTAACCACTGCACATTCAGACACGGAAAACAACCAAACAAGGGCAAAAAACCCCAACTAAACCAAACTGAACAACCTGGCCCAGAGGTTTCAGTGAGCTGTGCAATTTTTTTAAAGTAAAACACTGTCGTTGACATCTTTTAAGACTGTAAGCTACTTATTATGTCAGCCAGCATGTACTGAAACCATGTCAAAAGAATGAAGAAAGAAAAGTACTTTTCTGATAAATGCATTCAAAATGACGAAGTCACCTGTTAAAGCCTCTACAGCTGCCAGAGTTCCTAGGTGTGCACAGAAATCTCCATTTTACTGACACAAGCTGAGTGTTTCTACATCATTGTGGAAATAGCACTTAATGCTCACCAAAAAACCCTAGCTGAAGGGCTGACGTTGTCACCTCTGTAACCTGACCCTGGCTCTGGTGTCTCCGAAGGGATGCTGAACGGGAGCTCTTTAATAACGCTCCATAAATATTTAGGGCCATCCGTTATAGCTGGCAGGTGCCACATGCAGGGCTGGCTGGGGCTGCTCTTTCCAGCCACTCACCACCTGCTGTCCCTGAGGAAAGTGATCTCCTGAGCTCAGCCGGGCTGCTGAGGCTTCAGTTTCTCTCCTTGCTCTGCCCCATTCACCAGGAGTCCCCCATTCACCTGTTTGGGTGCCCTGCAGGAGCGTGTTCTGCAGCTGCCTCTGTCTCCAGTGTTTAACAGCCTCTGTCACATTATTCTGCTGCATTTCGTTCGCAGAGTGGGAGCAGAGGGAGGAACAATATCCTCGAGTTAGTGTTCAGAGGGTCAAACCAGAGCTGTGAATCCCACGCCCTTCTCTCAGGTGCCTCTGCTGCAAGGAGGCTGCAAAATTTAAACCTGATAAAGATTGCTGGGGAGAATGATCAGAATTTAGAATGAATTAAATCATCACTGCATTTCTCCTTCCCTTGTGTGTGTCAGAGCATCCAATTTCACTGCAGAGGCACAGCAAGGTGATCTGCCTCAGATCCTTGAGAGTGACCAGAGGAGCAAAGGAATGAGCTCTGTGCAGGACCCATTTGTGACCCATTTGTGACCCATTTGTCACCTGCTCCCCTCACCCCATGGAAACCACCTGGTGTCCCCAGGAAAGGCTCCATTCCTGCCCCTTGTCCCCCTGTTTTGCTTCCCATTTAACAATTCCTGATCTTTAGGGTTTTCTGTCGGCCAAGAGACACAATCACTGTGGGCCATGTCAATCTACAGATCTTTCTTGGGGTCCATCTGTCTGTCTGTCTCCTATCAAACAGACCCTTTAATAGCCAAATTTTCATTCTGGTTCACTAGAGGGCTTAACTCCAAGGTCCCTTTTCCCTGTCACCTTTGAAACTTATAATGGATTCAAAGTTTTGAGGTGAAAATAGTGACATACCAAAGACTGCGATCTCACCTAAGACTTACTGCCCCAGGAAGGCACATGAAAAGATAATTATATTAATAATAGCCCTGGATTTAACCCAGATATGTGTATTCTTTTCTCCCTGTGTTTTTTTCTGCTTTCATGAGCTTTCATAAGCAAAGCTCCAGAAGCTCCAGAAAATGTTTGATTTTAACACATACACAAAATAATTCCCTTGATAGCAGGTTTCTCAATGGTTTTATCAAATAAACTGAAAGCAGAAGAAAATGTATCAGAATAACATCTCTTCTAAACTATGAGAAAAAGCTTAAACCTTAAAGAGATAAAATGTTCAGGTATCAAGGTATCTCAAGTCCATATTTTAATAATGACGAGACTAACAACGGGATATCTAACATCTGCATCATTGCTGTTCTCAGTATTTTATTCTCACTGAGTCATACCATGTTCCCTCTCAGGTCCTGAACTTTTAAGTATTGAAGTAGTGTACAATTTTATCTGCCTGAGAGGTTCCACAGGAGCAAATCTATGGATGTGGTTGGGTGCCTGCAAGATCAGGCTCAGATAATGAGCACTTTATGGCAGCAACTTGGTGCTGTTTGCTTGCACTGCTCAGCCACCAGCACACTGATGGGCTCTGCACGATGTTAATCTGAATATATGTTAAAGGATACTGGGAACCAGCATCTGGATCAGCAGGAAATTTTCATTAAAGGATAAATACAAGACTTTTAGAACTGCCACAGTGAGCACATTGCTTATGGGGCCTTGTTTGCATGGCTGATCATCTCTGGGCTGAGCTAATCTGACTTCTTTGTGCAGGATCAGTCACTCAACAACATCAGCAAAAAGTGATTAGCATGGCTTAGTGGAAGGTTATTCTGTCCATACAAACTGCTCGTGAACAATTCATTGTACATTTGATGTGTCACCACCATTCCTGTGGGGTAAGAAGTTTCCATACCTGTGAAGGTTTCTAGAATCCCAGGATGGCCTGGGTTGGAGGGACCTCAAAGATCACCTCATTCCATCCCCTGCCATGGCAGGGACACCTCCCACCACCCCAGGTTGCTCCCAGCCCCATCCAACCTGGCCTTGGACACTTCCAGGGATGGAATGAGCCCTTGCCTAGTGTGCAGACTAAAATGTTTTTATAGGGAGTTAAAAACAAAGAATAGTAAGCAGACATTTTTTCTTACAGATAAAATATTTTTACAGGAAAACTTCTTGTGGTCATAAATAGAAGCTACCAGGAGTTACCAGATCCCATGGGAAGGCTGGATGTTGAATTCTGTTACTTGGTTAATTCCATGGGGCAAGGTATCCCATTTAAAAACAAGTGGGATATCCCATTAAAAACAAGTAATGCAGCATGTTTAACTTTGCTTCGTGTCTCACAGAAGAAGAAACACAGTCAAGGAGGGGGAAAAAATGGAAATTAGAAGGAAATCAGTGCAGTATAACAACGTGGGCACACAGATGAGGTAACGAAATACACGATGTACAGAAGAACACAGCAAAGCTGACTCAAAGCTTGGATCTGCAATGTCTGCCTCAGTGTGAAAGGACTCTGCAGGGTTTACATTTGTGGTGGGCAAAGGGCTACAGCACAAAGCACCAGAACTGCTGGAAGCTACCTGACAAAGGATCCCTTCTGCTGAAGCAGCAGAAGTACAGTGGGAATTGTCGCCACTGGAATTCCAGCATGCTGATGCAGACAGAGTCTCCCACTGGAAATGAAGACAAGGCACACGTGGGAAACAGAGAGGCCACTGGTGAGGGGAGAGAAGTGCTGAGCCACTGCTGTTTTAGCTGCAGCTCTGGCAGCAGAACTGTCCCTGGGAAGCTGGGCTGCTGTTTTTGCTCTCTTTATCCTGAGCCAGCAGGAACTGAGCGTTGTACGTTCTGGGGAAGAGCTGTGTGATCCATGCGGGTGGAGGATGCACCACAGACACTGTGCTGATCCCTTTTCTTTTGGGAGGGAAAAGTGCAATGAGAGAAGGGCTGGAGGAGTGTTCACAGATATTCAGATACTCACTGCCTTCCCCATGCTCTGCTGGCAGCACACAACCTGACCACTCCATGTTAACTCAGTTCTGCAGTTCTGCTAAGCTCACACACAGAACAAGATGATGAAAACTGCTAGGGATGCTTGGATTGCAGACAGGAGTTTTACTCAGGTCCCTTCAACATTCTGTGCTTTGTTGATAAAATCAGACAGTAGAAAATGAACTGGCAAGAAATGAGTGCCATGCATGGCAGAAACTAATGAAGTTATTGCAATTATTTCTCCACGCTACAATGGGTTGTTCAGAGAACCTCCTACACATTCCTTATTGCAGCAAGCATCTTGCGTAACTGAACTCAAAGGGGACTTTCCATCCTGCTTTGACCAAGAGTTTTAGTTTTTATTTTGTCCAGATTAATGTGGGTGTTGTGGATAAAAGAAAACACAAGAGAAAACAGGCACTGCCTTAAAGAATCCAGCAGAAAGCACAAATATGCATTAATACACATATTAGCCCAATTAATCTAGATGTTTACAGCGTTCATGTCCATGGTCTGATGCATGGACAAACCCCCTGGACCCTGGTTTGCTGCAGGGCACAGCAGAACCACTTCTCTCATTCTTTAGTATGAGCAAAAGAGAACTCCACACAGCTCCTCCTTCCTTCTGCTCTATCTTCCCTGATCTGCAAATGAACAATCTTCTTTCCAGTCTATTTTTTCCACTTCTAGAAAAGTGGAAAATTGGGCCATGAAGATGAAAGAAACAGATTATGCCCTGGCACACTGAAGCTTAAAAATCTGTCTTTGAAACCAAAAAGGATTTACAGACTTTGCGGACATCGCTAGAATCCTCTTTGCCAGACTGAGGAATTTTAACCAAAACTGCAGTTCAGTGACTAAGGCTCAGTCCTCACTCTGGTGCTGTTCTATCTGGTCCCAGACTGCTGAACATTTCTTTCAGATCCATGAATCCATAAATGCCATTTAGTCTGTGGAATTCTGTCTCCCTCTGGAAGGAGTATTGCACTGAGTCTCCCCAGTAAACACTTACTGGTTTATCACAGCCCATTGCCTGCACATAACCATTTGCTGCTGCCTGAGATGAATTAACTCCCATCTTCTTCATCTGTGGACATCAGGATTTATATAAATACAAAAGAAACTACATGGGATTAAAAAGAACCATTTTTTAAACAGAGAGGAGAAAGCTTGGTGAGAGGAGTTATTAAAGCAGGGATTAAAGAGGTAACTAACTAAATAAGAATAACTTCTGATGTAATTTGCACAGCAACTGTTTAGTCTTTTTCGTTATTGCATAAATGGATTTTACAAAAACAAACACCCAACTCCCAACCAAAGTTACAGGAAATCCATTAGCACATCCAAGTTTTCAGCCTCTCTCTCTCACTATTCCTTTATTTTGGGGCAAGTATGGATTTCACGGTCAAAGATAGAGGGATGGGATGGAGTTCAGTTTTACTCCTTTTTTTTGTTAAATTCAAGTATCTGTTTGCACTATTCCTTAGCTACACAATTTAATAACACTACAACATTTAAAATGCACAACAATGTTGTAGTGCAATGGATCTATTCTATTTGAAAAGAAGAACAACCTTGTCAGCCTGACAGTAAACGAGAGTGCAAAGTTTCAAAACAAATGGAGATTTATCTCACAATGTAAATGAAGTTATTTATGTAAGAATACATAAATTAAAAATAGACACACATTTAAATATACATTCAAACTTTATTTACATTCTTTAAGTTCAATATTCACCAGAAAGCACATATATGATGTAAATAAGCAGGAGTTATTAGGCTGTACTGTTAAGTGCTAGGGGAATGCAGGAACACTGTATTATTTCCTTATGTTTTAAATGAGGTTTATTTAAAACGATCTGTTGTTTAATGAGTATTTTCCTCTTTAGAGACACATCAGCATTCTGATTTGTTGACTGCTCTCTTCAGTCGAGGGGGGAGCTGAGCCAAGGAAAAGCACAGCATTCCCTATTTATGTGCACAAATAAAGGAAATGCCTCCTAATGCTGAGCCAGCACATTAGAAACACAAATAATGATCATTAAACCTCAGAGAAGCAGCATTTAGAGCCAGTGACGTTTACTAAACCACAGATCAACCTGTGTCAGGACTGAGCTGGGATTGAGAGAATTGGGAAAACGACTTGCACTGCTGTCAGGTTCAGCACTGACAGAGGACTTGGATTCTCTCCACAGTCATGGCAGCAACACTCTGGGGAAAAACTTCCCTGAAGGCATCAGGGAATTCCACTCCAAGTACTGCCACAGTGGAATTGTACAAGTTCATCACCCAGAGAACACCGAGGGCTCGAGTCAGGAATCGATGGTTCAGAGGGAAAAGGCTTTTCCTCTCATTGATCCCAAGGTGGATCTTGTGAAAACTAAACCCACAAGTTGGCACTCAGTTTGTCTGCCCTGCTTGTTCTCTCCCAGAAATTTGGGTCTGAAAGTGCTCGGTGCTTTCCCTCACAAACAGTGGGAACATGGGCAGCTGCAGAGGAAGCAGAAGCTTGAACAGGACCTGAAAAGACTCATTTTATCAGAGCAGTCCTCAAAGACCAGCAGAAAGGGGATTATAAGCTGGTTGCAGGCAGTGCCTCATGGAACATGGATATATTTCCCATTCCACTCAGGCATCCAGCTGTCTGCCTTCCACTCTCCTAAGCAGGTAACCAAGAGAATCTGTGAAAAAATTCACAGCTAAAAGCCTGAAACGAAGCTTTTCTTCTGTCACTAGCATGTGACAGTCAGCTTCTTTCTAAATAACACTCAAGGTCTGAAATGAAAGCTGTTGTTATGATGTCACTTGACCATACCATAAGCTAAAGGAGACACATAACTAGAATCTGAACAGACCTGTAATTTTTTATGGTAATATTGCATCTCCCTTAATTAGAGAAGATTATTTTAAGTGTAAAATAACTTTCAAAAATGATTCCTTCTATCCAATTATTACAGAATTTGGCACGGAAATGGATACTTTCTGTCCTGTTCCACACCTCACGAAGAAGGGAAGCTACACAGAAATGCTCTGCTCTGTCCAAAGTGCCAGCTGTGCTCCACTCTGCTCACACCTCACACTCAAAGCACAGTGGTTTCATGCTGGTGGCATTGTGACATGTGAAAATCATGGCAAATGGCTCTGCAAACTGCTCTGGGAAGGGTGGATTCCTTCTCAAAAGCTCCCAAAAAGCCTGCTGGCACCGTCAGACATCATCATAAACCTGACACAGCTCTTACTCCTCAGCAAAGTTAGTTGTTATTTCTGAGGGGAGAGGAAACTACCAGCTGGGTCAGACCTGGCCCAGTGATGGGTGAGCACAACTGGCAGCCTGAGTCTTGAGCAGCTCCAGCAGTGAGAACTGGAGAATAAAAATGTGTGTCCTGAAATGGTTCCAGGCCAAGCAAGGCTTAAGCTGGCATGGAAATGTGAGAGAGAAGTTGTACTAAGTCTAAAAGTACTTTCTTCAAGAATAAAAGCTGAAAATGGCCAGTTGGATAGAGAACTAATATTGAGCACGGTATGAAATGACTCTGTATTAATGAGTAATGAAAAGTATCTTGGATATTTAGCATGTGTTTAAAAAATTAGTTCTTCCTGAGAGCTGCCAGTGTTAAAACAAAACTGCATTTCCCAGTTTATAAGTCAGGCACACAAACAGCAGACAGTTTCCAGAGCCTGGCACATGCATAAGTTATAGTATTCCAAATTCCTGACTTACCTAATGTCTTCAATGCATTTATGTCTTGCTTGTATCAGCAGGGTAATTATCCCTGCCTTGCTAATGGCACTGCTTAAGGAATCCTGGCATGCACTTCTCCAGTAATAAGCACTTCATTTTGTCAATGACTTCACTTAAAAGCTCTTAGCTTTCCAACATCTGATTATTTTTACAGAGCATGAAAATTAACAACTCTACCTCATATAAATTCTTTTATCTGCTTGGAAAAAACGTACTGATCCAAACTGCTGCACTATTTCTATGTCCAGGCTTGGCTTCAGCTGTCGGTGGTTTGCCTCTTTGGCCTCATGATGTTTTCACTGCACTTTTCTTTCTCAATGCCAACTGGAGCTGTTTCCTTTGCTCAGCTGGTAGTGCAGCCAACAAATCCCCCTCATTCTGGTAGCAGTGAGACAGCTGTCAGTCAGGGGCTTGGCATGCTCAGGACTCTGCTTCCCCACCCAAGATCTCAGGAAAATAAAAGATGCAGAGACAGGCCTATAAATCAGAAGAGGAAAGAAAATATTTGCATTGTACTGGGAGCCCAATAACACCAGTGAACCTCAGAACCTGGCAGCTCTTGTGGCACAGCAGAACTGCCAGAGCCCAGAAACACTCCCTGGACTGAAAGCTGGCACCAAGTGATGCCACTGGACTGATCCACATCTTCTCCAAGCTCTGTTTCTCACTCAGAGGCAGTGATGGCACACAGCACTCTCCATTCAGAGCAGATTTGGGAAGTGTGTGCCACTGCTGCAGCAAACTCCACTATTTCTGACTGGGAAGGTTTCTGAAGCTTGATGAGGCTATGTTTTTAAGCAAAAATGACCTTAGGGATCACTATTCCCCAGACTTCTGATGTGTAGGATTTATTCCAAACTCAAAAGTGGCAGATGACTGGTTTTTCCTGCCTTTCTCTGCCAGCAGACCAATTTGGCCACAGCACTCTAAAAAATCTCTAAAAACTCAGGGAAGCCTTGCTTTTTTTTCCCCCTACAGTTTTAAATCCAGAAACTGAGGACATTTTCCTTTTTCCCTTCCTCTTTATTCTTCTCTCTACTGGATAAAAGGAAACTTTCAAATCAAAGATAACCTTGACCAAAGGCATCAGTGTTCACAGGTCTGCACGAGATGAAATCCCAGAGCCCTCAGATCCAGTTGTCATCGGGACTGGCATTGCCCCCGAGAGCTGAGACATGGGAAAATACAAATTGCTGATGCTGTTCACACAATATCCTCAATTCTAAAAGGTCCAAGACTTCCAGCTACCTTCTACTAAATGATCATTTTTGTCAGCTGGGCACCTCTCTATGGTATTATCTGAATGGACTTGAAAACAAAACTCAAGGTTCTGCTGCTCGTGGAATTGAGACATTCAGTGTTCTAAGGGCTCCTTGCTGATCCCTAGCAAGAAGCCAAAACTAGATAATTAAATAAGGTGTCAGGGAGGGTAATTGATTTTTTTTCTCAATTTTAAGTATTTGGCTTCAGGCTCTGATTGAGGAAATGTAGGATTTGTCTTTGTTTCTGTCAGCAAAGGGAATGTACAATAGTACAGTCACATATATATATATATACACACACATATATATATATATATATAAAAAGAGAAGAAAACCTCTCCCAATAAAAAAATCTCACTGTATGTGCTAAGGACTTTGCAATGGACTGAAGCTTCAACCTGAACTATTTCCTTTCTTTTAGAGGTTTCAACACCTATTCTTTACTTTTGCAAATTAATAATATCAAGAGTTTAGCTAGAGGTTAGCTTACTTATTAATGCTGAGCCTGGGGCCTGAATTTTATAAACAGCTAAGCCCTTTGCCTGCTAACATACAAGGTCAGCACATTTTTGTTGTGGAATATGATCTAAATGGATTAAAAAGAATAAGCCTTGCCTTTAGGAACCCTTTATAAACCAACAGTATATAACAATAATCTTTTCATGCACTGAAATCTCAGAGGTTTTGTAACACCACTGTCCCCACCTGACAATGCTTCCCACAAACACCCCTGACAATCTTTAAATGCCCCTCCATATCTTCCAAATAAAATGTATTTCGTTTGCAATTGCTATCTCATGTTGGGGTTCAGAACACAGTTCAGACTGTGCAAAATGTATCTTTTCTCTATTTATTAGAAGTTCTGAAACCAGAGAGGGAACAAAGAGTAACACATCGAACAGCTTGCCCAGAATAGTGTATGACTTAGAAAAGTGTGTGATATATGAAAGGGGGATCAGAAATTTAAATACACCCCTGAAATTCTTCATCTTAGAACTCAACAAGTGTGCTACTAGAAGTTAATTTCTTTTTTCCAAGCAAGGAACAGCCATGCTCCAGCACTGGAGAGCATGAGAGCAGGAGAGGATGTGGCTTTTTTGTGCAAAGGTGGGAGCTGATTGCTCACTCTGGTTTTTCTTACACGAGGAAAAAAGAGTTTGCCTTTCACCCAGCCAGCTGTGATTGGATCCTGTCATTAGGAGTGAGTCCTGTCTGGAGCTCTGCAGGATGATTGACTGACAACCAGCAAGGGAGATTTGGAGCAAGTTAACCATATGTTCAGAGACAAAAGAGATTTATCATCTGTCTCCCCAAAGGAGGCCAAACCTAGGTTATTGAGTCTGCACAGAAAGTCAAATAATCACAGTGACATCAAAACTGACTTAATTGGTACAAAAGACACAGACAGCTCTGCTGGTGAGCAGCTCAGTGAAGGAAGATATTACATCTAAAACACGTATAAGAAACTGTATCTAGTTCTGTGAGCAGAAAAGGAGCAGAAGCTGAAATACAGACACAATGGCAAATCAAAATTTCTAGAATGAGGGATTTTATTTCTAAAGTCAGCTTCGTGTCCTGGCAGCTGAAACACCACTTCCTTGCTAAATCGTGGTTTTCAGCAAGCAACAGACCACAAAGAAATATGGAGCTGACTGGGCTAATTCTGTCTTCTAAGCTGAAATGAATCAAACAAAACACACAGAGCATCCACAGCACAAAGAATATTTGTCAGCTTGGTTTCTTTTCAAAAAGTTTAGCTTTTCTTTTATTTCTGTTCCCTTACCCTCCTCCCCAACAAAACAAATAACAACTAAAACACCCCCATCCCTCAACATTAATTATTAACATATGGCATGGAAATAATTTTACTACATCATTTAATTTCTATAATAAATAAAATTCTTGTTAATCTGATGATTTCCCTGCCAGGACACATGTTCTTAGCTAAGAGCCCAGTGGGCACCAGTGAATAAACATCAGATAGCTCTGCACTGAGGCAAGGGGGGAAAAGGAAAGGCTAAAAGAGCTGACAACAGCATTCTCACCCACGAGAAAATGAGACCGGATAGACTTCATGGTTTGGCTTCCAGGAGAGGAAGAAAAAAATTACTTCCCAAAACAAAGGAAAAATAATCCATACATTTATATATATATAGGTATGGAAAGTGTAGGTAATGAGATGTGCATTCCCACGTCCTTCAAGGCACTTCTTATTGCTCTGACCTTGAACTGCTCTGCTTTGCCCCTGCTCTGCCACAAGAGGCAGGAAGGCTTCTGGCATTCCGATTTTCTTTGTGGATATTTTCATTCACATTTCAGGAGGAAACAGTGCTGCAGAAACAGATTCATCATGGTAGAGAGCCTGTTGGAAATTTCTCATCTCTTTCTGCAGGTAGCCAGCAATTTGTCATGCAGTAGGTAGGGGTGCAAAACCCCTATAATGTATCTAATAATAGATAATTTTTACAATATAGATAATATATCATATATAAAATATAAAAGAAACTATATACAATATACAATATCTGTTCATTGCTGCTTTTGGAAAAGGACAGTCCAGCTTGGAATGAAAGATTTTTCCAGCAGCAGAACTAATGAGCACTGACAGGGAGGGACAATGGATTTGTTATCACTGACACACATTTCTAACTGTATTGCCTCAATTAAACTGATGTCACACACAGCACCACATGAAAGTGGCCTGAATTTCAAAGAATTCATGTGAAGGAGGACCTGGGAGAGTTATTTCAGCCCTGATGGAAATGTAATGAAAGAAATGCAGTGTAATGCACAGAGCTGTTGGCAGAAGTTTGGATGAGAATCACACTGCACGTTTTGCTCAGCAGAGGCCTGGAGCATACATAAGAAAATGATGGATTTATTTTTTCAGGAGATGATAAAATAAATAGGTAATTTATTATTCCGCTGCTAGTACTAGTATTTTAAAGAGGTCACCCTCTCTTCGTATATATGGTCACACAAATGAATATATACTTATCTGCTGGAAGCCTTTTCTGAAGTATTCTCAATAAAAACAAGAACTTTTAAAGATGACAAATGTTTGAGCAGTCACATACTGGCATACCAGAACTGCTCTGCATTCCTTTGCCCGTTTGCAACAGAGTCAAAACCTTTCAGAATTAAAAATTTATCCAAGTAAAAGTCAGTCACTTTTTAAAAAAAAGCCAAATGTGCTATTGCAAAGTAACTGCAACTGTGGAAACACATTTTTGCATTCCATGCTCAAATAAAACACTGATTGCCCAGGAAACACTACTATTTTTCTCATGAGAGTAGTAGAGGTATGAAAGGCAAACCCACAATTCAGCAGTGCCACGATATCATGCTTAGAATAAAAACTATTCCTGTAGCATGAAAGCTGTAATAAAACCTGCCACCTCTCACAGCAACACTGAACTCTAGCAGACAGCTTCATGTCTAAAGCTGGAAATCTGTATCTCCGTGAGCAGCACAAAGAATCCCTGCACAGAGTGTTCCTAACTAGAACTTGACCATAAAGTTTCATTTTTCAAACCAACTTCTTCCCCTTTGCTCCAGGGCTGTCCCATGTCAATGGCAGAGCTGTCCTGTGCCCTCAGCTGGCCACAAAGGCCTTTCCTTTTGGTGACAGCAAGGATGAAATCAGAGCCTATTTTTGATCCAATATGGGTGAAGACACTTTTGTTTTGGCAGACCAGGTTTTTTTTTTTTGCAAGGCAGCAAATCACAGAGTGGCCCAATGAATCTGCAGATGACTCACTGCTAATGCTTGTCCAGGAGCCAGACGAAAATACAAGTAATGGAAAAAACCTAAGCAAGCTGAAGAAAAGGAGTGTTTAATTATTCACAACATCTCTGCCTAAACTCAGTTGTATTAATCAGCATTTTGTGTGCCATGACTGCTGGGGGAAACAGAGTTCAAAACTGAGGGCATTGGGATTAAAAATGAGTTTAAACTTCAAATCACTCTCACAACCAGGAGCCTGCACCTTGCATAGTGCATTGTTTTAAGAAAGATGAATAAAATGAAATTAAAACACCTTGAACATATTGAAAATGTAAAATTCAAAATAAAACCACTTAAGCTCTTATTTGCAAACTCAGATCCAGAGTTACAAATGTTTGAAGTCCATCAACCTAGTGTGTGAGTTGGTAAAAGCCTGGATGCCTGTTTGAATCAGCTTAGAATGAAAATTCAATTTCTTCTTTTCAGGGGAAAAAAAGAATAATAAACAACTTAAAGTTTAAACAGATCTAGCAGGAAAAAAATAAACCATCACTTTTCTCTCCAGATACAGGTTCCCCTTTGGTCCAGCTGGCCACATTCATATATTGGTGTGGGACTGAACTGAGCCACCAATTAATTTAACATCAAATGGCTACAGTGAGATGCTGTGTCAAATCACAGTTACCTTAGTTCAAAAAAACCTCAATTTGACATTTTCTATACCACCAGTGAACTTCATTCTCTGCCATTTTGACTTAAATAGGACATATTTGAAATTATTAACCTAGTATGAAAATAGCTTTAACTGAACAGTCCCTGGCCCTGATCTTTGGGAATTAATTTTGATTTGCATACTTAGTTTGAAAATTTCCATATTGCAGCAGAACTTTGAAGGCAGAGTTCAGACTGTTTGCTCAGACTCATTCTCCATTCCCCCTTTGGCAAACATAGAATTCTACGAGAGAATTTAACACTAAAATTAGAGAACATCACAGTTAATTTTAATGCGCCATCCTAAGTCTCACTTTTTGTGCATTTAGAGTGTGAGGCAGTCTTGATTTCCCAGTCATGTGTCTCAAATGCAATATGTTTCTTCAAAAAAAAAAAAAAAAAAAAAAAAAAAGACTGGCCAAGTTACATGGATATGCAGAGGTTGATTTTTAGCCCACCTCCCCTTTTTTTTAAAGGCTTTATGACTGCTAGTTGTGAAAAACTGAGTTACTCCCAGCTTATAACAAAGAACACAGACTTTGACTGCCTGAACTCCTGCAAGGCTAAAAGTTTCCACCAATTATAGAATGAATAAAGGAAATCTTGAAGATCTTGAAGATCTTCCGGTGAACTCCTGAAACTTCATTCACTGCATTGTAGTGATCAATTCTCTGGCAGAATTCTGTTTGAAGAAGAGGGAATGGAGAACGAGGCTGGACAAAGAGTCAGAACTCTGCCTCCAAAGTTCTGCTGCAATGTGGAAATTTTCAAACTGAGCATGCAAATCAAAATTGATGAAACTGAAATTTCACCCACACACATTTGGAAAAAGCTGTTCTGGAGTCCTTTGTCCTTTTGAACCTTTGATGTCCTCAATTCCACCTCCTGTGTTTGCTGTTCCCTGACTCCTACCTACAACTCCCCACCATCACTTCCCACACCTCAGGATGTGCAAAGCAAAGTCATTTTTAGGGGTTAAGCCCAGTAAACGTCCCAGCCAACAACTCAAGAGGGCTCATTTGTGCCCAGATGATCTCTGATCTCTCAGGCACACATTCGCTCACTTTTTTTCTGCCTCCAGCAGGTTGTTATTTACTCCTCCTGCAGTTAAAGCAAATATTTCTTCTTTATTGGCGCTGGCCTTTGGGATAGGATAAGGATAAACAATAAAAAGTGCTTGCAGAAGAAGCCAAGAAAATAGCAACTCTGTAACTATTGTAAGAATGTGCAATCTTAGTTGGAATAAAATGAAGAAAGGATAAGGTGGTGGAGGGGGTGAGCTGCACCATCTGACTGCCAGCTGGGAGGAGAAGCAGTCCAGAGCAGGATGGGGAAAACAGCTTCCAGCATCACTTGGATTGAATCGAAATTATATCCAAGGTGCACTTAACCTAGGAAATGTCTGCAATGTCAAGAATGGCCTCCTTGGGGAAAATACTTTCTGTACCCACAAATTGATGTGATTTTATTCTATCAGCAGCGTTTCTAAGAAGGGACAGAGATGACGAATTGCAGCAAGGGTCAAGTGCTGGTTTTGGTATGAGCACTATGAGCTGAATGTAATCTCACTGCACTCCTACTCTCTGTGATTTGCTCCCAGCCTTGCTGAGTGCCTGGAGTGCCCTGAGTCAGCATTCAGCACATTTCTACAGCATCCACTCACTTCCCAATGCTTCTGAGTTAGATTTGCCCATTTGATTCAGAAATACCTGTCTCACTTGGGTGCAAATCCTTTAAATAGTTTTTCCTCCTCATAAACAGAATTTGAACGTTTTCAAGAAGAGAAACACACTCCTCTCCGACTCCTCACTATTCTGTTTTCTCCTGGTTTATTTTAAGTATTCACCAATTTATTTTTTCTCCTGAAACCAGGCCCTACTGCAGGAATGTGTTAATATGTCAAATAAAAAGGGGGTTTTGCTTTTTTCTCTTTCTATAGGAAGACGAGTAGGCTGTCTCTACTTTGGAAAACTCATCTTTAGCATTTTTACTGTAGATAATTATTCCAAGTTGAGTCTAGTTGAAAATAAATGTATTTTTCTACATCAGAGTTTAACCCAAAGGGCTTTGGGATCTTTATTCAAAATTCTTAGTTCACTGGGAACTTACTTTCCACATTACATAAGCTCATTACCACAACTTTCACATTCTAAGTAGAACTAACAATTACTAAATCACAAGTCAGATTGTTTCAACTTCACACTTGATTTTCCTGCATCTAAAAGCAGTTAAACAAGTAAAGGCTCATCTCACAAAATACGAAAGGGAATGTATATAAAATGTTAAAAAATTCTACCCCACATATGTGTAAACCTCTTAGAGCCTCATGCATTATTCAGCACATGAAAGAGAAGGAAAAACCTGGAAAAGGCCAGGGAAAAGTGTTATTACTGCTCTGCTTTGTAAAATTAACCATTTCAAGCTGCTTAACCTTAGCTCAGAACATTGTGTTGGACTGGTGCTCTTATAAAGAGGAATCTGCTGCAAATTAAAATCTTGTCCGCTGCTTTTGAAAATGAAAAACTGGAGAACACTTATAAAGTGGAGCCACCTTCCTTCCCCTTTTACTGATTGGAAAATGAGTCACATTTCAACTGCTTATTCCCATGTGTCATGCAGAGAAGACCACCCAGATGTACTGCAAACTTTCGGTTCTCCAGACCTGCAGTAGCTCCTGCACTCCTGCCCTGCTGCCCTCGCCTCTTTGGCTCTCAAACACAAGTGCTGAGCAGGACAAAGACCCACAAGCCCCAAGCTTCTCTAAAAACACAAAAGCAAAAGGGGAAACAAGCCCCCTGTGACCTCGAGGCACATTTCTTAAAGAAGATTGGTAAGAAAGATAAGGATTTCCACTAAAACCAGACCATGGCCTCTAGTTTTACCCCAAAAATCAGCATCACAAGCCTTGGGATAATGGCAGAGGCTCCACCTTAGCTGATCTCAGCAGGTGTAACTCTGGCACAGCAACGTTTTCAATTAACAGAGATCATCAGGTGAAAGAGAATTAAACCTTAATGCTTAAACTCTTGCAAAACTCCAGTTACCTCTTATTCCTGGAGTGCTACTCATCCAGAAATATATACATGACAACCAGCTGATGGGGAAAGGTTAGGCTTTGTAAAAAAATAACCCAAAACCAACTAAAACATCACATCCCATTATATTGCGGGTTTGTTTCCAATAAATGCCTACATTGTATTCCCAAACCTGCTCAGACCAAATAAAAGACTTGTTTATATTTTCTGCTTTCCCACCAGGACCTACACTGCACTGCCAGTAAATTCATCAAAAGCCATTTCCTCTCTTTGTTGAGTTTTCTCCTCGACTCAGGTTTTCCCATTTGCTGAAAACAGACTTGGTGCTTGAGAATTGTTGCACACAGAAAACCTCTTAAAACACAGGAAGAATCAGTGGCTGATAATTCCTGAATTGGATGTAAATTGATTTGCCTGATAATATACCTTCCATCATACATTTGTCACGTTTAGAGCAGTGTTCCAGTTCTGAACACTGTTTCTACTAAAGTAAGAAACAAAGCTGGGTGCTTTTTATCCCTTTAGAATCAAAGATTCAGCAGATGGCAATTTTAAAGGTTTTTAGATCTGGTACTTTCTGTGTCCCTGATGTGGGATTATTAAAGTTGTTTATTCTCTCCTGTGCATGTTTTTGTATTTTACACAATCCAAAGGAAAGCAGCATATCCCTCCTGACACCTCTGCAGCCACAGAAATCTGGCTGGAATTACATCTGCTACAAAGCAGAAAGCACGATGGCAACGGATATTACACTTTTTTCATGAGATCATTTTTGAATTTGTGTGTATGTGGATGTAAATTCATGAATTTATGGGAATTTATGGGACAGGGGTGTACCTCACTTGCAGCTAAACCATCCCTTCCCACCCTGGCAGTGGCTCACACAGAAAGCTGCACAAAAGGGGGAAATTTTCAGAAAACAGCTCCATTAGCAACATCAAACATTACATTATTACATAACACGTACTTCCATAATTAATAACTTGGGTTATTAAATCTATCTCCATATAACACATTTAGGCAAGACTGCTGTGAGTGTCATAAACCATTCTCCCCTGATGTGTCTCATGTGTTAATTCACACAAACCTTCACTGTTGATGGTTCCTCCTGTGAACATAACCAGTTTATCTGTTGCCTAAATATTTTCAGTTTTTATCAATCTAATCCAAAATATGCCTGGTACTGAGTGGGGGAAGAGAGACTGTGTGTGTATATAGATGTGTGTGTGTGTGTGTAAAATATAAATATACACATTTGTTACAACATTTAATTGATGAGCTCATAAGTGATGATTCACAAAATCTGAGCATTGACTACAAACCATTATCACCAACAAAGAAAAGGTAATAGGAAATGAGTGCTGAAAATAAAACCAGGTGCATTTCAATTGCTGCCTACAGAGTGTTCCACCGCTCACTCAGACTGCACCACTGGAAGGTGACTTAGTAACAATTACTAATGAAAGCTCAGTGCAAAAAATCATAAACCTGAATATTATTATTTTCCTCTCCAGCACAACTGAGAGCTTTTTAAGTCCCAGGAGAAGGCACTGACCAAAACATTTGTATCATTTCTCCCTTATCAATTCTGTATTTAGCTACGAGGTGGGAGGAGGGGAGCTTTGCTGATTTACATCCAAACACAACGGGAACGTCCAAGAAACTTTTCACACTTCCCAAAAAACCACTTCCCAGCTCCTCAGAAATGCCAGTTTCTCAGAAATGCCTAACAATGTAACTCCAGGAATGCCATATCAAATCTGTGGCCTTGCAGACTTAATAAAAGCTCTTTGAAATGGACAGCACTATTCATTCATAAAACCTGCTGAAAGTACAGAGAACTGCAAATCCACTGAACAGCATTTTCCACACTTGTTTATCCTGAATCACTTCCATTGTTGTTTTCCAAGAAGGTCACACACTACCATGACCTCAGAATTCAGTGTAAAACTGACATTTTAATATAGGCTGAATGGGATAAATTAACGATACATAAAATGTAATGGACTGAAAATACTCCAAAGGGGACAATGCTTGAATTATTTAACAACTTATTAGTCAGTGTTTTAACATTTTAATGCTGCTGTAGATTATGCCTTGTCAACTAATGATGTATCTTTGTAGTAGATAGCATTTCCCTGTTACTGTCTCTCTAAAAACAAATTACAACAGCACTCACTTGGCAACTGATTTAGATCAGAGGTAACAAATTACTTTAATGAGAGAAAATGAGACCTGAAATCAAGGGGGGGGGTTTATATATTATGATAAAAATTAAAGTGATAGTAAAAGATAACTAAGAAATTTCAAGTTGCTGTTAGTATATTTTCATTTTTTTTGGTAAAAGAACCTGTGTTTGGCAAGTTTGGTTGTGATGAGATTAGAGAATGTGCTGCTCTGATGTAAATGAGGTATTGTACCAAAAAGCAGCTGTAAGCAGGGCTTCTTCCATGGAAATGTAGGGAAGTTCAGAACCCTCACACTTCTATTTAAAGGACATACACAGCACATCATTAATGTGTGCTTCACTGAATTCATCAAAAATGCCACAGAATTCATCAAAAATGGTGATTTTGTTTTGTTTTATTTGGAGGTTTATACTGTAGTTTTCAAAGCACAGACACCTGTGACTTTCTGAAAACAAAGCTGTTGTGATGCACCTCAAGTTAAAATCCTAGAAATAAAGCAACAAAAATATTTGAACATTTCCACCTGTCTTAGCTTAAAAGGAACAAAAATTGGTTGTTGGAAAGGAAATGTTGGGTTCCCTGCTCGAAATGTAAGTCACTTGATATATCATAAAATGGTGTGAGTTCAACCCTTCAACCACACACATTGCATCAAAAACAATGTAAAAGAATTAACTGTTAAAAAATCAGAGCTTCACTTTGTTTCTGAAGGATTTTCTGTAACTACCCATTTGTTGTTACTATTACTCTGAAGTAGACAGGGGCAAGAGGGAGGAGATAGATCATCTCAGAAGAAAAACTTCCAGAGTTTCCTGGTGGTTTTCAACTTCCTTCTCAAGTAGTTGACTCCAAAATTGGAAGAGATATTTTGCTATGTAAGAGCTCAAGTGTGCAACCCAGAGCCAGAAATGGAGTCAAAATTCTTCATTATAATACTAATATTTTACTTGCTTCTTTCTGGAATTTTTTTCATGTAAATTAGTGAAAAGTTTTCTCTTGCTATCTAAAAGCTGGTGAGTTAAACCAGGAGACATTTCCACATTTGTTGGAAAGTGACTTTCAAGTTAAAGTAGTAAATTAAAGATCTAGCTCAGCCTTTCTCCTTCAGGAACTGCAGAGTATCGCCTGAGTGAGGAGTGAAACATCAATCATTACTCACACTTAGGAAGGAAAGCCAAGCTTAGCACAGAGGAATCTCTTCAGCCCTTCAATTTATTTATATTTTGGCAGTGAAATGGTCAAGCTTTCCTGAATTCACTCACAGAGGAGCAGTAGTGAGCTGAATGTGAGAATACTTGCAAAGGGAGCTCCTCTGGGTTAGCTTATCCTGAGGTCAGAATTAGCAGACTTTGAAATTTGATAGAAATTACAAGTACAACTCTGTAGAGGTGATTTGTACCGTGAAGCACAGAAAAAAAAAAAAAAGAAAAAAAAGGCAGAGTTTGGAAATTATTCTCTGTGTTTCAAGCAGAATATTAATCCTATCATTACTTAACATCACTGTAATTAACTCCATATGCAGGCACTATCCAGGAAAGATCCTTGGGGAGCTGGGGGAAGAAATGTTCCAATGCAGCGGTACCTAATCTTTGGAGGAGATAGCTGTTATTGAAAAATAAACAATATTAATCACTGCTATGCAGAAAATTCTGTGCTATTTACTCCTGAAAATATGAGCAGTGCTCTTAAAGGTTATCTTTCACATTAAACTAAATGTTTTAAGTCTTTCTCTCCTTTAGGACTCAACCTTCAGCAAACCAATCTGCAAGTACAGAGCGCTTGCAATCCAAAAGAAAAGTTGCATTTTCTCGTGAACACCAATTTCCACAAACTCTGATTTTCCATTTCCACACAGTTCACAAATCAGCCTCTGAACAGAACAACCACACCAAGTGAACCAACTTTAGGAAGAACCCTCTGAGGTTTATTGGATGTTCAAGACACATTTTAGGCTTTTATGATCACAGGTATGACAGTCAGATTACCAATAACGCTGTGAGCACACAAGGGATGCACTCTGTGCAAAAACTGCTCCCCAGTCCATCCACCCCTACCAAAACACCACTTGTTATCTGTTTTCATATGGATCAGCCAAATGCTCAGTTAAACCTTTCTTTACTTTCCCCCCAAATCACCACATCCATCCCCAAATCCACAACCATGTTCCTGGGATACAGTATGAAACAGGGGACTTTTGTTTTGGTATGGGGTTTTTTGGTGTTTTTTTGTTTCTTTGTTTTTTGCTTCTTTGTTTTTGTTGTTGAGTTTTCTTGTGTCGTGATTTTTTTGTTTGTCTGAGTTTTTTGTTTGGTTGGGGTTTTTTGGTTTATTTTTTGGGGGTTGAGGGGGCTTTTGGTTTTTTTTTTGTTTTGTTTTGTTTCTTAGGGGATTTTCTTTTTCTCCTTAAATTGTCTTTGTTTTCCTGATTTCTGCCAGAGGAATACAGCACATCTGCTTTAAACCCCAGTGATCTCCTGTCGTGGTCTACTCCCAGGGTTAACTTGTACTCACAACCTGGGGATAATAAAATACACCAGTATACACATCCCTACTCCCCAGCCAGCACTGATATAGAAGACACATAACAAAATCTTTTATAAAGAGCATTCTATCACATAGCAACACGTGGCAATAATATCCTGGATGTTTCTCCACATCTTTTTGGTGGTTGAACCAGGATTACAGGCAAGGCTTTGACAGCTATTTTTTTATCTACTCATCAAAACTAGTATTAAACTAAAAGTTTCAGGTGCAGTGCTGATGGAATCTACTAGAAACATCGTGTATCAATATGGTTAAAGCCAGAGAAAGCCAGGAGAACTGGAGCAAAACAAAATTTCCATCCACGAGACACCACTTCTCATTGGATTGTCATCAGCTGAGTGCAAACAGAGTGACAAACACTGCTGGGGACACAGAATCTGTGATTAGCACAGACAGCTCTTTCCCAGACTTCACTGCTGCTAAAATAAAATATTATGCCTCCAGTAACATTTTTGAAGGAATATAAACTTTCACACCAATGTTCTGCATCTGAGCCAGCTGTTCTAAGCAGCATCAATGTCCTGAAAATGCTGAGGGAACATTTCCTTGGGCTCTCCTGCAGCATTAGAAACTTCCAGCTGAACTGCAGGCCACAAACAGGTTAAACAGAAAATTCAATCACGTCCAGTGATGAAGATGTAGGGAAAAGCATTCTACATCCCACTACTGTGTATTCACTTTAGCAATAAGGCAGCAAAAAGGGATTACCTTTGTGAAGAGATTTTCTGCAGGGGAACTGCCAAGTATTACGGGAACATTGGGTTTTACCTCTGGCTAGATCTAGTCTAGATCTGAGGGCTAAGGGGTGCTAGGATGCATCTTCCTGTTTAACTTCAGGAAAGAAATCCATTTGCATGCTCAGAAAGTGCTGTAATGATGTCAGATTTCTAAAGAATTATCAGGTTTAAGCTCCTGCTCTCTCGTCGCTGATTCCTTAATCTGGTGACAGAGATCACATCTGTGTCCACTAATTGTGTTATTGTCATCAAATTCATAGGGAATTACAGCTAATGCAGTGGCCAATAAGCTTTAAATTCACTCTGCAGGACAGGTAAGCAAAGCTGCAATAAGGGAGTGAAATACCAGAGAGAAATAATATTCTTCCTCCTAGACTTTCATGTGTCCCTGAAATGGCAGGAAAATGCAGCACACTCTCAAAAGCACTTATATTTTCTTACATATTGAAAATATATAAGAAATATCTTTTTATATATTATATATTTTCTGTATTTTCTGGTGAGGGCTGACAACCCATTGCTCCAGGTAAGGTCAGTATGAGGAGCAAGGATCCAGTGCACTTCCCAGGCAGGAACATCATGGCTACAACACAAATCTTTGTGCAACAGGAATTGAAGGGCTAAATTTAACCCATTAGACTACACTGCACCTGGGAAAAAGCAGAAATTCAGCAAGGAAGGATAAAAAAGCCTAGGAAACTTTTGCATGTAAAGACCAGGAATTTGTTCCATCACAAGGAATAGTGATCATTAAATCAGCCCAGGCAGATTGTTTTTAATTGTTTGATGAACTGAGAATAAAATCTATGCTTTTCATGGAGTGAAAATAAATATTTTCTCCAGCTTTAAATGCTGGAGAACTGCTGACTTCTGCACAAGGAATGAGACCAAGTCAGTGCCAATTGAAATATCAAGATGAAGGTGCAGCTGAGTGGGTTTAGTTGTCATCCCCATGGACAAGGACAGCGAGGGGAGAAATCCTCCTCATCATAATCCAGAGTTTATTGAGCAGGCAGGCTCAGCATGCCATTGTCCCCAGCCTCAGGACACTCATTGCCAACAAAAGGACCATGAAATCACAGAAAGGGCTTTGCAGCTCTTCAGGAGCAGGTAGCAGAAAAGATAAACCCACAAGGCTTTTGTCTGCAAAAGCTTCTATTTTAATCTGGTCCAGGTCACAAAAGAGAGGGGTTTCAGTCAAATGGTCTTTACCAAAGAGGTGCTACACAGCTCAGCTGAAAAGGCAGAGACCAAAAACTAGAACACTTCTTTTTTTTCCCTAAACAGAATAATCAAAATGTATTTATCCAGTTGTCTGGGAAAACTCACATCATCCTATTTTTCTGTATCCTACTCCGCTATTTTGATATTTTCAGATACCTTCAGTGCCTGCTGCTTTAACAATATAGGTGTGCTCAGTCACAAGGCACTTTGTACCCCTTGTAACTCCTATTTCTACTTCAGAGGCTTAAGTCATTTTTTTTAAAGTCTACATCAATTTTTCCTTGCCTGCTGTCATTTAGTGAAAACTGCAGACAGAAGTAAGAATCTCCCCGAGCAGTTTCTCAGAAGTTGATTTAAAGGTGAAAAGGGTGATACCAGGAGACACTTTTTTCCCTCCAAATTCTGTCATAAGTAAATTAATCTTTTAATTAACCAATGGAGTCAAACAGCAAGAGAAGCTCCTTTTTTTTTTTTTTTAATCTGCATTCTGACTCTAAACCAAAATGAATACTAATGTAATAAAGCTACATCAAACACTGTAATGAATTTACACTGCTGAAGTCTTGGCTGTCTGATGACAGCACTCCCCCAGTGAATAAGTGCACAGTGCATTGTCCCCTCTGGAGCTCAACTTCAAAGCCCTGGAAAATCTCCTTTGAGTTTTGAACCTTCCAGATCAAAGCCTTGGAGTTCATTTATACTTTTAGGCTCAGATGAAGGCAGGCAGCAAGACAGCCGTGATTTAGAGGATAAATCACTTCAGAACAATGTCTATGAGCAGTCTCTATGGCATTGTTCGCTCCTTTAGGTCGAGAAAGTGATACCACACAGACACAAATGCAGTTTCAGGAAAACTGAGGCAAAACCCCCATTTTTTAAAACTTCCCCAGTGGATTTTACCTTTTGATTTTGCAAGTTTGTTTACAAAATAACCCCCCACATAGGTTTTGATGGCTCACACCCTTGAGAATTTATACATAGGCTGGGATTTATCTGTTCACTGCACTAGAGAAAAAAAAAGATTTCAGTGTCTACAAAACCCACACACGGATATCTGAAAAAATAAGCCTCAATCAGACAAACAAACACTCTCTGGCCCATGCCTGTGGTTTGATCTGCATGCAAGCTACATCAAAGGCTGCCTCGTCCTACCCTGCTGCATATGAATGCTTGGAAAGGACAGCAACAAAAAAGGGACAAAACCAGCCCCTGCAGCAGCCCTGAGCAATGCAATCACCAGGTCACATACATTATCCGTATTTATTCCTATATTTAGAGACTCCTCGGGTGTGCCTAATCATAGGAAAGCAATTATCAGCCCGGCACAGCATCCAGGTTTTCTGAGTTTGGGTAAGAGTTTGGCTTGCAGTCATTCACAAAAAATTGCTCAGGGTGTATTTGGGCAAAGACTCTCTGGGAGAGCCTGGAAGGAACTCTGAAGAAATAAACCAACAAATATGATTAAACCCCAATATTCTACATAGTGCTTTTAACTAATTCAACTTCTAGCCTATAAAATTATTTATGTTCTAGCATTATATTCAATGAATACTTTTTTGTTTTATACATTTTATTAATACATAGCTTTTACATGTTCCTGCATCAATCTCCAACTCACTGCAGCCAAGCAGCCAGGAGATTACAGACACACAGGGACCAGCCCTGGTTAGCACTAAATATTTCAACTTTTAGCTAATCATGCAGATTTGAAGCTTAACTGAATGAAGACAGAGGCAGTAACGAAGAGATGGGGAGTCCAAGAATTAGCACTGATCCAGGAACATCTAAAAATCAAACAATCCCCAACGAAGCAAACACAAACCCCAACTTTCCTGATGCCTTTTCTTTCCACCCTTATAATTCCTGTGCAGGGGAACAACTCCTGCTGGATAGCACTGAAGCAAAAGCCAAATCAGCCTGGTACAACCCTGAACCTGTTCAACCTTCCATGATTACACAACCTGGAATTTGAAACTGCTTACAAGAATCCTGCTCCTCAGCGTCACAGAAATGAGAGGAAAGGGACAGAGAGGCACCTCTACTGTTGCCTACCTGGCTTTCCTTGCAAGGAAACCACACATCCATGCCCTGGATAGTAACTAATTTTAGTTAGAATATTTTCCCACCAAATGTTTAGATCTTAACCAATAGCTCTCAATTAAAATTGGGGTTTAATTATTGAAGTATGTTATTTTGAAGTCATCTAAACACAGATAATGAAATCTCTACATCATCTTTCAGGTCACAGATCCACGAATTACAAAAATAAAGAGGAATTATTTATTTATGAGGGTTTGATTATTAAGTGTTGTGGCAAACACTCAGGCGAACTTTTGCTAAAATTTGGTGGGGAAAGACCTTTGAGCATCTATTTGCCAAAGGTTTATTTACAGGAAAACAAAACAAAAAATCCCAAAACAAGAACGAAGAAACAACCAAACCAAAAAACTCTCAACGGAATGTGGTTTGGGGCAAAAAAAGCTACTACCTGACTATGAAAATATGACAGAACTTTAATCTGTAGTTAATTCAGAGTAAGTGGGAACAAAGGTTCATTGCAACTGTAGCTGTGCAGAGGCTTTTCTTGCTCAGAGTGTCACGGGAGTGCAAAATAATGCTAAAACCTCAGCACAAACTGCAGCCCAAGAGCCATTTTTAACCCTCATAATGATAAACAGCTACTGAAAAGTTTACCAGAAAGCTCAGAATGTTTTGCTGTGTAAAATCAGGCGTTTAATCAAATGCTAAAGCAGTATTGCATTTGTTGGTAGTTCATCTACTAGAAATGGTGAAGGCTAAAGTAATTCAAAAAAGATTGACAGCTGCCCTACCTTTTCCCTTCTCTTATGGCAAGAAGGATGGGGAAAAGAGACATTAGGTGGAAGGGTTTGAAGGGAAATCATCTGAAGTGAACAAAACTCCATCTGCTGAAAGACAACATAACAACAACAACAACAACAGATGGATTACCAAGCACAGGACATATCTACAACTCAGAGATTTTGAGGTAGCATTTTATGACATTGTTTGGGCACAAAATGGTGGACGGATAAGGTCAAAAAAGAGACTGAAAAGAAAACTCTGAAATCCTTTCACAGTTTTTTAGATGTTTATCCTTTCATACATGAAGAAATATAAAACACTGCTTTGTTTTTTTAAGTGTTGAAAAATTAGAGTAGCCCCATGTCTGACGGTGAATTGTGAAATACCAAACCAAACATTTTGGGAAAAAACATTGTGAATTGTTTCTAGGTCCAAAACCAAAAGATGAAACCAGAAATGTGAATAATATTCCGTTGCCTTCCTGAGAAGTTCATTAGTAGGCCACACTCCACTTACACACATTTCTGGGCTGTTTTGCTCTTCCTGCTGCACAGATCTTGTTCCATGGACCAAAACTGGCAGTGCTACACGATTTAAAGATGTTGACATCTGACACACCAGTGCTGTTCTGATTGGGATTACCATTAAAGTGAGAGAACCTGCATATTAACATTACTGTAGATACAGCTCCACTTTAAAACTATTTCCCAGCTGGCAACATCAGTCAGGTGTGATGTGATCTGTTTGTTGGTAAGCACTGGAGCCACTTGAGTCAGTATTTCACACCTGAAATGTGTGCAGAGGGCTGCAGGCAGCAGCAAAGATTGACTGGGGACTTGCAGCCCTCAGCAAAGGCAGCCAGGAGCCAGGTGGGACACCTTGGTGTCTCCAGTGACAGCAGACAGTGACACTGAGGAAACCAAATCCCCCTGAACCAAACAAGTGCAGAGTTCAGTGTGCTAACAGCTTTCCTGTGCACCTACTCCATGCTCATTCAGGAAACTGCAGCCAGGCAATTAAAGAATGCATTCCTAATTGCTACCAATTGGAAATAAGCAGCAAACTAACCCAAACAGTGGTTTTCTCAGTCATTCCAAGGTATCACTGTGCCAGGAAAACAGATGTCTGTTTTATTTTTGCTAGGATGTTTCATATTTCATGAAATATGTCACTCCAGAATTCTCAACTATTTAGTGTATTCTGAAGCACCAAAAAAGAAAATCTGTCACTCAATTATCAACCAGCTCTAATCATTGTGCTTATATGTGCAGGGCCTGAATTGCAGTCACAAAGACAATTATAATCTGGCCTGTCCTGATTTCCAAACACAATCCTCTTCAAGTATGTGTCTTTAATGTGCTCTTTGTAATGAATATGACTTATCTTTATGGCATCACTAGTGCTCTATTTACTTCATGCACAAGTTAAGTCATGACCCTGTCTGCTCCAGACTGTCAGTGGGAATGAGACCTGAAATATTAAATATCAAGAAGTACAGCTCTGGGCATAGAAAGCCTCCTTGAACTCCAAAGATAAAACCCAGACTGCAGAGCGGCTGAGAACACTGCTGGTGAGCCATCCCCACTTAGTCAGGCTTTCTTTTACAGTTTGGCCATGTCTAGACAACATGAGAGAGAACATATCGATACTGGACAGTGACAACTAGAGTATTCTATGTATCTTGCTGATGAAAATAAAATCATGTACCATAAATGCACATGTTCAGATGTGTATAAATACACACAGTTGTTTTTACTGTTCAATCCTGCCTTGGGAGACAACCCTTAATATTGCCCTTGGAAAACCATGTAAACATGTCCATCTTTTTCCTATCTCAGGTCTGTAATTTCTTCTGCATTTCTCTACACACTGTCGCCATCCTTAATAGTTCTGGGTGCCCATGGGGCAGAAATACTCAGAAATTCAATACTACGGGCACATGGCCACTGCAGACAGCCTGAGAAGTGTCTGTGGAGCCAACTTGGATGCACCCAGTGATTGCTGAAGCCCACAGCAGTCATGAGTGGGAAAAGTTCCCTCTCTGCCAGCACAGAATCACCTGGGGCATTATCAGGGATCCACAGGAGAGGCAAATCTTCCTCCCATTATCAAGAAAAGAAGAAAATGTAGCATAAAATATCTGCAGAGGATGGGTTTGGATCGCAGGATATTTCCCACCATGGCTGTATTCCAAGAGGCTTTCACAGTCAAACTGCTTCACCTTTGCAAGACAGCCACTACACAGGTTTGCATGAAACATCTTTTTTCCAAGTTAATCCCCATTGCCATTTGTCTATAAGCAGGAACAGACAGTGGAGAGCTGAGCTCTGACAGGTCAGCCCCAAAGGCTGCTGAGAGTGCATGTCTGCATCCCCCAGGGGGCTGGAGTCACACACACAAGTGTGCAAGCAAGGAAAGAAAATAAATTCACGTCTGACTGCAAAATGCTCCCATCAATTTCCCATGCAGCAGCACTTGTGTGATTAATCCTGACACAAAGCACAACATTTAGCAGTCTAAACCCAAACATATCTGCAAACAGTAGGGCTCATGAAACAATGCTTTTATTTAGAGCTGCCCCTGTGCTATGATCTGCACTCCAGCAAGGCTTCCATTTTACACTGGAAATCTTCTCCTCCATGGAGGACAACACCTTGGATTGTCTCTCCACTACCTGACTGCCAGGATTCATTCCAACTCCAGAAATTTAATGCAATTCAGACTTCTGCTCTAGCCAGTGGGGCTGAACTCAGCCAGGGGGCTCAGAAGTTATTGGTGAAGGAAAAGGGACAAGGAGGGGGAGGAAGGGAGGAGATTGCCAAAAGCAGAGACACAGAGGATGAGCTCAGAACCCTCCTCTCCTCGGGAAAGCATGAAAGTGTGATCGGCACAGCTCAGCCATGACACGAGAGCTGCATTACAGTAATGCCTTTTCCTCCTGCTGTCACGTGCCACAAATATGGAATATTCATTTCAGCAATCACTTATGATAGCTTCTGGAAAAACTAAGGAATCACAGTTGGGAGCTAGAATCCACAGCCACGGGCTGCAAAGCAGAAAGCCACCAAGTCTCACCTTGCACACCATCTCTGTCAGCTCCACCAAGACAAATGGAAACCACCTCTGCTTTCCTACATGCACAGTGATCGATCAGTGGGATGGTGAGGGATCCTCGCAAAGACAAAGATCAAAGAGTGGAAAAGCATCAAGAAGGCCAATCTGCCTGCAGAAACTTTTCATCAAACTCTCGCAATGTAGTCACACCAAAACAGATTTTCTTGAGATGTTTGACTCGGGATTATGACCCTTCAAAAACTCAAAAATCCTGTGGGAGGAGATCAAATAATTATTTGTAGTATTAGTATTATCCTCCTCCTCCTCCTCATCATCATCATTTCCCATTTCAACTACACTACAACTTAAAATATACTATTATGTATATTTCTATGTATGCATCATATGAAAAAATATTTTTTTCATCCAGAAAAACAAATACAAAGAGGCTTAGGTTTGGAGAAAACACTTCTTCCACATAGCAATACAAATGGATAGTTTCAATCTAAATTAAAACATTTTACAGAACTATAAACATTTAAAAAACTGAAAATGAGGGTAAGAATTGAATCTCTCTTCACTCTAGGTAGTGTTCCATATACCCTCTTTAATTATGCAGGCATAGCCAAGGGCAGATTGTCAAAAAAGCTGACAAATGACAAAAAAAACCTCAGCACAGATAACTGGAGTTGCAAAAAGTTAAATCTTACACTTCCATGAAAAGAACAGATTTCATGGTGTTGGATGCTGAAAATCTGGCTTAAATAAATATATGAGAGAAAAAAGTAAGAAAGCCAAGATAGCTCTATTTTCCTCAAGCCAGGTTTTGAAGCTTACATTTAAGAGAAGAAAGAGAAGAGACAGTTTGGATTATTACAGGGGGATGTTGAGATACTGCAGACAGTTGTCAGGAAATCATAAGCCATGTATTAATACTAGAGCTGAGTTTCAGTTTTAGGCATCCGAATGCACAAACTTACGTACCTTCAAATGTTTTATCAAAGGCGCAATTTACATTTCCAAGCATAACTCTGTCATAATTTTAGACCCACTATACATAAGAAAGAAGGGAATGCTTTGTATGCAATGTCTGCTGTCTAACATCCTTAAAACAAAATTCAACTGTTACTGCCCTTTCTAGAGTTTAAGAAAGCACATTACAATACATATTCCTTTAAAAACATTTCGTTCTCCCAAAACCAATAAAAAACACCCCCTCAAATGCAAACAAACCTGGAAACACCATTCACTTGAAGGTGTAATCACATGGTTTGTAATTTTAACTCTAGGACACAAGAGGCTTTACAGAGTCCTGGGGCACAAATGAAAGCAGGGAAGTTCACTGCACTGATTATTCCTTTGGTGTCTGAGCGCCCTCTGCATCTTCTGAGGTGCACATGGATCTAAAGTCTGCTTTAACCAGACTCCCAACTCCTTTTTTCTCTAGCCAACCACTCCTAGGCATGACTTGTCTTTCTCTGCTTTGAGAAGCAGTGGGAAGTAGGGAATCTTCTTGCTTTGCTTGGGAATGACAGAGGTCAGTCCTGGCCAGGACACACGGCAAGAGAATGGAAGGAGGAGTTTCTCTTCTCTCCTCAGCCCTTCCACACAAAGTGACACCTGCCAGGTGCCCTGGGGGGTTTGTGGCACTGAATTTCACCCTCCAGCTCTCACAGAATGGCCAAGGGTAGAGCTGGGCAGGACAGAGCTGCAGGACAGACAGAGTTTTCGCTTCAACACACGAACAGCAGCTGGCTGTGCACTCAGCTTGCTGGTTCTTTTTTACTCCTCCATCCTTTATCAAATCCAGTTGTGTGAGAGAACAACTACAAGCTGGTAGTAGTCGGAAGGTTGGGCAATTTTATTTCATTTTTTTTGCCAGACAATTATCTACATTGGGAAACTTTCTACATTCGAAATAGTTAGAACAGCACCTGCAATACATATTACTTACAAAATCTTTCAGCAGTCAGTGAAGTGTTCATACAAGAGTTGTGGGGTTTTTTGGTGCTTGCAAAATATTTCAGCAGTCAGTGAAGAGTTCACACAAAAGCTGTGGGGTTTTTTGGTGCTGTCTGAACAGCCCTACTCCAGGCCTGCTTCTATTGAACAGTATTGCAGCAACTGCAGTTTCAGAAGCATTGACACACGGACAGGGATGGAAGATATCTGCCAGGGAAAACACAGCAAATGCAATGGGAACAGCTCAGGTTTGAGCTGGCCTTAAGGGGCCACTGATAATGTGAGGCTTTGAGCATGCAGGACTTCGCCAGAGCTCAAGGAATAAGAAATCTGTTGGGATCACAGGGAAATGTCTGTGGCCAGTGGAACAAATGGACAGCTGGGCTGATTTGGATCTGTGCCTCACAGAAATCTACTTTACACCCATTTCTAACTACATCATTTACTCCAGGATGTGCAGCCCCCAGTTCTAGAGGTTGAGGAAAATAAAGTTTCTCTGAGCTGCTTAGGATGATGCTCTCTGAGATGTATCCATAGCAAATGTACTCTGTCTATCCTCCCCCATCATTACCTCTGGAACAGAGCTTCCAAAACCACATTTTTCAGTGCTTTTCTGAGAAACCATCACTCGCTGAAACCAAAAATCCCTAAAGGGCAGATTCCCAGCAGCTGTGATATGGGAAGTTTCTCAGCCCCAGGAAGAATTCTCTGATAAAAATGAGGATGGGACCCCTTTAATACCACATCTGCTTTGGCATTTACTGAGATGTAATGGGAGACCCAGGTTCAGCTGCCTGCCCTGCTGAGTATGGTGGAGAAACTTGGGACTCAGTTTCCCACAGTTATATGGAATAACATTCCCTGCTCAGAAAAAAACAAAATCGCACATTTTTCCAGCCAACAGCCCCACTGCACCTTCTCCAGTGTTCCAGAGTTCTCTTTCCCTTTGAGTCAACCTAATTTACTTTTTTTTAAATCAGTATTAAAAGCCAAGATACTGATTAAAAGCCAAGATTAAAGATTCACTCTTTCCTGCAGCATAGCCTGTCAATCACTTGGAAGGAGACTCCTTCACCATCATTAACGGAGCAACAAAATGTTACATCTTTTCCACTAATTACGTGGGAAAAAAGGATTCTTTGGGTAAACCTTGACATAATCTTCACTAAGCAACATTTCTGTAAAGTCACGGGGCAATTAGAGAACTGAGAAAAAATGCAGATGGCAGGTTGTTAGGAAATTATTTGCAGAGTAATTGCAGCAGATCAGGTGCACAGCAGGAACCTTCGACTTTTGCACTTCCAGACTGGCTTTGGGCACTTCCTGCAGCAGCCAGGGTGCTGTGCAGCTGGGGAGCTGCTGGGGATGTGGGTCAGAGTCCTGCTGAGGAAACAGCCTTGGATTCACACCAAGTGCTGCTGCAAACTGGGGCACACCCTTGGGCAAGGGGCCTGAATGAAAACCCCTAGCCTGAGCTGCTCACACCAGTGAGGAGCTGAAGGATGACCCTGCTGTGTCCCACTGGACAAAAGCACCTCAGTGCTCCCCCTCTTCCCTCCCTCCTGTCCTGCATCTCTCTTTTGATGTGGTGGGCCTTGTTTTGAACCTCATTAGGAGCTCTTTGAAGCAAGAACCATGCTTTCCTCTAGGTTCATAAAGCCCAGAGCACAGCTGAACTCGCAGGGATGTTTCCAATAACAGCTCAGCCATTTAGATAATATTCTCTCAGGATGACTGAGAGTGATGCCAGCCATGTGCTGAGCAATCTCTCTCCACCAGCAAATAAGGAACCCAGAGGTTGCATGAAGTCAGCTACCCAGCAAGCCCGCAGCAATCCAACTCTGTTGGCTCCAAGGACACAAAGATCTGACATCTGCACTGCTAATATTGAAAAAACAGCCTCCTCCTGTTTTATCTGAGAGTGCCTGTGGTCCACTCCTGTTGCCACATATCAAAAGGGCAATAAACAGCCCAGCTTAGTGATTTTATTACTGCACTATGTTATGGTGGGAGTTAACAAATAGGTAATAAGATAGGCTTCCAGTTGTAGTTTTTAGGGTACTGTTACACACAACTCGGAGCAATGGTGACCCAAGAAACATTACTAAACACATTTGCACTTTTTATTGTTGTGCTTACAGGGAGATTTATGTAGGGTTTTTACAAACTTAAAATGGTTGCGATAATTTATGGCCACGAGATATTGCTTATAGAAAAATGTGGAGACTTCTAGGTACAGACTGCCAAAACCTATAAAATCTGGTTCTGAAACCTTGAAGAAAAGAGCAACAGGCTATTCAGTTTGTGTGTTAAACCACATCTGTGTGCAACATACAGTAGAGTACTTTAATGCTAAATTATTCCAAGATGAACAACCTGCAGAAAGAAACCCCAAACACTCCCCCCTTCCCCAAAAAAACCCACCCAGAACATTCCTTTCCAAACTCCTGCATCTCCTGCTTTATGCCACATTGCAAGGAGTCTGCTTCAGACCCATAAAGTTATTGATTTAATAAAGCCACTCTTTAGAAAACCTCCTCATTGGCCACCCACAGCCAAACTCCAAAATCCCCGATTTTCAGCAAGTATCAGGGCAAGCCAGCATCCTTTCCCAATGTTAAGGCAACAACTCTGCTTCTGTGCTAAGCCACACTTTCCACCATACAAGAAAATCAGTCTCACAATGGGTAGCTGAGGCCTGGAAGATGAGATACAACATTTTACTGAACCATAAATGAGTGAGATCGACAGGACTTTTTAATAATGACATTCTTAAAAACATTCAAATGGTATGTAAAAGCTGCATTTTAATTCTGATCCTCCTAAACAACATCAACAAAAGGCCAATAAAGATTTATGGCTTCATAACAAAATAAAGTGGATGTGTGTCATCTTGTCCTGCTACTTGCAGAGACAAGGAGGGAGGTCAATGAGAAAATATTTGTTATTCTATTTTGTGCTAAGAAAAATAAATAAGATCACAGTTAATCACATGAACTATTTATAAATTACAACATGTAATAAGGGATGGCAGACATAACAGTGAAAAAAAAAAAAATCCCCTAATTTATTTTTACTCTGGTGGTCAGCAGAGCAGGGACAGTGGAAAACAGAGCGTAGCAAAGTGTGGCATTCCAACCTCATTCCTACCTTAATAGGCTTGCTGGGGCCCCCTGTTTGCAACTGGCAAAACTCCAGAAATTACCCCACAAGATCTGTCTCAGCAGGCTCAGCAGGAGATCTGCAAACAGCCCTGAGCCCTGCAAGCCTTGGTTTCCCTGGCCCTGCCACAGCGGGGATATTTTCAGCACACAGCCCAGGAGCACACCAGCTGAGCCACCAGCAGCTCTCTGGAGAAGACACCATTTTGAAACACTTCCACTTTATTGCAGAAATGCATCTTTTTCCCTTAGAAAAGGGTGAAAATTCATTTTTTTACAGGGTGGGTGACTGTATGCATGCACACAAAGTGTTTGCTCATGCTGAACCTTCTCTTCTAAAAGTTTTAGAGTTAGTGAATTAACCAAAAACCTGCTCAATAAGCTGTTTTTAAAATAAGTTTTCAAAAAGCAGACCTTGCAAGAATTTAAAAAAATTCCAAACAGCATAAATTGATGTATCAATAGTTACCTTTCCCTAGGCTGTCAAATATTATGAATGCTTAGTTTGAGAATAAGGTGGTGTAACATCAATTATTTGTGACAGAACAGAATTCCAGGAAGAATAATTTAATTATCAGGATCTGGATATTAGTTATAAGTGCAAATTAGAGCTTTTTTGGTTACCTAGAGTAGATGATCCACTACAAACCCACTGTGTTCACTCTTCTTACACAGCTTTCAGCCATCATAAAAATCTTTCCTGACCTTCATGGCTCCCAATTTTCAATCTGGCAGACTGCCTATTCTAAAAATAGGTCAGATATTAAAAATGAAAACAGAGAATGTGACTTTTCAAAGTAGAACAGACATGAAGAACCTCGCTGTCTACCACAGTGTTTCAGCAAGAACACAAGAAGTTATTATCAGCCATAAGGTGTAAGTTCATTCCTAGAAATCACTATTTTCCTCGAGTGGAATACAATGTAAATGGAAAGAGAAGAGAAAAAGGCTGTGAGTGATCCATACAGACTCTCAGTGTCACTAACATATAAAAGAAACCATCTACCCTGATTATTATCCTTACTAAATATTCATTATCACTTAATTCAGCTAAGGTGCTGAAGTGTCTGTATTTTGAAAAGGGTAGAAAAAGAAATAAAGTCTTCCCAGGAGGGAATAAAGCAGAGAGCTGTTACACATGAGTAAGTAAAATGTTAAGTATGCTCATGAGATTGTGTGTGGAATTATTTGATGGTTAGTTAATTAAATTAAATACCAGCTTTAATTCTGTCTAGAACTAGAGCTTTTAGATATCAAACACATAAACTGCAACCAATTTCGTTTCAAACTTTTGGGTTTACTGAGCCTGCTCTTTGTGTCTCTAAGATATTCGGAATTGAGGAGCACATTTGAACATTTGCCCTTCCTGATCAAAAATGAAACAAACGGTAAGATCCTTGTTTGACAACTCTCCGAGGAAGCAGCTGAAACTTTCTCTAAGCACAGCAGCTCCATTTCTCAGATATCTTCCTGCTCCCCAGGGCAGTGCAGCAGAATGAGAAGCCCTTGGCTTGGGATGCTGCTCGGATGCTCTGGTGCAATGTGAATATCTGAATTCCCCTGTTCCCAGCCCACCACAGGGTCCACCCCTCTGCCAGGATGGCTCTTGTTTGCTGAAGTCTTTCTGACTCCACATGTTCAAAGAGCAAGGATAAATGTCTGGATTGGTTTTTTTCTTCCCTCCAGATCTAGGGTAAAATATACTCATTTCCTTTCAGTTTCATCATTTGGTCTGTGGTTTTATCATCACAGCTCCTGCTGTGTTCATGTTCTGCCTACACTAAGACATTTCACTGTCAGTGACAGCACCAACCCAGTTGTGCAATCCACTCCTGCTCCAAGTGATGTTAAACAAACTCCTCAGGGGTTGAATCCTGCAGTCTGCACCCCAGAATGAGCATCAAACCCAGGCTGTGACCTCTCAATCTCTGTGCTCACCTTGATGGACCATGGAGCTGATGTTCCTCTCTGACAGCCCTGGCAGGGTCCAGGCAGAGAGAGAACCCTGTCTCCTCTTGGGTTTTTATCATATAACTCATAAATGTTTGCCTGCAGGATCTGCTAAATAGCTTTAAATCTCCCTCCAAAATTATAACAGGCAAATAGCCTTGGTATTTAAGACAAAATACCAACTGCAGAGGCAGGGAGAAGTCTTGTAGGCAGAAAGTCTGTTTTCCTTAAATTTGACTTCAGCTCTGGGAACTACATAATTCCCTCTCAAGCCCCCCAGAGTGGCTCCAACATCTAGCCTCCTCAGACAAAGCTAATGAGCACAGTTAAAGCTTGAGCTTTAGCTAGTCCTGGTGCTTGAAAATGTGGAATATGTAAAACTCCCCCAACAAACCCAGGTTCCAGTGCTGAGAAGGCTCAGCCTCCTAATCCTTCTGTGTTAAAAAGAAAGTTGCTTTGTTTACATGAATTTGGCTTTCAGAGTTTTCCCTCAACAATCTGGACAAATTTAAATCAGTAGAACATTCCGGCGAAGTTACAGATTTCCGTGCACGGAGAGTTTAATGCACAGCACCTCCTAACACACCCCAGACCTTCTTCAAACTGCAAACAAAGGCTGGGGTTGTTTTGTAAAAAAGAAAAAACACTGCAATAGGTCAAGATTTTCTGGATAATGGCAGTCTCAGTAGAATATGCAGCCACAGCTGCCCTGTGTGAGGATAAGTGATGTTTGAGAGATCACCAGACACTGTACAAAACCAGGAGGGATGGCACAGAGGAGGTTGCTGGGCTGTAGCTGAGCAGCAGAGAGATAAAGTGTAGCCAGGACACTTAAATCTAGGCAAATAATTTCCAAACTCATAAGTCATAAGGTATCCCAGTGTTCTAGGCAGCTAAGGCAACTAGAAATGCAAGCAGAATATATAATTTTCTTGTACCCCAACAGCAAAAGGCAGACTGAGAGAACAGCAGCTCCTACTGTCACTGACTTCCAAGTAAGCCAGATCCTTGTTTCCTAAAGGATTTGTGCCTTGATTTCTCAGCAAGATGCCTGTGCAAACCTGCTCTTCCTCCTTCCCTCCTCCCCCATCCCTGCTTCCCCATGTTCCACCAGCCAAAAAACACCCAGCAGCAGGACAGGGGCACGGGAGGGGGTGGGGAGAGGGAATCACAATGGCAATCCCCTCTGGTCTGCATTCTGTCATGAAATAAGCGCAGGTTCTGCTCCAGGCCAGCCCATTCTGCCCCTGGCTGCTGGCTATTCCTGCAGAAAAGGGCTGGCATTGTGCTCTGCACAGGTGCATGGACAGGCTCCTAAAGAGAGCTCCCAATGAACACAAGGCATAAACAAACTCAAGTGTGGTCTTCTCTTCAGGAAAATAATTCAGCCAATGTGAAACTCCCTCCTTGTAATAAATTAGCTCCTAAGAGTATTCAAAAGCTGCCCTCTGACCTCCTCCTGTATTATTCTCATGACCACCAGTGGGAGAGGAGGTCAAGTTGGTCAGTTCTTCTCACCAGTCACTGATGCCTCTTTAGCAAAGGAGGGCTGGGGGAGGAGGGGAAAGAGAAAGAAGAAGAGAGGGAGGGGGGGAGAAAAATCAAATTTGCTTCTCCATTGAAACACAGGCTTAGTAAGTAAACCAAGAGGCCCAAGGCTCCCCCGGCAGGCGTCCAATTTTACAACCCATTTGTAAGTGTGCTGCTGTCTAAATACCCTGAGCACGGGGAAATTCCACAGCATGGCTGCAGCCAGGGATCCTTCCTTCCCTGCTCCTTCCCTGGAGCACACACAGCCCAGGGGAAGGAAAGGCCTCCCTCCCACACACCCTGCTCCTCTCCTGACTGCCAGCATACCAAGAAGGTTAGGGTGCTAAAAATAGAATAATTTGTTAAGTGGCACATTCCACCTACCCGTGGCTGGCACATGTTCAGTTCATTCATGCTCACAAGATGTGCCTTGCCAATCTCTTCCAGCGTTTTTTACTTAGCGGGCAGTGATTTTTGCAACAATGCAGCATGGGTTGTGTCAGGTAGCCTTTATCAATAAAACCACAAATTAATTTGCTTCCCATGTCACATATAGCTTCATAGGAAACCCCTCCTTTGATTGGATAGTTACAGGACTCCTGGTAAATGGTTCTCTGGAAAGCATTCCAACTATCTGTAGCTGGCCAGAACTTGATTTATTTTGCCAGCATATACATCAGGCTGGGCAGTGAAAGGAACCCACTTTTATTTTTATTTGGAGTACAAAAGCTGCTCTGTAGTTTCAGTACCTCCCATTGCCTGGATACTTCTCTGTCACCTCTGCACTTTGCATTGCTGAGAGGGAAGACTAGGACTTTCAGCAGAGAAATGCATTGAATATTTCCCTTGTCAGGATGATATTAATCTCAAAGTCCATTTCATTACCTCTCAGCAAAGAGGAGCATTTTTATCTCTGCATTCATCAGTATATTACACATCTACTTGGCAAATCATCTCCACTCTATCCAAGCTCCTTCCTTTAGCTCCATGATAAATTTTTCTGAGTCACTGCTTTGAAATTATTCTATAAAACTATAAACAAGTGAACATTTTCCCATTAATTAAATCTAAATTGTCTAATTCCATTATATTTTGAAGGATAGTACAGTAAACTGGAAATGAGAGCTGAACACATAAAAGGTAGAACAAAAAAGGCAATACATCTCCATGCAGACAGAATGGATATATTTTTCCCTTATATCGTTAAAGCCAAAATAAAATTTATTACAGAAATTATATTCTTGGGACAGAAAAAAACCCCACCCAGCATGGCATCTTTTAGTTCAGTTTTAAGTTACAGAAATTTTGTAATGATTTCACATTGTTTAAACAATTTTTTCTACTCTTGTTTTGTACTCCACAGTTCTTCCCAGTTTTGTACAATATCACTGCATAAGACTAATTTATTATCTTTCATCTGGGAGCTATATGAATTTTGTGATTTAGCTACTGAGGTGTACAATACATACCCTTTTGGAGAAATTTCTCTTGTGAAATTGAAGCGATTTTTATCTTTTATCTTAGCAGATCAAACAATTTGGAATGAGATATTTTAGTAATTCTAACGTTAAATACTGAATCTATTGTCTATTACCATTCAAATCTTGATTTCCATTTCTATCTGTTTGGAAACAATGCAAGAATATAAATAGATACTCTGACATGTGACCCATCCCAAACCAATCTTTGGTGAGTTTTCCAAGACAGGAAAGAAAACCTGAGAGAAACATCACACAACCAGCTACTCTAAATGAGCCAAGTTGTGATGGCAATCAGTTACTGTAAAAAATAAAACACAAATCACAGCAGAGTGCATAACCACAGAATTTGCTCCTCCACTGTGGTGGCAAATGGTAGGACCTAAGCTGCAGATTTAATTTCAAGGATCTGAATATTTCAGAATAAAACTGCAGCTGAGATAATTGAAACAGCAAAGGATTCCAGGGCAGGGCTACTGTTGATCTCACAGTTGCTTAATGATCTGAGTGAAACCAATGATCAGGTCTGTCTGGATAACTCACAACAAAACACCATAAGGGGCTGTGCTTGTCTCACTTTATCAAACAATACAGGTTCTAAAATTTAATGAAGCCTGACGTACCTAGTTTAGTTCCCTACTCGGTAATTTCACTGCCAGATTTCCTACAGCTTTTCCCCAGATGACGGGCCCTGTTGGCACCATCTTTACCACCCAGGATGGCTGCTGGTTCACGCTGAGGGACTGCAAAATGAGAGACCTGATGCAGAGGGCTGGGAGGACGCTGCAAACAACAACATATTTCTCCTACATTTCAACTCCAACCAGAGCCCTGCTGTGCTGAAAGCACTCAGGACAGTGTCTTTTAGCAGCTGGACAAACTGCTGGTGGCACAGCACAGCACAGCCATCAAATCACAGCACACCAGGCAGAAGCTGAAATCATACTCAGACCGTGACGGGCTGGAGACTGAAGGGAAAAGATTCCCTGTATTTACCCCAAATAAACTTACTAGGGAGATGTACTAAATTCATCCAGTTCGTGTGGGGATTGCCCCACTGTTTCATGGTAATAGACATTAGCCATGAGATCTGTGAGGCCATTAATGTCCCTGGGAGGCTGTGGGTGCCCAAACAGGACTGAGGCCTTCTGTGGGAGCAGGGTGAGCCTACAGCCAGGAGGGACTGAGATAATGTTTATGTGTCCATCAGTGATTGTGTGAGGTGTCATGTCTCCTCAGCAGTTCACTGATGGAACAAAGCTGGGAGGAGCAGCCGACAGCTCTGAGGGCTGGGCAGCCTTCAGAGAGACACAGCTTGGGGAGATGGGCAGAGAGGAACATTCAGCAAGAGCAAACCAGGCCCTGAACCCTGCACAGGAACAAGGCCGGGCACCAGCACAGGCTGGGGCTGATCTGCTGGAGAGCAGCTCTGGGAGAAGGACCTGGGGGTCCTGGGGGACAGCGAGCTGCCGAGAGCCAGCAGTGCCTGGGGGACAGGGAGGCCAATGGGATCCTGGGGTGCTTCGGGAAGAGCAGTGCCAGCAGGTCAGGGAGTGATTCTGCCCCTCTGCCCAGCCCTGTGAGGCACATCAGGAGTGCTGTGTGCTGTTCTGGGGTCATCAGCACAGCAGGGACCTGCAGCTCCTGGAGCAGCTCCAGCAGAGGCTGCAGGGATGAAGGACCTGGAGCATCTCCCTGCCCAGGAAAGCTGAGGGAGCTGGGCTGTTGAGTCTGGAGAGGAGCCCAGCTGAGAGGAGCCCTCAGCCCTGGCTGTCCCTGGCTGCAGGGAGGCTCTGAGCAGGGCCAGGCTCTGCTCCAGCAATGGCACCAGAGGGACAGGCAGGGACTGAGCCCAGGGAGCTCCACCTGGACATGAGGCAGAACTTCTGTCCTGGGCAGTGACCAAGCCCTGAATAGATTGTCCAGAGAGGGTGTGCAGTCTCCTCACTGAGATATTCCAGAACCATCTGGACACAATCCTGTGCCCTGTGCTCTGGGATGGCCCTGCTGGAGCAGAGAGGTGACACCAATGACCACCACTGACCACCACTGTGGTCCCTTCCAATCTGACCCATCCTGGCATTCTGAGATTATCATTACCTGAGTCACTATCCTTCCCTCTCTCACTGAAACCTGCTCAGCAAATATTGCCTGATGCAGAAAGAAAAAGCAACAGTAAAAATGCAAATAAAATACATTTTCACCCATTGAATCACAAGATAAATCTGTAGTCCATCTCACACATGCACATAATGTCATCATCCATAAATAGATCACATGTCAGAAAAGGAGCCAATTAATAAGAAAATGTAGAGACCTGATAAATGAAGTCCTGATAAAACACAGAAAGTTCAGGGCAGGAAAAGCCAAAGTTCTCTGATATTTATAAGATCTTTTGGCAATGCAAGTGGAGCAAAACTTGCCTACATTGACACAAGGAGCTCTCTGGATGCTGAGAGCCCACAGAGCTGCCAGGCAGCCTCTCCTGCAGCCCAGCACTTGGGTTTGGGTTCAGAACCTCTGCTCTCTTCAACTCTACCACCAGCACTTTGCTGCTTTCAGGAAGTTGTTAGCTTTACTAAGTGCCTTAAAAAAAATAAAATTGCATCTAGAATGAAAAAGCAACAGATACATTCCTGTAATGTTTTGAAAACATTTTAAAGCAGTCCTGAATTCAGCCTCCAGTTATTCTTGGCTGCTGTAGTGCAGTATTTGGGGGCGGGGGAAAGACAACAAAAAATAACCCAATAAAAAAGGGTGTGCAGTTGAGCTGCTTGGGATTTGAGCAGAAGAAACTCAGCCCTGTGGGGTAAGAGGCACCAATCCTCCCTCAGCCTCACTCAACCTTACAAGGAAATTGGAGCAGCACAGAGGGATTTCACCCTACCTGGTCCCCATTTATTTCTCCCACGTTCAGCATGCAACAGATCAGACCTGGTGGAACTGGCAGGTGTCAGAAATACAGATTTATATTTCTGTCTTCAACAGCCTGCACTGCCTGTGCTGTGTTACAGAAACAGGACGAAGTCCTGGAAAACTGCCTAGGTGAGAAGTGCGGCACAAAAGTACAACTTGTCCAGTTCTGAGGGTCACTTCTACTTTCACACTACAAAGAGAAATTATTTATTTCAGAGAACAGAATTCCTTGTGAATCCTTTTATGGATTCCTCTGTTCATAACTAAAATAAAAAGCTTTAATGTAATTTAGTTTCCTTTATGCTCAAATATTTGGTAAGCTGAATCTTCCGAAGTTTCAGAGACTCCTTAAAAATTCTGAATGGCTTTGCCCTGGAAGTAAAAACTAAAACACTCTTAAAAGTTAAATAACTTTCAAAATTAAATTTTGTTTTCATGACAGAATAATAATTTGTGCATAATCATTTGTTCTTTGTGTTTAAATTAGGATTAAAAGTATTTTATCTTAACCTATTTGTAGAAAAACAAACTCACACCAAGAAGAATTCACTCCATTTGTGGATAATCCACAGTAAGTTCAGCAAGCTGTTATTTTATAGAGTATAGCTGTATGTGATTAATAAGCACAGTAAACTGAACCACTGGGAGTTTCCCTCTACTGATAAAATTACTCAGCTTGTTTTAAAATTGCAGCAAGGTTTTTAAAACTTGTTAGATCTGCAGTGTTGACCTCATATGGTTTTAGAGAACATGACCTGCTTTTACCTCCATGAGAGCAATTCAGGAAAAATAAAGAGGAATACCTGAAACTAATTCAGCACTGCACTGTGTTATACATCCTGGTGTAAAAATACTTCGAATTACATTAGTCCAAATCTAAATTTTTCATCATTTTTGAATTAACTGTTTTGGCAGTGATTTTTAAAATGGAGAAATTAATATTTCAAGTTTTAGTGATGCCATGGAATGAATTCTGATCTCTGACAAACTACTTGCCAAATTCAGCCCCAATCTGGGCATACTTTTGGTTTGGTTTTTATTCAGTTATACTTTTTAATCAGTTTTCTAAGACAGCAGTGCTGATTACTTGGAGGCTAAGGCTGAGCAGCAGATGTTTTCCAGATCATGACATTTTGAAATAGTTTTTGGTTTAGAATCATCTAAAATTGGAATAAAATCTCCAAAAGTGTTGTGAACCACAAGTGGCAGAAAAACAAAAATCAGAATATTCTGTTTATAGCTAACTGAAATTTAGTTCTTGAACTAGATCAAATACTTTAACGAAGAGATACTGCTAAATTCTTTTAAGCATTGACAGATTTGATGTGCTGTGAAGAAAAACAAAGTTAATATATGAATTAGGTATTCCAGATTTAGGGCTTATAAAATGGGTTAGAAAAGAAAAATGAAGAGATTTGCCTGATTTAAGGCTGCTGTAAGGCACAACTGGACCGTGCCGTGTTTCCAGAATAAACCCAATGGTTCCTGTCTGCTCACTAACAAATGGCAAATGCCATTTATGCAATGGGCAAATAAAACCAAAAATCCATTTCTCTAAATTACACATTAACTCTTTTTCCAGGAAAAAAACAAAAGCATTAACTCTTTCCAAAATTCCCATCGCCCTTAGCTTTGCCAGCATGCAAAAATCACAATTTCCTAGGTTTACAAGCAGTTTGCCTCTTCAGCAGGGAAGCAGGACACGTATTTTCTGCTTTGAAGTGTTTCAGGGAAAGCCTGAACTGTCCTTGTTTATGAATGAGTTTAGGATGCAGCAAACTAGAAAACAACTGTGCCATAACAATCTGAACTGGAAAAAACAAAAATGCTCTCTTCTGGCTGACTGTGCCCTCCCTGTAATGTTATGCAGTGTTCAACTGCAAATATCTCTGTTACAATTTAGTATAAAGGCTGCTTTATTTTTGAACTTCATAGGAGTTTTACACATGTTTTTTTTCTCCCCCCCACTATGGAGTTGTTCTTTTTAGAAGTGGTTGTAGGCAATTGGTTTTAAAAGGGCTCCAGGGGGCTTTTCCCTACTGTGTTAAGCTGTTTTGATATTCTTTTACAAGTGCAGCCTTAAAGTTGTTCTCCCAGATGCATTGTCTTACTAATCAGCTTTATGAGGTTCAAGGTCGCCATTCAACATTAATTATTCATTGTACAAGTCACAGCTGGGGATGATGCTGAAAATGGCCAAGAATATGAGCGTGGAAAAACACATTCAGAGAGCATCTTCCCCATCTTTCTGCAGATCAGAAGGAATGAGAAAT
>VZRM01000251.1:0-104605 GCA_013397955.1 Grantiella picta | reverse complement strand
AAAAAAAAAAAAAAGATAAGATTAGAGTGGTACTATGGAGCTCATGCATAAGGATCACCTCCAGAAATACCTGTGGCTTTTCTGACTTTCTACAGACATTTCCAGTGATCTTAAAATTCCCTACAATGGAAAAAAGGCAGGTTGTGGGCACTGGTATTGAAACAATCCTGTGCCTAAGCTAAGGCAGAGATGACAAGATCACAAAGAACAAGCTAGATATTTAAAATGCACTGATTTGCAAAGTCAAAATGCTTGACAAAAAAACCCCAAAAACTATCTGTGAATGAAAATTTGTAGCATGGAAAGAGAGTATAAATATCTCACATTTATAGTAGTCCTTGCATATGTTTTAAATCTGTGCAGTGTCAGTTTTAGAAAGGTTTTTTTCTTCTTCTTTAGGCAAGCCAAGACTTGTCACACTTTGACAGTGGCAGGAATGATGTCATCAGCAAAAAATAAGCCTTTTTTAAAAAGAGCTATTTAGAGTTTGGCAAAGTGGCGTGGGCAAGCTGCTCCAACAGATTCTGCCTGCTCTCTCCTCTGCTGTACTCATTCCTTAACTTATTAAGGATTCAAGAACAGTTGAGGCTTTGAAACAGTGCAGAAGCAGAGCCAAAAACTCCTATTATAAGTCTAATTATTCTCAGTTCCCTCCATACACATTCTAACAAACATAGCACTTCTCTGTGTACAATATACTGGCTTCACCGAACCTTTTTTTAATGATAGTACCATATTAAAGACCTTCTGTTTTCTTTTCTGGTGTCCTGTTTTACAGTTAAAACACAAAATACTTGCTGCCTCCACTCAACCACACTTCTGCAATTACTCGGTGTCTCCTGATAGTACTGCAGCAATTATTTTTATCTGCAGCTGGAATGCTTTTCTTTCCTCTGCATCTTAATTTCTCGGTTTGTTTAGACAAAACATGCTAAGCTGATTTCAAAAATATGGTTTACAAAGTGCAGGTCACTGCCAGATGTTGTTTAACACTTTCAGGCTGACGCTTTGTGCCTGGAAAATTGGGCCCTGTGGTGATTCTCTCATCAATAACTACTGAGCTGACAAATGGATTCAACACAAATATTGAAACTGATACCTAAATTCTGGCACACAAGTATTGTTTAGGCTCTTTCAAAAGCCAGTTGTATTTTAAAACATTATCAAGTTCTGAATGTTTGCAGCCACATGTGTGAATCAATAACCATATGAATTTACAAAACTTTTTTTGGTTATCAAGTTCACTATAATTTCTCTGCAAGAATGATTTTTTATGACAGCTTGGGAAAAACTAAAGCAAGTTTTAACTACCCACCTTATGCTGCCTGCATGCTATGGTTGTTTTTTTAATAACTGAATGCTTACAGCACAGAGTTTTATTGCCAACAAAATAGGCAGGCAAATTAGCCATATAAATCCATTGCTGAAAGAAACCAATTTTTATTTCCAGATCTGTTTTATGCAGGAATGAAGCATATGAAAACACAGTTTCTCTGAGTGGACAGAGAGTAATTGCTTAAAATAATTAAAATAATTTAGAATGTGTAACGTTATGTCTTTTGATATCATTGCAAATCATCAAAAAGAAATTCTACATTTTGAACTTTTTCAGAGTTTCATCAACTTAGTTAATTTTGACTATAAATCAAAGCATGGTACTCCCCACTCCCTGAAATATATATACTTTCCAAATTCTATACAGAAGGTATGTATGTAGGTTGAAAGAGAGCAAATTTGACATATCAAATTTTTCTGGTTTTCCTTTCCTATTCAGAGTTCTGTCATTTGCTATATGGCACCTGTTAGGATCAACACCATCTCCCTTATTTCCAACAAGAAAACAAAGCTCAAATCTCAAAGGATCCAGGTGAGCACTGGCTGCACCAGCCTGGGTTGGAAGGCAGATAAATGGCACTGATGGCTCTGAAGGGCAGGACAGTGACTTGTTAGATCTGCAGTGCTGACCTCACATGGTTTTTGAGAACATTTTACCTCCATGAGACCAATTCAGGAAAAATAAAGAAGTCTAACTGAAAGTGATTCAGCACTGCATTTGGTTATATATTCTAGTGTAAAAATACTTTGAATCACAATAATCTAAATCTAAATTATTCATCATTTTCTGATTAATTATTTTGGCAGCGATTTTTAAAATGGAGAAATGAATATTTCAAGTTTTAAGTGATGCTGTGGCTTCATTTCAGGAGACCTCATCTCTACCTTCAGGCCTTTTTGGCTTTTCTCTTCCAGGCTTTAACTAAACCTGTACCTCCTTCACTCCCAGGGTGAACATCAGCCTGGGAAGGGCTGCTGACCCTTCAGCACTGGGGATCAGTTTCTCTGACATTAAATCAGAAAGGAAAAAGGGAGTGTAAAGGTTTAGCCTGCTCCTGTTGAGAAACTCTGCTCATGCATACCTCAGCAAAAGTGTTTCATTTAAAAAAAAACCAAAGCAAAGCAAAGCTGGCAAACTTTTCTGCATTTTTGTTCATTTGGAGTTGATACCAGACTATGCCATGACCAATGTGCAGCTTAACCTTCCAGGTTGGGGGCTTTGGTTTTCCCTTTGATTTCTGCTGACATAAAAGGCATGAAGTGTCTGACTTCAAAGAGCAGCCAGTGTGGATATTTTTTGTTCAGCATGGTGGTCTCTGCTGAAATGGCTGCTTTATTTGTCTATTTTTTCTGTAGTTGACTTACCATATAAACATTCTGTTCTGAGCCTCCCTGTCTCACCATTCACCCATACAAAAAGTTATATGGCCTTGTATAAATTACTCTGGTAGCAAAGTGTAATATATCCCCAGAATATTTTCCATTTCTTTAAAAATGTAAACTCACAATGTTTCCAAAATTATTTGCAGTCACATCAAACGCTGTTTTGAGAAATTACCAGTAATTAAGACATTATAGTTGTGCCAGCAATTCTACTCTCAAACTTTGGAAGAAATGGAAAACACACGAGAAGGTTAATTTCCTTTCTGAATTTTACACCAGGGACCATCTCTCTAGAAATTAAACGTGGCTCAGTTATTCTCCAGTCAAATTCAATTATATTTTTACCACGGTGATTTTCCTCTGTATTTATCATCCTCAGAATAATTGCATTTAGGGCACACACGTCTAAAATATTGTTCCCTTGAGCAAAGCAAGGAGGAATAAAGGCAGAGGCAACTTGTTTGCAAAGGCTGAGGTACAAAGCAGCTGCTCAGAGTGCTTTGGGCAGGAGCTGTCAGTCCCTGACACGCTGGCCCAGCTGCTCCAAATTAATGCAGCCCTCCCAAATTTAATAGAGATGTATTCATTTGTGCTGGTGGGGAATCCAGGACAGATTTTTGGATCACCAAACACGCACCAAGGAGCGACTCCTCTGCAGTGGATCTGGATGGAACACCCTGGTCTGTGCTCAGGCTGAGTGTGGCCCATGGATTATGAATAGGATTGCTTGATAAAATGGAGATAAAGCCCAGCCAGAGCACAACCTGCATCAAGGACTTGGCTCACAGTTTGGAAATGGCACCATGAGGCTGCACTGCACCCACAGTGTGTTTCAGCCGAGCTCCATCTCAAACAGCACTCTTAGGGACAGTCCCAAGGTGTGCAGAGATCCTCTGGCACTCCTGGAGATCCAGGCCATGTTCCTGATGCTCTTGGTGCCTCTTTTCTCCCCACATGTGCACAGCACTGGGATGGAGAGCTGGCAGCAATGGGCGTTCAGCCACAGGACAGTTTGAGTGGATAATGCCACTTGTTCTGACTGCAAATATACAAGAAGCTCACGCTGAGGAATTGGAGTTTTTTCACAGTCCTCACCAGAGAAACATTACAATACCACGAAATCCCATAGATCTTCGGGAAAAGGAGCAGACAGGACTTTGAAAAAGTTGCAGATGGGGCAAACCTTTTTCCAGTTCATCCCATTTGTGAGCACACATTCTATTGCCGAGGAACCACAGCAGCACCAGAACACCTCACTGCAGAGATGGGAGCTGCTGTAGTGCAGAGTTTGGTAAAACCTCCTCTCCCCTGTCCCACCTGAACAGCTCCATCCCAGCTGGGACAGCTTCTTGCCGGCCTTGCAGCTCCTCCTCCCTGCTGCTGGCACTGGGAGCAACAGGAAAAACAGGAATTCTTCATTTAAAAAAAAACAACTGTAGAGTGCAGCTGAACTGTGCACTGCAGGCTCAGAGCTTTGGCAGAGGGGCAGAATGAGACCACAGCACTGCAGCAGTGTGAGGGATTTGAAAGCACTGCTTGGTGCTGCCTGCGTTTGTGGAAGTATTGGCAGATTGCAGCAGAGAAAACCAAAGGGGAAAAAAGAGGAAATGCTGTCCACATTCCATGTCACTGCAGCACCCTCAAGGCATCGGGGCTGCTGTTTTTAGAAATGAATTTTGGATTTCCCACAGCACTGCTTAAGGAATCTGAAGGGCCATGTGGAAAGAAAATAATTGCTCTTCATGAGCTGGGGTGGCCCTGGCTGGCAGGAATGTTAGTGGGATGTAGGACAAACAGAGACTGGGATAGGGCAGAGATGACACTGCACAGGTCCAGTTCCTTTTACTGCAGCAGTTTTAGACTGATTTACATGCAGAAGGGAAATACACAGATCCACTTTGGAGAATCAGAAAGGAAGGCAACTGCAATGGTTATCTTTTTAACAAAAAAATTGGTTAACAAAAGAAGTTTTTAACAAAAAAAATTGTTATTTTTTTACACTGCTGCATGGCTGTCTCCTCACAGCAAGGGAAAAAGGAGGAGAAAACTAGAAACAAACACTAAAAATATTACTCATGGGGAATAAATATGGTTCTGTACGACACTCTCTGTGAGGTGGGAAGGCCAGGAGGACTTCATTCCCTTTCCAGTCCTACCACTAGATGAACTACACAGGACAAATCCCCTCTTTCTGCACCACATTCCACCTGCAGGATGGAATGGCCTCAGCAGCCTTCTCTGTAAAGTGCTTTGAGACCTATTGGTAAAAAACAAAACAAAACAAAACAAAAAACCGACAACCAAACACCACCCTTCAAAAAATAAAAAAAATAATTCTTCAGCACCACGCAAAATTAATTTCTTCATTTGAGTTTCATGAGAATAATGATTGTAAACTTGCTGGCAGCATCACACTGAACAGTCTTGGCAGTGCTTACGGTGCTGTGATTCTACCTGATGAAGGTGAACTAAAATAACAATTTGCTTTTTGCACAGTTTTTCTGAATTTTTCACCAACAGATCTCAAATCACTTCACAGAGCAGCCAATAATGGAAATAACATCACCTGACTCTTCCCATGCTCAGGCTAAGCAAAAAATTGGTGTCAAAGTCAGGAAAAGAACCCAGAAACTGAGAGTCCTTTTTTTGTACTCTAACCAGGAGAGGAAATATTTTTCAAACAGAAAATTAACTTGACTTTTTCCCTACTCCCCTTTAGAAAACAAAGCAGTAAAACAAGCTTGTGTTTAGCCAGGGGAACTTTTAACTGCTCCAAGTCAGTTTTACAGCAGTATTTGCTATCTGCAAGAGATCCATAAAAAGATAATTCTCTACATCATGCCCTGTATTGCTTTTACTGTTTGTTGAGTTTTAAACGCCATATCTGTATCCACTATAGCACAATGGAGAAGAAGAAAAACAGATTGAAATTCAGGCAGTTGAGCAAAATTCCTACCTTCACTGGAGAGGTCGAGTGAAATACAGAAAACACAAACTCTAGGATCAAAACCTTCCCTTGCCCCACTCCTTTTTGTCCCTGCTAGAGAACTTTTATCAGTTTGTACAAAATTGAATAAAATGAGTTGGTTTCTTGAGGAATATCATAGCTGTTTGAATTATCGAAGGAAGTGAAAAGTCACCAAAACAAACACATCCAGTCTGCTAATTTTACTCGCAGTTTCTGAAGTGATATAATGCAGTTTCTTTTTCAAGCTGTCTTGGAAAAACAGCAATTTCCTGTGTTTATTTTGTCTTCTTATTTCAGAAAAGTCTCTCTGATTTGTGGCAGCAGACATGATCCACTCGACAGAAAGTTTTTTACCAAGAAGAGGTTTCTGCTGATATGATCAATGGGGAAATCAAATCCCTTGAGTATCACTACTTTCATGGATTTTAAAAGAAATATTATCCTGGGCCTTTCAAATGATTTTCATTCATGATTTTGAAAAAAGAACAATCTCAATGTTTAATTACTAGGACCACCATATAACAACTTATGGTCTGCTTAATGCCTTCAAGTCTGCCTTAAACTTGATCCATTTTATTCTGCTGAGCAGAATGGAAACTCATCTGGTCTTTGTTATCTTGCAAGCACTGTGGCAATCTGTAGCAGGGCTTTGCTATGTTTTTAAAGCACAACAGCAGGGAGAACAGAACTTTTAAATGCTCATCCTCTTGAAAAAAGGGATTCAATGGGCAGCATTAAGCCAAATGGACAAGATTGTAAGACATATCCAGTGTGCTTTTTTACTGCTTTGATTTGAAGTCAAAATGTGCATATTTATCAATGAAACAGCTATTTTTTTTTAAATGGGGTTTAGGCTTAGGGGTATAGCCATTCTCTGGTAAAAAGACATTCTGGTGACAAATTTTAAATAAACTGCAACAATCAGTCTGGAAGCAATGAGCGGAGAAAGTAGGGGAATGTAGGTATTAAAACCCCCATCAAGTTGCCCGAGTTTGCTAAAAGCACAATTTTGAGATGAAATATGGAAGGAGAGAAGAAGAAATAGCCTCAGTACAAAGCTGTCCTCCCATAAGATTCATCCCAAAAAACCAGCATCCTTCAGCCACATCATGAACCATAGAATCCCAGAATCCCCTGAGCTGGAAGGGATTCTCTCCCCTAAAGATTCTCTCTTTTCCTACTCTGTGGGATGGAAACCTTACCAATATTGAGAGAGGATAAAACACCAGTACCACTGCTCCTATTTAAGAGACACACAGAGTTTTATGACATAAAGGACTGAGTTTGCATCCTTCCCAGGCAGAGCCACCATCCCACTCACAGCTCTTTTCCCTCCCTACACACTCACTGAAAGAGCCTCGTTCTGAAAATCCTCAGATTTCTGAAGTTTTTTCCCAAAATGCACATAAGCTTGAAGAAGAAAATGCTCACAACCAGGTAATGTGAAGATATGAGATGAATGCATAAAATAAGCTTTCCTATGCTTACTCACCACTAGCAAGAAACCGGAAACAGATTCTGCACACAACACTCCAATTCCCACAAGAAACTTCACATTTTGTTCCCTTTCTTTGTTCAAAAAGTTAACCTGAGTGTCATCTACTCCAGCAAAACCAAAGTGTTGATTTTTTACAGGGATCAAGAGCCATAAAAGTGCAGATGCTGCACTCACCACCCCAGGCTCCTGACACCCTCAGATAAACTCTCCTCCTGCTCAGGGGTCACCACAGTGCTGACAGTAAAAAACCTTTACAGTAAGTAAGCTTTACAGTAATTCACCAAGCCCACAATCACTGCACAGAGCCTGTCAGGAAAATAGGCTCCAATTCTGACAATAAAGTCTTCAGGGAGAAAGATTCTCCTTTGGTATGAACACTACTTATTCCAAAGCCTTCCAATGCCTATGGTTTCTGGGATGGCTAAATATAGAGCATAATTCACTTTGCAGATTGTTTGGCTCCCTGCATTATGAACAAACTCCTAGCCAGCTCCTGGCCATGCCTGCAGGGAACTTCACTCTCCTCTTGCTGGAGAAAATGCAAGGAAGTCATGCCTAGAATTATTTGTTGCCATCGCAGGGTCAGATTGGCTCCTCCACAAATTCTCCTTGAAAGTCTCTCCAGCTCCCACAGCTTTGTGCTCTCTCCTCACAGAAGCAGCCCTGGGGAACACTTTGGGAACACTCTGGGATTCACTCTGCTTCCACAGCAGATTCAGAATTAACTTCCATGTAAACTTTGCCATTACAAATCTTCAGACACCAATATACACTGCAAATCTGCATGCAAACACCTTAATGTGCTTGAGACCCCTTGGAATCCATCCCAGCAGAATGCAAGGAAAATCCTATCCCCAAGGGGGAAAAAAGAGTAAGAAACACACACACACTGGGACTTCAAACCAAAGCACCAATCTGAGTTACACACAGTGAACTCCAGCAAACACAGCCTGGTGGTGACAGTGGTGGATGTCTGGTGAAATGTGGGAGCTGCAGAGATTGGTACTTTAAAGACAAGTTAACACTGCACATTGTTTTCTAATAGCTTCTGCTTCTACACCCGTGCAATAGCTCTGCTTTTAATACCAGCCATCTGTACTGAACTCAAAATGTATCTGAGCTGCACATCCTTAAGACACAGGAAAAAAAAAAGAATTAGGGAACTGGTGAATTATGGAACCCAATGTCTTTTGTGCCTCATAAGAAACCCAGGTGTCTGTGAGTAGCAAGACAGCCAAGCTACAACACTGGGGCTGCTGATGCAAAGAAGGAAAGCTTTTTCTGCAGTCATATTCGAAAATATTAAATCAGATGCCTTTAAAACACCTTTAATAAAAACTGGATGTGTCGTAATTTATATCTGCAAGGGTTAAAAGCAAGAAATAATAAGGGTTCTGCTACATTTCAGACTCCTACTTGTACGGACAGAGATTGTTCCTGCATGTTGCTCTTTAGCCTCTAAGTTGTTCAACGTTCAGGGCAGAGGTGGGAGAAAGAGGAATTCCACCTCTGCAAAACCTATGGACTCCAACTAAAAATAAACCCATCTCTCCCTTTTCCCTGCAACCCCTTTGTGCTTTTGTTTGTTTGTTCTGGATTATATCAGTCTCTTTTTCATGCTGGTGAATCATGTCTCTGTCACAGCTGATTCCATTTATCTATCCTGGGAGAAAACAAAAGCTAAAAATAACCCTTTTGGGGTTTCTGCTGGGTTTTGCATGAGAAGGGACTGAGTATGTTCATTCCAAGCTTGTGTGTCAAAGTTTGGCTTTATCTTTGCCAGGGCTGATTTAACCAGTACCATGCTAGGGAAAAAAGAAAAAAAAAATAGCTTTTTGCTGTCCATAAAATTCTAAGTTGGCTAAAATTTAACAACATCTGCGGCAAATAAAAAAGAAGAATTTCTTACCATCCAAGTTCATACAGGAATATTTTATTTGCAAGTGGGAGATTTTTTTCCAAAAGCAATTTGCCATTTCATGTAATGAACAACAATGAAATGCACAGGTTCTTTCAGGCTGGAGTATTTGCATTTAAAAGGCTTTTCTTTTCCTACTTTTAAAGATTTTAACTGTATAAAAAATAGCCATTAAATTTCAAATATCATCACAACCAATAATGAGACTCAAAGTGAAAGGCATTTGGTCTGGGCTAGGCTGGAAATCTTGCAGGAAAGGTTGTATTCTTCTACCCCATCTTACAGGAACTTGGTGGTTAAAGTAAAAAGATCAAGGGACTTTAAAAATATCAAATAGTATTTGTTGGCTACCTTGGTGCAAAAGCAAAAGGAAACATCAGCATGACTGAAAAAACTTCAAAAGCAAACAAATTTTTTTTTTAAAGTGTAGGTTTTAGAATATACTTGGGGAATGCAGAAGAAAGATGTAACATTAAAAAATGGTGCTACATTTAAAATGATGGTCTAATTTTTTAAAAAATTATTTTCTTGTAATTTTCTTTTAAATTCTTTTCAGTCCAATCTTTTTTTTTTCTTTTTTTTTTTTCCTGATTTTTAGCTTAACAACATTTTTGACTGTGACACTTGCCAGGAGAAAGCAGCTAAACTCTAAGGAGTCCACCAAGAAACTGAGATTGCCTTGCACCAAAACGGCCCAGAGGTAAGGGATACATCTTTAGGTCATTACAAGGTGGCATTTCTAAAAAAGAATGCCATGATCAAGATTAAACCTCAATTATGAAACTACTGAAAGTTGTCAGATTTGTTTTCCCTCTATTTCCAGGTCTTTCAGAAAGCTCCGGCTGCAAGGTCCAGGCAGTGTGGGCAGCAAATCAGGGATGCAAGGGAAACATCCCAGGCTGGCAGCACTGCAGCTGGGAGGAAGGAATCCCCAGAGCTCTCTGAACTCATCCAGAGGGATTTCTGAGAGCAAGATGCACCGAACAACAGCAAGCTCCTCCTGTCAGCCGCTTGGCAGAGCTGCCCATGATTTCACCACATCCCAGCTCCCTGGGCTGGAAGCACTGAAGGTCATGAACTGCAGAGCACTGATCCTGCTGGGGCCACCTTGTGCTTCCCAAAGTGTCCCAAACCTCTCCTTGTTCCTCCTGCCACCCCAGGAACGCCACTGCCCTGTCCTGTCTGCCAGAATATAATACAGCAGCTTTTCCAGTTGAATTCAACATGGATAGAGTGGGGATGCAGTGACTGCAGCTTCAGCAAGCTCCACCAACACACTACACTGTGTTACCAGAGCCAAATTCATGGCAGAGGAAGAGGAAGAACAAAGTGTTACCCTGGAAAGACAACAGGAGCAAAATGTTGATGGAATAGATAATTTTATGAGCATGCCCTAATTACTTTTAGGCAGATTTAAAGTGTACTTGTTTGGCAAAGAAAAAAAATTATATGCAATTTTCCACACCCTTTCTTCAGACATGTCTGCTTAGGGCGAAGAAAAAATTTGCTGTTGCATCACTGAATATAATGAGGCAAAATATGATCTCACTGACCTTCCCCTTATGAATCAGCTGCAAGGCTGCTCTACAAACCTACTCTGCAGAATCTGCACACAGCTACTGAGAACAGGAAACACTCAGCTTTATTTCCAAAGGCCTAGTTAAGTTAGAAAGGCTGATACTCACAAGTCTTTTTCCAAAATAATCCTACCTGATGTGCAGGTTCTTTGTGTTTAATGTGGCACTATTTCAGCCATATTTTAGCTGGAAACCTGCACAGAAGCTGTAGAGGAGCCCATCCAGAGTTTAGGGTTTGGAACGAACACAGCAGTTCTGCCACAGTTATCACATCAGGAGCACAAATCTTCCATACTGACACTGCATTCGGTTTTCAAAATTAAAAATGTCTCGATGCACTTACACCCCCAAATTCAAATGAGCGGCAAAAATAAAACCTGACAGTGATACATCTCCATGCCAGCAGTTCTCTGCAGATTTGGGAAGTGCATAATGTAATCAGTAAATACTTCATTTTCCTCTCTTGCCAGAAGAAACAGAATTTTCCTGTGCTGCACTGGTCATAGCCAATGCAACATGATGGCATTAAAAAATCCCACATGTCCTTTTCCATTCCTGGAGAATGACACAGGTAGGACTGGAGAATTTATTAGTGCAGGGGTAGAGTAGGAAGTACAGGCTGAAGAGTTTTTATTTCTGCCTGACCTCCAAAAATACCTATTTAGTGCATGAGTAATGGGTTCTTCTCCCACTCCTGAGATCAGCAGCATCCCAAAAATGAGTGCTCATCATCCTGCAGCCCAGTGGGAAGAGCTGGCAGAGACAGCAGCAACAGGGCCAGGAGGCAAAGCCAAGTGGGCTGTGAAAAAGTGGGGAACTGCCCAGACCTTTTAAGATCCAAAATAACTGTGGCAGAGCAAAACCCTGCGCTTAAAGCTGTGTAGAGAATAAAAAGGAATTCAAGAAGAAAGTTAATCCTTTCTGAGGCAGCACGGAAGTTGTGGTGGAAAAAACAGCTCTGTCACTAGTGCTTGAAAGGAGAGGTGTGGGGGAAGAGGAATATTTTAAATCTAATAAATACATTAATTACCTTTTGTCACTCAGGGCATTGGTGAATGGGTTTCTGCCTCAGCCCTGCCCCTCCTGCTGCACACATTCTGTTCCTCAGCCTGACTCCTTGGCCAGGCAATCCCTGGTTCTGCACTCTGTGCTGGAACTCTGTTTCCATTTTGGCCAAATGTCTCATTTAAGACTGCAAAGGGACTTTTTCATTCTGGCTTTTCCCTCTTGAAAAGCCCCCAGCTGGTGAATTTATAAAATGGTCTTGTTCTCGAGTACAGATAAATCTGACACAGGACATTGTAGCTGAAGGTATTATTTTGTTCCTTCTTTGTCTGCCACTCCCTGGGTGGATATAGAGGGATTTCCCTTAAAGTGTGCACTGTGCATAAACATCTGCTGATGCTGCAGTGAAACAAAACCAGGGTATTTTGGGATGAATGCTTCAAACACAACTGCTTAGTTTCACATTACTGTTCTGAAACAGAACTTTATAAAAAAGGAATAGGAAAACCTCTCAGACTGAAGTTCCCAGCCTCAGTGTCATCTCAGCAGCATCCATTAATCAGTGTATTGTGGCCCTGCTGCAGACACAAACACGAGCCTGACCATTGAGGTGTTCATACATAAAGTGAAAAGAGGGCCAAGAGGTTTAAAAATTAAAACTGAGTAGTTCCATAAAACTTAAAAGCCCACAGAGAAAAAAACTCTGTCTTTATGATATTCTCAGAATGAGTAATTGTCCCAAGATAATTAAGGATTTCTTTTTCACTTTAATACTCTCAGCCACTTCTGTGAAGTCTTTTGAAGGTATTAAAGCAGAGAAGTGATCTGTATAACATCTAGTGCTGAGAAAAGGGGGAGAGTGGAAGTAGAGAGGCAGCAAGGCGAAGGGAAGAGCCAGACAAACCTTTTGGAGGCAGCACAGCCTCAGCTTGATTGTGAAACCAGAAACCTGAGAGTGAGAAACAGGATTTCTGGGACATCAGTGAGAGAGAAAGGAGCTGTGAAACCAAATGAACCACTGGGTGAGAAGGATCTGCTCTCAGCCTTGAGAGAGCCTTGATGGCAGGTTGTTGGCTTAAATACTGCTTCTACTCTTTGATATGACTTTGTTTTTTAATAACTACATCAAAATTCCAACCATTTGCTACCCTAAGTTACTCAAGAGCTTTTGGAGACTCCCCAGCCAGACAGAGCTTTTGCTGATAGGAATGAGTTTGCTTGAGCCACACCTTCCACAAAACTAGACCTAGAGAAAGCTTCATGGATCAGTTCTTCTTCTGAAGGATAAAAGAGAAATGAAAATACTCCGTTCTGATTCATTCTTCTCATGGGAGTTCTGCAAGAAACCTCTGTGAGTTCAAAAACCCAACAAACACCCCCCCAAAAAAAAAAAAAAAAGAAGAAAAGAAAAAGAAAAAAGAAAAAGAAAAAAGAAAAAACAAAAAGAAAAAAGAAAAAAGAAAAAGAAAAAAAGGCTCATCTGTGGCTTTTTGTCCAAAGAGGCTTTACTTCCAATTGTCTTTACTATAATTCATCTGTAATTGCATTCCCTACTCCTTTTGTTTATTGAGACTCAATGGAATTTTCCTAAAAACCTTTTTTGTTACCACCTATTAACCAGCTGATTTTAAGAGGTCATTTTACTCCCTTCTCTATTCCCATTTTAGTCCCCTTGCATCACATTTCTTAATTCAATTAAAAAACCAAACAAAAAACAAAACAAAGCACCAAACGAACCAAAAAAACCCCAAAACAAAAACAACAAACACCAAAAAAAACCCCACAAAACCCACACACCCCAAAAAAGCAGCAATAATTAAAAGTATTTGGAAGTTATACTGCCCTGTGCCAATGATTATCACTAATCAATAAAAATTCCATAGGAAGAGGAAGCTTCTGCTCCAAAGGCAGTGTGTTATTGTTTAATTCTAACATTATTTGACATGATCATGGCATGAGCATGGAGAGTTTGGGCACAAATAGAAAACAGTACCCCTTGTGACAGACTTGCAAGAATTGACATTCTGCCTTTAGCACTGAAGGTAGGTTCATAGTAAAGCTAAGAATCTCACTAATTAGCTCAGGTTGTTTTCTTTAAGGAAGTTAAAGAGCTAACCAAAGATTCTGAATGCCTGTAAGAGCATTTCTTCATCTAGGAAAAGGAAAACAGCACAAACCCCCACAGACTCAAATTTCCAGTCAGGTGCCCATATGTCCTTTAGCTCACAAACTTCACATCTCATTTTTGCTGGCAAATCAACAACCAACTCCTGCCCTCCTACCGGCATTGCCTTGAATTTCTGCCAGCCAGTCAAAGCATTTTTAGCCCAAAAGAAAACACCTCCAGAGCATCATTTACTACTCCCCTCAAAAATCCTTTGAGCACAACATTGCAGGCATACTTCAGACAATTGTGCTTTTTTAAAGCCGCATTCTCTGCAGCAGTCAGACTAGAAAAGGTTTACTCTTCTAAAGACATGCTACTGACTAAGGACAGACAGGCATCAACAAGAACTTGAAGATAAATGTTCATTTCTTGTTTTTATAATCATGAAAATTTTTACTGTCTACAGGAACAAGTCTGGATAAACACAGTCATTTAGCCTTGGAACTCCCAGCACCACATTCTTGAATGCATCAGCATTTCAAAGTTCTTGTGACTTTGACTTTTGAAATCTCTTCTCTTTGACTTTCTCTTGACTTAGAAAAAAGTAGAAAAATTTTTAATACTTTTTCATGCTAGACTTCTTCTTGTCTTGTTGCCTCAAAATAACAATCCCTTTAGAAAGCAGGGTTAAATTTTGCCTACATCAAACATCCTTGAAGATGATTGACATCAACAAGCATAATAAAAGTAAGGCGATTAAAGTTTAAAAATAAACTTACAACAGCCCTATAGCTATGATTAATACCAGAATCATTTCTTTGCTGGTAAAGACCCTTTGTTCCACAGGCACTTTGCAAAATGGCATGGGTAAAAGAGCAATGAAGATGGGATTTTGCAGAAAACTCAGTTTGGCAGAACATGACAACAAACAAGCATGAAGCAGTAATCAAGCCCTGTGTTTGTATGTCCACAATAATGTGAAGGCAATGAAGATAAGGTCTGTTCGTTTGTTACTCAAAATTAAGGGCTGGATTTTAAGGCAGGGAAGACTAAACTCGGCTATCAGCATATCTCACTGATAGAAAATTAGATGTTCACAGATCTCCTTCTCAGTGTCTCCAAAGATTACAAAGTACAGATACTCCAGTAATACCAAGGAGAAATTCCCAGCCCCCAGACTGTTTCCCATTCGTGATTTGGACTTTGTGGGCTGTGCCTGAGCAGAGGGTTGTTCCTCAGCCTGCTGGGCAGTGTTCCCAATCCCAGCTGGGGAACTGGGAGCAGCTCCTGCCCAGCAGTGCCAGCAGGCAGCTCCTGAGCTGCAGCACAGCTCCTGTGGGAACACCAGGGCTCAGCCCATGGAACAAGCTGGGTTCAGAGAACCCATGCAGAAGGTTAATCCCTGCACTCAGGGAATGAGCCTCACCCACGTCCCATGGCACAGAGCTCTCAGGTTTCTCCCTCCTCCGTGGATTCCCCTGCTGGCTCAGATCTCACCAGCAGATCTCACCTGCCAGAGCACAGCTGGGGTTAGCCAGGACAGCCCAGCTGTGTTTGAACAAAAGAACTCCAATGGGAGCTAACAGTGCAAACCAAAAGACTTTGGACCTAAATTGCTTCCTTCACTCTCCTACCCCCAATAAACTCTGGCAGTTTAAAACAGGCTGATAAGGAGCCGTGGCCAAAAGGGGGAAGAATATTTCTTTATTAAAGATGAGGTCAGCCACCTGAATCGTCAGACAATTCTGCACTATTTCTTTGCTGCCCAAACAAGAGCACTGAAACCAAAGAACAGAATCCCACTGCCCAGGGAGAAGTACAGCTGCTGCCAAACTTTGATACTGATATCTCCCTTGCTCAGACAGTGCTAGAAGGAAAAAGCCTCACAGACAAGAAGCAGTGAGGGGAATGGTGATGTCCTGAGGAGCAGGTTCTACAGTGGGCTCATGCCCCTTCTCTTTGTGAAAGAGATAAGCACTTTCTGAACAAGGGACAGGCAAAGATAAGATTAAATAACCTCCAGCTCTTCATTAGCTCATGCATTAAAGCATCACAACGCTGAAACCTGAGATTTTAGAAATGTTCATTGTTAGTGCTCAGCTGATACAACTGAAAAGAGAGGACATCCATGTGATCCTATTGTTTGGTTTTTTGGTTTGGTTTTTTCTTCTCAATTGCTGTAACTTTGTTGTATAATACTTGTCTGAGATAAAAACTGAATGGATAAAATAAGGGCATGTATTTTGGGTTTGTATTTCTAATTTAGTTGCAGAGGCCTGAGGTGTGGGCTGTGGCAAAGCCTTTAATCCAAACATCACAAGTCAGGGTCATGTTTTGAGCACTAGAGGACTCAAAAAGCTTTACCATATGCTTATGAAAATACCAAAATCATTTTTAAAAAGTTTTACATTCATCTGTGGGATATTTGTTTCTTGCATCAATTAAACCAACTGGTACAATCTCCTAAACTGTGGCTAGGTGTTTATCTATTGCAGGGGAAGAGCTCTGCCCTTGCGAACAAACACTGAAATTTTATTTCCCCCTAGGCCACCCACAGTGTGTTTACTCATCACACACACAGACTTGCTGTAAAGTAAGCAGGAGGATAATTCTGACTTAATTTTCAGGGTTTAATACTATGCATGAGTGATAAAATGAAATTTAGACTCCTAGTAAACATGCAGGGGTTCAAGCACACCGGTGGGTAAGAGCTTTCCCAACCAGGCAAACAAACAACAAAAGAAATCTAAAAAGGTGTAATGTAACATCACAGGAAAGAGAGACCTCTGGAAGCCACAGAAACCCAAGAGCTCCCTACATGGTTATAGCTCCAAACTTCCATGGTTCTATCTCTAAAATGCTGTTTAATCACCTACATCCAGGGCTGACTGTAGATTGGAGTGGAATGGGATAAGCCCAGTCCTGGTTATCAATTCCATCCAGCTGGGAGCTGCTGGGAGAGATGTGCTGATAACAAGAGAGAAAGATTCTCTCCAAGCCTTCCAGATGTTGGACATTCTTCCTGGGAAAAATCTCAGGCCATCTGAGGACACAAACTCAGATTCTTGACCAGCTGGAGGCAAAACTCAGCTGCTTGAGCATTGGAATAGAAGTCAGAGCAGTGCTGTAGAGAAAGACCAGGGGTAATTTATATATTAGCTTAATAAAATGTACCTTATTTGACTGAGAGCTGACCTTGGGTTTCCCTGCAAGAGGGACCAACAGCCCTTCCTTGGCTAGCGAGTTCCCCTTGCCCAGTGCTTGTTAAACACTAACAGGATCGTTTGCTAAATTAAAATTTAATCAGAGCTTGGCAGGTGGATAACATGAGACTGTTAGAAGCCTTTCACTCAAGGTTACACAGAAAAGATGATGCATACAAATCAAGTTGAAACTTTTCTTATGTTAAAAAAAAAAAAACCAAAACCAAACCAAAACCAAACCAGTGAGAATTCTTTGTCAAGATGAGAAAGAATGTGAATTTCCACAAGCAACAAAATTCAGAGATGAAATATAAAATATACAGCAGCCACAGTCTAGAAGGAGTAAGAAAAGAACTAAACACAGGAAGAGCACATGCTCTGTTTATCTGAAATGCCTAGTAAATGCTGCAAGCTCCACACATTTCAGATCAGAAGCATTTTTTTTTTCTTCTTTTTTTGATAACTAAGCAGCTAAGTAAGCACAGAAACACTTGGAAACAAGTTTACATTATATTATTTGGCGTGGATTACTGCAGGGGATCCCTCAGTGGGAATGCTGGAGTAAGAGAAATCAGCACTTCATCAGCTCCTGGAGCTTGGTTTTCAATCTTATTTTCATCCTGATGAGACTAGTTTGTCTATTGAAATTTCTGTAAAAACTTGAGTTAATATTTTTCTTTTTCTCTGAATTCTAGCACTACAGGTTTTTAAAATAAGCTCAGAATGACATGTTGGAGATTATTTATGTTCCTCAATCAGCTTTGCTTCTGCTCAGTGCGAGCATAGCATGTATAGAAAAATCACAGCATTTAGCTATCATGTAATTTAACGAAACTAACCCAATATGGAGTTTGACACAGGTGAATGGAAAAACAAAAATGCAACAAAAGCCTATGTACAAAGAGCAGATAAACTCGAAATGACGTATTTCACACCAAGCCGTATTTTCACAACATCCTGAAAATACCATCCGTGCTGCAGACAGCTGACTAAACCAAAAAAGAAAGCCCATCAAGATGATGTATTCTTGCCATTCTCGGAGTGCAGGCAGCCTGAGTGACTGCAGCAGGGGAGATAATATCAGTGAGTTATGAAAAATGCCATTGCAGCAGGCAGCAGCAAACAGAGCTCAACAGGCGTGCAATGGCTGCAAGCTTCAGTGCCCACGTACTGAGCTGGCTGTACTGTAATGGTCTGAGAAATTCATTTTGACCCAGAGACCAGAGATAAATTGTCTTAGCAATGCAAACAAACAGCTAAGCAATTAGGGCAAAGTTTTTTGAGAGAGTGGTGATAACATCTCGAGGCATTGTTGGGTGAGGGGGAAAGCAGCCCTGGAGAGAAGGGAGTTTAATCTGGAGTAAAAGAGAGAGTTTAATTGCTTCTCCAAATTGCAGAGCACTAAAAGGAAAAGCAGACAAGCCACTGGCACTGGTATTTGTCTGGCATCTATTTCAGTGTATCCAACGTGAAAAGGGACTTTCATTGTCCCATTTGGAGTTCGTCAAGTTTGGCCTATAAAGAGATTTTACATGTGCAGCTGTGAAAGTGTCAGAGCTGAGAAATCCATGAGGAACCATCAGGTTTTACAGAATTACCATCGTTTAAATTTCCTGAAAGTAACTCACCAAAATAAAGTTTTCAAGTCCAGAGACTAATGCAGTAGTCAAATGACCAAAGCAGCAATTTCAGCTGTCAGTTTTTACATCTCAGCCCTACTCAGGCACAGACACATCTTAGCTGCACAGCAGAACTTTGGCTGCAACAATTCTATTGTGTCCCAGGTAGAGAATGAGAGTAATTAATATTTAACTCAAACTGGGTGTTGATTTATCAATGAGTATTTTGGGCATTGCTTTAAATCTACATAATTAAGTATTATATTTATATATATATATTTATTTATATATATATATACAAGTAAAATATCAGGTCTAGAACCCATTCTTTCAGTTCTGCTAGGGCTACCAAAGAAAATAGCCATGAGAAGACATAAGATGATGTCTCAAATTAATACTAACTTCTGTTGTGAACATCTTGTACACAGTAAGAGAGTTTTAGTAGTGATGCCTGCACATGGCAAAGTACTTAATTTCACTTTAGATAAAAAGAAATGTGGAGGAGATACATTCACATTGTGCTTTTACTGCAGCTGAATGCCCAGTGGTCTCAGTGTTCACTGAAGAATGAGAATTGGTATTGTTTTTTAACACACAGTGAAGATCTAAACAGCATTTTTTTACTGAAGGACTTTTTTTCCTTGTAAGATTTTTCTTTGAAGTGTATTTTAGGAAAAACTAAAAAAATCAGTGAGACACAAACATTCACAAGAGGTATTTTTGGAGCTGTCATAAACAAACCATAGGGTTAAGTCCATCCCAAAGAACAGCAGCAGCTCCAATAACTCAGCATGGCATGTGCATTCCAACATAATTTAATCACTGAAAGCAAGCCTGTCCTGCTTCATTGTGAGCTACGTTGCACTAGACAAAAGTCTGTAAAAACCACTTGAATGAAATGAACAATTATTAATATTTCAATAAGGAAAAGCACTTGATCAGCGAATACAGAATAAGGCTGTACAGAGATTAGCAGATAAGGCAAGACTGCAGCACCCCTTGATAAACACCAAATTAACACTTAAAAAACAGGAAAAAAAGTCTTCTTTTATCTCAGGGTAAGTGGACAGTCTGCCTGCTTCCTGGGTAGGAATATAGCCATAAATCCAAACTGTTTGTTTGTTTAAGCTCCACTGTGAAACATCATAACAAATGATGCCATTTTAATTCATGATTGATATATTCTTGTTCAGGTTATTTTGGACGTTTCAAAGTAGATTTTCATAATATTTCTAATGATGAAATACTAAAGAAATACAGAAACTGGACCTGAAAGTTAAGCTCAGTGTGGTTAATTGACAAGTTGTGATGGGTGGATTAGAGGACAAGAAAAGATAGGAAATAAACTTTAATTTCCAATGTTGGCAACAGTTGTGGAGTTAGAAAATGCTATTTTAGAGGTTATATCTTTAGTATTTCATCATTAGCAATATTATGAAAATCTACTTTGAAACTTCCAAAATAACCTGAACAGTAATATATCAATCATAAATTAAAATGGCATCATTTGGTTATGATGTTTCACAGTGGAGTTTAAACAATTTGGAGTTATGACTATATTCCTACCCAGGAAGCAGGCAGACTGTCCACTTACCCTGAGATAAAAGAAAGAAGAGTTTTTCATATGCAATTTCTAGAGGATTTTTGTGTTGAATGCTGCCCATACAAACCACAGCCTGTGGTTTATGGACAGCTCAGGCACACCAGCAGTGCCCTGGATGTTTCAGCTGCAGACACCAGGGATTCCTGTCTTGCTTCTCCTTCCCATCACAATATTTTACACAAACAGACAATGAACACAACCAGTGAGCACAACAGGCACAGATGTGGTTCGATTTAGTGCTAAATTTAGTTCTAAAGCCAAAAAAATTGCAAACCCACCAGAGCAGGGGTGACAGAAATCACATGCTTGGTTCTTCCTACACAAGGCCAAAGTCACACTTCTCTGTGCACTGCAACCATCAGGTTCTTCCCATCGAGGCTTTTTATCCTCCCCTCCCCAAAAACAAGCACCACAGGTGACACACTTTACTGTGTGACCTGGACAGGCTGGGCTGATCTGTTCCCAAGGGCTGCACTGTCACCTCCTGCAAAAAACACACTTTCTGTTCTGTTTCTCCAAACTTCTATCCCAGGTGCATGTAGAGGCAGTTAGGATATTGCCAAGTGGCATGGAGCTTGGCAATTGTAATTCAATGAATTATAATAACATTTAACTAAAAATTCTGACAAATTCTGACATCCAAACAAAGCCTTTAGAACAAGATTCCCCCTCCCTGGCTTTCTCCTCACACTGCAAACAAGAGGTGACAGTATTTGAGACAGGAATCCAATCCAGCTCCTTGCAGCCCTCTCAATAACAAATGATAGAGTTGCCTTTTTTACCTCCTCTGACTTGCTACTGAGATAAATAATTTCTGTGTAAAGCAAAGCCACAAATGTGAGTCTTTACTTTGATCTGGAAAGAGATACATTCTTTGTTAACTACTTCTCACCCAAGACAGGTGTTTACAACCAATCCCAGAGTCACTTCAGCCCATGAAAAATTCGCTGCCATGAAAAATTCCATTCACACTTTAAAATTCTGTGAAATCATCAGAAAACTCATTAAGGAAAAAAAAAATCAATTATAGGACATGTTTTGTAGAAGCTTCTGTTTCCAAAGCAACCTTTTATTTCACACTTTTTCATCAGATCTGGAAATTTTGCCGCACAGAGGTTTACATGGTAATATATATACAGTAATGTATATTTTGACAGCCTTCAGTGTGCTGCTACAACAGCCTGTTTTCCAGAATAGAAAGTACAACCACAACACCAAGCTGAGCCTTTGGGGTTTGGTTACATTTCTCATTAAACTGATGCTTTAGTAGGGGTTTTCCTTAGTGTGGCAACTTGCCAATCCAACACTGGGGAAATTCAGATGCAGATGAATTAAGTTTATAAGTAAGCTTGCTGAAATGACAAATGGGATTTGGAAAGCTGAAATTGGAGGTTCTGCTTCTCCTGTGTTATAGGGCAGTGCCCTCCACTGGCCAAACTTTCAAATAAAAGCAAAAATTCGCCATGACTCCAGAATAAAAACCCAAAAAACACCTCCAAAACCCCTCAGAATCAGTGTCAAATCCTTACAAATGGTTATTGCATAATGGCACCAATTTATACTAATGCCAGCCTTTCTATTACATGCTAATAAAAATACTTTGGGTGCTGAAATAACTCCCAAGTCAGCCCTTTTAAAGAGTTCTAAATTAGAAGTGACAAAACGAAACTGGGTAGTGCTAAAAAGTGTAATTTAACACAAGACCATCTAGTGGTAAAAAGCATGGAACCAGATTAGCAATTACTGTCTGTTAAATTTTCACGATTTCACCTTTTTTTTTTCTGTTCAGAAACGACAAGAGTCTCATGAAAATCTCTCTTTGTAGCAATGAATCATAGTTTTGAGTGCCATGCTGAGGACAGAACTAGTTGCATCAGTAATATCTGTATTAGATGTACTTGAGAGTGGGGATTTAAAAGTGCCAAAGCCAACAGACAGTGAGAAACCTGGAAATAGATGGATACAGATTTATGCCCTCCACTCATTGTGGGATAGCCCAGGGACACTTTTCTTAGTAATAAAAGTGTTATTAATGAGTTATAGCAGATTCATTATCCCACACAAGATCATTGTCTCATTACTAGAATATACAATGTATTATATTCAGTGGGATAGAGTTGCTGGTGAGAAGGTGAACTGTTTCTTTAATAAGATTAAAAGCAATAGGCTATAGGAGGAAATGATGATAAAAATACAAAGATAACTGGAGCTGGCAGAGACAGACCAAAACCACAGAGAGACTGAAAATATGCTTGGTGTTACAAGTTGCACACTAAGATTTTCAAGCAGAGACAAAGAATTTCACCTAAATATTCTTCAGGTCCTGATAAAACCTTCACTACCATCTACAGATAGGGGAAGGCTGAAAGTCAGGTAGATGGTTTAACATCCCTTTTCCCAAGGGCTTAGCAATAACCATTTTCCTTGAGCACATCTAATGTAAGCTTTCAGACCTAGTATAAGTTTTACCTGTTGTCACATTCACTTTGTGTAAAATTTTTGTGTTAGAGGGCAAGGAAGGAAATTAGTCATATTTCACACCTGCCAATCTTATAACCAGAGAAAAAAAGCTCCAAAACAACACTGTTCCTAAACTTGTTTTTAAAGAGAAAAAGCATCCTCCTTTGAATGCAAATTGGATTTTGCACCCCAGTGAGCAGCAGTGCTAAGGGTATCCCCCAGTCTGTGCAGAACCCAGCTCGGGTGAGGTGGGAACAGCTCTGGGCTGTGCTTGCAGGCAGCCTGGAGAGAGCACAACCACCAGCAGACAAAAATAACCCAACCCCCTGCCTTCAGCAAGCCTCAGTCCTCACAGAAGTCCTGCTCACCGCTGAAGGTTAATTTGGGATAAATTTGGGATGTGCTTTTTCTATCAGGATTCACCAGTGATGACACAGAGCAATTCAGTCACCCTCACCTCGAGGTCTCAGTTTCCTGTTAGAAGAGCTTTGTTTTGTGTCCATTGCCTCACCTCAGATCTTTTTCCCCTCCTCAGGTTCCTTTGATTGTTTAACAACCACATTCTAATGCTGGCTCATCCTGCTAATAATGTTGTAGGTGAAATTGCCCTTGTACCACCTCAGAGCCAGTTTTGTGCTATGAGATTGAGATAAAGACCTGGAGGAGGTGGGAGCAGTGGATGTCAGGCTGCTCCCACATCCAAGTCTCTGTGCCTCTACTGCACTGCTTTAGGAGCTCAGACAGAAAAAATGAGCATTTTCACAGCACACACACTGCTGCACAGGAATGCAGCACGAGCACCTTAATGCTCCTAAACCTCTGCACAGAACTGTTGCAGCCAGGATTGGATTAAATCCACGGTTCCTAAACACAGCCTGGCCCTGCTGTGGACAGAGCCTCAGCAAGAAGAGCAGCGCTGGTTTGCTCTCAGCCCACGAGAAGAGATTCAGCCCCACTTTCCCTGTGGGGAGCAGGTGGAGCTCTCACTGCCCTGGCTGCAGTTCCAGCTGCAGTTCCAGCTGCAGTTCCAGCTGCAGCTCCAGCTCAGCTGCTCCCCGAGGGAACACCACATCCCATGGGCACTGTGTGTGGATCTCACCTGCAGAGGTGAGCCCTGTCCTGCTCCCTGCCAGTGCAGCAGCTGGCATTCACCTCTGGGTGACCCCAGGGAGCCACAGAATGCACAAAACCACAGCTGCTTAACCACACTGACATGCAGAATTTCTAACTCTTGCTTTTCCTTACAGTGGAAAGAGCTTTAGACATCACAGCTTTAAACCACAGAGCTCTGAAAAACAAAAACAGGATGTCTGCCTCTAATGCTGGTGCTGTGTGTATTTTTCCTGAGACTGTGCTATCTGAGACCAGGCTGGAGTCATCTTTCAGTGCAGTCTATTGGCCAAATTCTCTCTTTCCTGAGGGAAGGTTAACTCTGGTGTGGATGACAGAAAATATTGGCATGGCCAAGGGTTCTTGTCATCACAATGTGCTTAACCATAGAATCACATGGAGATAAAAAACAAAGTAAAAAATAAAGGCTTAAAGTTATTCAGTTGTCTCCTTCACTCTTACAGAACTCCAGTGATGCAGTGATGGAGTCCCCTTCTGCCTGTTCATCAGAGAATTTGAAATATTAGGTGAGTAATTACATCAGGCAATGAGGCAGTCCAATCATGTTTTGCTAAAAACAGAACTACTCATCAACTGATTAACATATTGATTTAATCTGTCAGAATCGATTAATCCCCACCAACATTATTCTTATTCAACTTTGGACACCTCAGAAGAAGCCATCAGAAAACAGAGCTCTACTCAGGATTTTTGCCCCTGAGGGACTGGGCCAGAGATACTCAGCAGGAACTTCAGGCAGCCACAGAGTTAGTTATAAACTGAATGTGATGCTTTTCTCCCCTGGCTCAGCAGTTGTTCACATTTGTGCAGAGATCCCCAGAAACATCATCCCAGCTACCCAAGGGACCCAAAGCAGCTGTGTTTCTACAGAAAGCTCTCTCAAGCTCCATTTCCAAGCTTGCTGTTTGATTTTACTGACAGCTCAGCTTCTCCCAGCTTGCATGGACCTCTGACATCAGAGTTCCACTGCTGGATGTATCCACTGCTGACACCTGGGCAGTGCTGCAACCCACTGAACTGCTTTGCTTCCACTCAAATGTCACCTCAAACAACAACAGCAGCAGTTTTCAGGCAACCTGGTGCTTGCTTGGCAAAACCCTCCTGAGTTCCTGAGCCATGGATGTGCTACACACACAGATCAATGCAGATTGATGTGGCAGAGGTTTGCCTAAGGGGACAAGGCTCAAGGGAAGGACCTCTGTTCTCCCAGGACCATGTCTGCCCTGCCCACACAAGGAAGGGAATTTGGAACAGTGTGGCCTAAAGCAAAGCTTGTGGCAGAGAGCATCTCTCCCATCATCCATCCTGCAGAGCAGATCTCACAAGCACCTGTTGTCCACATGACAGAAAACAACCCTCAAACATTACAGTTGTAGTGTCATGTTTAATATCATGTTTAATAATCAACACAGGGATTTTAAAGAATGACCAGTCACAGGCTTTGCAATAAAGGTTTACTGCGGCAGTGATTTTGTAGCTCACAACACTTGCTGAAGGCAAACAAAACTTTCCCTTTTGGCAGCTGCACAAAGTCAAAACTGAGTTCACAAAGTGCCTCACGTGGAACTGTCATCATTGTGGGATCCTGGCATGGACTGCAATGGGAAAGCCAAGTTTTCCCTTGTTTTGCAGGTTGGGAATTTCACTGTGTTTACAAAACCACACACACCCCTCTGGCTCAATTCTGCTCTTGGAAATGTTTTTGTCCAATCATTGACTGCTTTTATGGCTCTGGGATGAAGATTTGTTGGCCTAATGAAGTGAAAAGCAAAAGCCATGCTGTTCTGGAAAGCTCACACAGCCAGGCAAGCACAGCACACACCAAGACTTACCTGCTTACACTTCTGCCAAAAGACAAGATAAATGGTGACACTGAGTAAATCTGATATTGATGTGCACATCAGGCAAATACAGTGTTAACAGCTTATTGTTTGCATTGGAATTGGGAGTTGAAACCAGGATCCACAAATACATCATGTTCTGTGCTTCTCTAATAAAGTTCACTATTTAAATAATGAGACATCACATTTCTGCTCAAAATCAGGGCAACTCTTAAATGAATGCATCCTACTAGGTAGAAATGCAGACACAGAGAATGAGATGATCGGTGTCAGAAGTGAAAATTGCTATGCTGCATTTAGAAGCAGAAAACCACATTAAATGATGTTTTGACTTTTTCTTACATGGCACCTTTGCATCTATAATTTCTGGCCTTGGGGTTTCTATGAATTTGAAGTTTCTTGCAAATACTCAGAAGCTAAAATTTGAGTGATATGTTTGGTCATATGTTATCTATCATTAGGCTTAGAACATAAAAATCATTGATTTAGTAATATTCAGTTGCAAGATCATTCTGTTTCTATGGACCTGACATCCACATCAAGAGGAATTAATGATTTCCTACCAATTGCATCACCACTTACCCTCCTAATTGGTACTTTTTATCAACTATTCTAATCTCCTAAAACGTATAAAACTGCATTCACCCCTGTGGGGTTGGGCTTTTGTGGATATTCTTCCAGAACTGCCCCTGGAGCTCCAATAAAGATCCACTTTTGTATTACCTCCTATACTAAAATTATCTCGAGTTTCATTTCCAGGCTGAAAAAGGCAGCAAGGTAAGGAGGTGTTGCTCACTCACTGTGTCACATCAGAGGCTGCTGGCAGAGGTGACTCCTCGGGCAGCAGGTCGATGTCCTCAGTGAAGCTGTTTGCCCGTGACATGTCCTGGCTGTGTCCTTCCAAACGCCTTCTCACTGCACAAATGGTTCAGAGAGATCAGAATATGTTAGAGAGACAAATCTGCAAGCTCTCAGCATGGCTTGGGATGCTGTGCAGCTGTGAAAGAAATGATCCTAATATGAGATGTAGCTTTGGGTTTAGTCAGAATCAGTAAAGTCAATGCTGAGAATGTTCACCATACCAATATGTATATATAAATACAAAATATATATGCATATACACCACACAAATATATATATATATATGCATATACATGGTTCAAACACACGGTTTGCCTTCTTGAGCGCTGTCTCCTGTGAACAGAAATTCACCATTTCTGCACCATCATTGTGGGCATGGCAATAAAAACAATCAGACTTTCATTGCCTCACTCAACACCATTTGACACACATGCTTTGATAGCTTTAAACCCAGTCTTTAAAATGCTATAATCATACAAACAGAATACTCAAACCCAGAGTGCTCTTTGGTCACTACAGTCACCAGAATTTAAAATTTCTCCCAGGAGCCAGGAAGCCTCGGGTTGGCTCTGCAGGATAACCATGGTGGGTCTGAGCTGTGCTGGAGCTGAGCTCATGCTCCAAGTGTTACAAAGGTACAAACTGCATTACAGATTTGGAGAACCTCTAATGGCCAATTAGTGAAGGAGTTCACCAAGACACTGCGAAAATCAGAGAAGCCCAGCTAGCCCTGTAAATGGTAAAAGCTAATGTTTTATAAAGATCTACCCTCGAAACTCATTTCCATCCAGTACAGGGCTGACTTCGCCATAAATGTGCAGTCTGCATGTAACCTGCCTTTTCAAGTTCAGCTGCACCAACTGGGATTACCTGCGGCAGTCTCATCCCACAAGGAGGACAGGTTTCATTCCTGAGAGCATTTTGAAAAATTCAAGGATGTGATTCTGTATTTTATACAACCAGGAGTTGTGTAACACATACTCCACAGGTAATTTTATCAGTTGGATGGAACTGGTGGGCTTAGCTGCCTAAAATGACATATTTGGGTCACACCTCAGACTGCCTCACTGCTTCCCCTCTGCCCTCCCATGCTTCCATGGTCAGAACAATTTTTGCCATTTTCATTGCAGATTAGAATTATCTCAAAAGTATTAAGAGAAAAAAGAGCTGCTCTTGGAAGTGCTGTGCTTATACGTGAAGTTAAAGCAGAAATCACAGCTCTGAGGTTCATCCTGTTTGGGTGGTGATATTATGAGAGCCCCTACGACTCTCAGAGCCACTTGGCTCAATTAAAAATATTCATTTTGTGAAGTATTAAAGCCATCACCAGAGAGTACTTGTTTAATCCTTGCAACCCTAATAAATATTGTTCAATACTGATTTCCCTTTATGCTGTTATCACTCATTAATTCTACACGGTTCTGCTATAAAATATTAACACATCAATAATGTTTTCTGGTCCCTAAATTAATGCTAATGGTAAATTCATGTAATACGTTGTATTTTCTAAATATTTTCTGTCCTTAAAGTGGCTGTCAGAATTGTGAGCAGTTATCTTCTTATTCAAAACACTCTTTCTGGAACCAACTCAGTTTCTGAAGGTAACTCACTTCCCTTGAGCTTCCAAAACTCATTTAGACAGCAATGTTTAGTCATATATCAAAATTCCCAAAAATCACACTAAATGGAACATTTATTTTTTTTAAATGTCAAGAAGCCATAAGCTCCCGAGCAATAAAGTAATTCACAATAATCATTCATGATAGTGCTTTCTCTTTGAGGAAATGTGGAGCATTATAATACATTCAACACATGGCAGTGACGTTTTCCAGAAATAAAACTCCGAGTTGTAAGGCCCAGCTAGTACATATGGAATTTTGTAACAGCTGCAGCTCTAGCCAGAACAACTCTGTCTTCCCTCTCTATATTTATTTTCATAAGATGTCCTTGTCCAAACTGACTTTATGGGAATTAATGCCCAACATTTGATGTTGCAGAGTATTAAGCAGGGGAGGCAAGGAAATATGAAGAGGAAAAAGAAGAGGAGCCATCCCTCCTGTCCAAGTGTTAAAACTCACAGTGGGAAGAAGCTCTACCTGTTTCATCATAAAATAGATAGAGTTTTGGGAGCATGAAAAGTTGGAAGCAGCAAATTGAAAATACAGAACAATATCTACCCCAGTACAACAAATTCCAGTGAACGCCAGAGACCCAGGGATCCCTGAAATGGATCAAGAGGTTAAATCCACCAGCAAAACGAAAGCTGAGTTTCATACACATCTACTTTTAATTTCAGTGGCTGTTTCTAAAATGGTAAAATCATATGATAAAGACATCCAACCACAATCCAGAGATATTTTTTGTAACACTGGTTGGCTTTATCTAACCTTAGGTTCCTTTTCTATGTGACACTAGAGGCAAACTGGTTTGGGACCTAGACTGGGACATTTCCAAATCCTTCCTTTCCTCAGAAAAATAAAGGGAAGTTAACAGCTTATGGAAGCCCAGAGGCCTAGGAGTATCTGACACCTGAGCACCAACTTGCTTTTAAAAACCTCCTTAATGTGCTTTAATTATCATTACCCTCAGCAGGCAAATGGCATTCGAGCTCCTCTGAGGAGTCACGTTGGAATAAGACAGAAAAACATAATTAGCATGGACTGGATGATTTCTTTATCAAAGATATGTTATAAGAGCTTTTCTTCATTAGTGTGGGAAGCAACAGTAGTGTCAGGAGTGTACTCAGTAAATAAGATATTTTTATTTTAGTTTTATGTTAAACTGTTACAAATCTGAGCATCTGAAGCTGTGATTTTCCATCCTTACTATGCACTCGAATGTGAGCCATCTGCAAATGCCACATTACTCTCATTTTTCCAGACACATCCCTTAGAGCTGCGAGTGACCAGTGGAGTTTAAAAAGCCAAGCTAATTTCTGCACCTAATTTCAGGCAGCTCAATTTATTATCATTCTAGATGGGGCTGATTCAAATTCAGGGAAAATCAGGGAAAACAAAAATTGCATTTTGCACCCCAAAAAACCTGCAGAATCACACCAAAATTAATTCAGCAGTGGTTTTCTAGCAGAACAGAAATAAAAGAGCATCTGAAAAGGTGAATTAGGAATAAGAATAAATTTGTACTTGCTGCAGATTCGTTGCTAACTCCATTAAAAAGTGCTGAGCACTCTTCCTGCTGCAGTCACAGACTGGGCTGCAAGTGTTTTAGATAAACTCCAACATCTGCTTTCCTGTGTATCTGATGTGAAACAATCAGCACTCCAAATGCACTAATGCTGCCTTTATTTGCTGTACATTCTTTTGTGCAGATAAGCCTGCAGGCCAAGTCACACAGAGCCTCACAGCCCCTGAGCTCAGACACTCACTGCAGGGACAGCAGGGCTGGAAATAAATACCAACACTTACTGGAAATCACAAGGGCATGTAGAGCTGGGAAAAGGCATGCAGTGCTGGGAAACATGCAGGGAGAAAACAATTAAACATACTCTTGAATGCACTTGAGGATGTGTTATCTGCCCAGCTGCCTGAACATCCTTTTCACAATTAGCAAACAAGAAGGATGTAACACTTACCAAAAAAAAAAAACCCCAGAAAAAAATCCCACAAACTACGAACCAAACAAAAAAAAACCCAGCAAACACCAAACATTTTCTACAGCATCATAAATATGTGAACTGGATGATCTGTAAGGTCCCTTCCAACCCAAAGCACTGGGGATCTTCAGCTGAGAAGGACAGAGAGCAGAAGTTTTGATGTAAGAAGCACAAGGCATTTCCATGCTCATGGAAAAAGATCTCTGGCTGGCAGAGTTCCTTTTACTCCTGAAATGCCAAATCCTGACCCTTCTCCTGTGAAAGGGAGAAGGTCAGAGAGGGAAACATCCAGGCAGTTGGACCACATAGAATCCACAGCCATGCAGGAAATATTCATATTATTGCCCAACAGGCACTACAGAATGCTGGTTTGTCTCAGAAGGGCCCCAAAACAAGGAGGGCGGGCAAACAGGGAGCCTGTAACTGAATCCCAGTTATCCTAGTTTCCAGAATCCTAGAATTCCAGTATCCTAGAATCCTAGCTTCTCATTCTCAACCCAAATCACAGAAATCTCCCATCTCTTAAAATCCAGAGCCACCTTTGTTTCAACATTTCCTCTCTCCTGGGCTCTGTTCCTGAAAAAAATCCTGCCTTTTTTCCCTTGTGAAAGCTGTTTCTTCTAAACATACCCAAAAGAAGCAGACTTCCAAATTCATTCAAGTCTGTGTGACTGATATGGAGGGTTTTAGGGGTAAAGTCTGGCAAAAAGGCTGGAAAACACATTTTCCTCGTTGGCTGGGGAAGAGAACCATCAGAGAGCCAAAGAGTGAACTGCCCAGGAGATATATTGATTAATTGCTATTAACCTGTGCCTCAGGGCAGCAGAGGGACGAGTAGGAGAGCAGGAAAAACCCAAGCATGAGCTGTTTTCATGATCACCTGAGGACCACAAAGTGCCACAATCACAGCCAGGAGGGATGTGACCAGGAAAGATCTAAGAAGACAAGGTGGATTCAAATGACTCCAAGAAAGCAAAGCTTTTCAATATTCTACAGCAAACTACTTTGACTCAGTGCAATTTTGAAAAGCATTTTTTAATTCTCTTGAGACTTATTCTGTTTCTTTTGCTTATCTGACACAATCCTTGTGCCCACAAGTATTTTTAACATGTTTTTGAGCTGGAAGATACCATCTACACCTTGTGAATATGTTCAGAGATCAGCTCTCCAAGACCGAATTCAAGTCACCAATACTAATGCATTTAACTTTTTAAGGCTGGAAATACTTGACTGTTCGTTCAGGTATGCTGAAGAACAAAATATACAGCAATAAGAGTGAAGGAAAATAAGAGAAAAATAGCTTTGAAAGTGATCCTTCTTCACTGCTTGCCTTTTTTTTTTTAAACAGGACAAGAAGAACTTGACCTTAAAGTGAAACAATTAATAGTCAGTGAAATGTAATTTGGCAGCTTGTTAGCTCTGCAGGGAGAGCTCTTAACACATGCAAACTCTTAGAATTACACATAGGGAATGTATCATCTAATATAAATATATAGAGTTACATTCCATTATGGGATTCAGAACTGCTATTATAGCAAAAGCGTTTATTTTAACAAGGAAGTACAGTTTTAGTGTGGCTACTAAAGAAAATAAACCAGTCTGAAAACATTTTTATTTTTCATGACTGTTAATGGTCAAAGCATACAAATTGCAGTGACAGTAAAAACAGAAATATCTCCTGAGTTGTTGTCAATGTTTTGACTCACGAGAACACAAAGCCCAATTACTGTAATTACAGTGAAATGTGCCACAATTACTTGCTGGTCCCATGCAGTTCTTGCCCTCCCACAATTGAATCCTTGCAGAACAATTTCCCTAATTACTACTCTTAATCACAAATTCAATACATATTCAATACCAACCTGAGTGTTCCTTACTGACCAGAAAAAAAATCTGTAAATTAAAGTAAATCTTAAGAGTAGAGGAAAGAATTTCCATGTTTGTCCTTAAGATCAAAACAAGTTCCACAGAATAATCTGTAGCTGCTGCCTGCACGAAATTAAAATTATTCCTAACTAAAGCTTCAGCTGTTATTTCATACATTCCAGGTGCACAGAAACAACATTTTATGGGAGTATTCCATGCTTCAAATATATTTGCTCCAAGTACTTATTTGTTAAATCTTGAATGTGAGGATACTTTAGGTAGGGCGGTAATTGGAGTAAGAGTCCAAGTTACAACTGCTGAAAAGGAAATTCAAAGTAGCCATTGTTAGGTGTTCTCAACACAACAAAAATTTTGACTGACAGATCTTCAGATCATAGAAGTCAAACTGAAACATCTCATAAACACAAACCACCCCCCTCAGGATAAGTTTCCTTCCTGGAAAAGCTGCAAATTAACTGATCACATTTTATTTAAAATTAAATTCATGGGGTTTTCAATTCTGTACTTCAGAGCTCAGTGGGGATGTGCCTTCTTTATTAATGCCACATTCCAGCTCCCTTATATTACTTATTCAGAACTTCCACTAGAAAATATTTATAATTAAAGAACTTAAAAAAATATTCTAAAGAAGTTGTTAAGCTTTTGCTGCTACAACTAATATTCACATTTTTTTGAAACTCAGATTCTGAGAAGACCCAGAATAGTTATGTCTTCTACACTCCCAATTTAAGCCAAAAGTTTATCTGACAAGGGAAAGGTGATATTTCAAATCTATCCATCCAAACCCATTTGTTTTCTAACCAACATCCAACATTGTTTCAGACACATTGTCAACACAACAGAAATTTCAAATATGTTTAGGACAGTCTTCTTGGTGTCACTGACCAACCAAAGATGCTCTGCTATTTGTTGGCAGGCAAACCACAGAATATTCCCTTCCATTTTCTGTGGCATGAAAGATTCAGATACCACTTGGTGTCTTAATTTGGTTGGAGAATCCAAACAGTGATTTCCAAGTTCCATGTTGTCCTATAATATCTACTGCAATCATATGATAACTGGAATAAAAATCTCTCTAGAATAACTTTGTTAGAGCACTGGGATATTTTTCTTTTTTGTTAGTAAAATCTCACAGAAAATTGTTAAATTGCGGTTTTAAAGTAAAGCAACAAATACATCCTTATCTTAAATGAGAGATGGCTCAAGACTGAGCTTTTTTTTTGGTCCAGAAAAAAGAATAATTAAGACTTCTCAAGTGTTCATTCAGAAGTGGTTTGAAATAACCATTTCACTTCCTCTATTAAATGTGGACAGAATGATAATTCACTGCTTCACCATTAAGAAAACATCCCAATTTGTTTGCACTGATTTTAATGCAGATCTGAATGTGCACTAGCCCAATGAATGGGAAACTCATGCAACTTTAATATTGGGGAAAAATGCAACACCAGGGAAGCAGCACGTCACATCCCTAGAAAGGTAGGATATAAATAAAATCAATTTCATTCAAATGAACTCTTAGAGGAAGGTGTTACAGACCCTGGAAATAGTGAAGGCACAGCCCAATAGGTAAATCACTGCTCTGGGGAAGAGAATGCAAAGACTTCTATTGCAATCCTAAAGCACTGAGAGCCAAGATTGTCACTGCTACTCTGACCCTGGGCAGCACAAGGAGTACCAAATGTTTCACTCAAGGATTTGAATGTAATATAGAGATTTCTTTACAGGCCAATAGGGAGAAATCAATGCCTTGTCCCCCACCTCCCTCACCCCTTTCCTGCCACTGATGCTCATGTGCAGTTATTTCCCTATTCTGAGCACTGTTTTGTTGTTGGGCTCACCTCCCAAAACTCCCCAGACTGGTGCCTTGTGAGCTGCAGTGTTCCCTGACCCACACTGGGATATTCTCTGAGAGGCAATTCCAGTGTGCTGAGGCTCAAGTGACTGCAGCAGTGGGGAGTGCAAAGCACTAAGCATTTCTGCCTCTGCAAAGGCTGTGGAGATGATGGGTTTGGTCTGCATGGCACAGAAAACTCCTCTGATGCCCTATCTGCCCCTGCACAGCCTCTTCAGACAGCTGGCAGAGAAGTTAACCAGATAAACACTGGAAAAATCGCTGACAATTCCTTCTCATGCGGAGAACAATTGCCTGGGCCTGTCGCAGCAGCAGCAGCCAAATTCGGGGAGGAAAGGGAAAGCAGGGGATGTGTCACTGCACCCTATGGAATGGGAACACCACAGCTCCTCAGGGCTGACAGGGGACATGTGGAGATGAAAGGGGCAGCAGAAAGCATCAGAAGTCTCCTTCAGAAGCCTTATTCTGAATTAAAACCTTTCAAACAGCAAGCAATAAATTAGAAATGACTACTGAAACAGCCTTTACTGACTCCAACTAAAACTGCTTTGCTCTCCAATTAGAAGAGAAATCCAGGAAGGATTTCAGCCCAGGCTCTTTCCACTGCAGCCAGTTCACATCCAAGGCTGCCATACAATAATGCATTTGTTTATCCAGCAAAGAACATCTTTACCCCTCTGAGGAGACTTAAGAAGAAGACAACTGCAAATAATAGAAGTTGAAAGTCTTTACCAGGCAAAAACCCCATAAAAGGCATCACTACCTTACCCAGGTAGATCTCTAGAAGCTAAAAGTGACTTTTCTCATCTGTCCTATGAACTGTGTTATCATTATGATTTTACTTCACTAGAAACACAGACATTCCAGAGCTCCCATTTCTCCAGGAGAAAAAACAAAACAAAAAAGCAACAAAATCCTATTCAGCACATATTCTCTTCATCAGGCAGGTTTGATTGTATTTTTTCTGCCTGATTTCTGCTCACCAGGCGTTTTCAATTCACCCCATCAGCCTCCAGCTGCTGAACCCCTGCATACCCCAAAATGCAGTGAACACTCTCTCTCCTCTCTCTTTTGCAGGGGAACAGGAGCCAATCTGAGCCCTTCACAGAGACAGCAAGAGAAACTCAAAAGCAGGCTTTATCTAGGGCTGCCCTGGGGCCAGGACAGCTCATTCAGCACAAACTAATCTAGGACAGAGCCAGGTCAAGCTGCCCTGAAAGGATCTCAGTTGGGTTAGCACAACCAGCTCTGGATAATGGATATAATGGATATTACGGATGTAATCATGCCATGGTTGATTCACCCCAGAGCAAACAGTGGGAAAAACCACCAGCAACAAATACTGGCATTATGCTGCTTAAGGGCTGCTGGTTTTTTAATGACTGGACTCAAGTTCTGAGAAATCAGCACAATACAGGAGTTGAAGGAACACAACCAGACCCAAAGGGTCAGAGCATGGCTGCAGTTTGCATTCTCATGGGGCAGATCCAGGAGCAGGCTGTGTGCAAGCCAGGAATTATTATCAGGATCGTAGTACAGATGCTCACCTCACCCAAAGGGGAAAAAATATTCTTCTTTTACAGGGGACATTGAGGCCAGGTCAGACCATAGCAGGAATGAAAGACAAGAAACCCAGGAGGTTTTTTTTCTCCTTAATGGTGGATTATCACGACTACAGATGCTTAAGAGGGAAATAACCCATAATTAAAACAATACACTGTTTTAAAAGCCATCAGCATTGCTCTGTATTCTCTAGCTGGATACTCTTCTGTTGTGTTGGGTAGAACAAATCACACCTGTATTTTTTCCATAATACAAAAGAGGAGGTGCCATAAAGGACTTTGACCCACACGAGCATGGAAGGGAAAGCAGAACTCCCTAACAAAGGGGAAAAAGCAGAGAAGAAGAAATATCCCAGTAATTCATCAACCTCCCCCATCTCTACAGGCCTCACCTCAGGGAAATTCCCATAGAAATTATGGCCAGGTCACCTGGGGTATTCACTGCAAAATTCTCTGGAGTAGAACACTAAGAAGAAAGAGCTTTTTCCACTCATGGTTTCCAAAGCGGTTCTATTAAAAATATAAATGCTCTCCTGCTAGTGAACAGGATTTATATAGAAAAAAATAAAAATATATTTGAGTTTTGCCAACTTCCCTTGTAAAGAGGGAATGAATTGTCTACACAAAACATAGCTTAAATACATGTTATTTTTCCATACATCCCATTCTGAGTGGCTTTTTATCAATGCTTTCCATTTTATCAAGTATTACTATCCAAGTCAGACTTGAGTTTCATTTAACAGAAAGGTCAGCCCAAAGCAGGTATCAATTGCTATTTATAAAGGTCCAACACTCTAATTCTGCAGGGAAGACTAAGCCTTTAAGAAAAAGCAATCCAGGCTAATCAGCAGAAGCTTTTTACAACCTCAAAATCTACTCATAATTCAACATTGCATTCTATCAAAAAACTAACAAGGTCAAATTGCTTCATCAGTTGCAGTCAAGCAATGCTGAACAGCTCAGAATTTGGCCCAATTTTAATCAATACAAATAAACAGTCTTACTTGGAAATGTATTCACTCTGATCAATACATCTCGTGCAACAGCTGCACAAATTCAACCAACGATGCAACCTAGGCAGAACACTGCAAATATTTGCTCATTAGGCAATTACTGTTGTTTCCTCTTCTCTTTCCAAAAGATAACAAAATTGCAAAACTTGATTTAGCCAAGTATTCCAGTGCTAAAGGTGCACCAGTTGTGTGGACACAGCAGATTACTGGACACTCCAAAATTGAAGGGGAATCAGTTCCAGATGTTTTCCACTGATTAAATTCAGCCCAAGCAAGGTTAAGCAAATGACAAGCAGCTGCTTTTCTTTTTTGCCATAGTCATGAAAAATCCCCTTCGAGTCCTGACTGGCTCTAACTGGCAGACACTGCATGCAGCACCTTTTTTCCTGGGTTTTCATGATTAACAGAGGCTGTGAACAACCTCCACAGCAATTAATTATTTTCACCACCAGTCTGTCAGGTTTTATGCAGATAAAAATTAGGAGGAAGAAGCTCAAGAACAAAAAAAACCAAACAAATATTTTTTTGAAATCCTCCAGTGATGAAAATCCTAAACCACTCAGTGTATACACTGCTGTCTACTGAAGTCAAAGTAAAACAAAAGAAATATTAAAGTGTCACTAAACCAGGTCATGGCTCAGGGCAACACTGGCATCACCTTTATGACCCAACACTTCATTTCAAACAGGGGAGAAGCAATTTTTACCATGTGTAGAAGCTGAAACAAAGTTTTGGGTCTTAGGCTTGTCTCCTAGTTATCCTCAGCCATTCAGAGGGTTTTTCACACCTGATAGGACTGAACTGAAATAAAGACATTTTGTGTGTGTTTATCCTTGAGCCGACTGACAGGTCAGATTTTCCATCCCAGCATTTATTCTGAGTGAGCCAAGGAAGCATTTCCAAAGCACAGAACTTCCAAGTTCTTTCCAAATAGTCGCATGGAGCTGTGGTTAGGAAAATCTAGAAAGGACAGCATGCATGCAAGGATATCAAAATTATTTCCCAAGCATTGTCGGTGACTGCAAAGTAAATTGTTTGTGAGTGGCTACACCTGGCTCCTTCAACAGGGAGCAACACCAAAATAAAGGGAACACTTTATTTTTTGTCCTGTCTTCTCTATTTTTTAACTAATAGGCAGTGTATACAGACACAGCACCCCCGAAGAAGCAGTGGTTATTTTGCTTCTAAATATGGAATATTTTCAGCATTCCCAGCTACATACAACTTAAATAAGCAAAATACCTGCTGCTTTTCAAGATATTCATTTACTCAGATGACAAGTATATTTTAAGGAGTTGTAAAAATGTATTTACTACTCCACCATCTAAGTAAAACCAGTTTAAAAGGTCATAATTTTTAGACATGATGCCCTGATCTCCAACAATAACGTTTTGTCATTTCCATCAGAAAGAATCAAATTTTTGTGGCTAAAAAGTAACTTTACATTCTAGATTAAATCACATCATCTTTTCCCCACAGAGCATTCACTACATTTCCTGGTGCAAAAGCAACAATCAGCTTTTCTTGCAAAAGCTGCCATCCCTGATTACCACCCCTCCTTGTTTATGTTCAAGATAAACAACTGTGCAGGTCCAGGTTTAATCCTGCACTGACTAATTGCATTTCCACTTCTGCAATGCTGTGTCAGCCCAAACCCACTGCACAAACACTCAGTACTCTCAATATCTCTGGGACAGAGACGAGATTTCTGTTGGTGCACCAGATGATGCAACCAAAGCACAGAGAGTGAATTGTCTGCCCGAGGTCACCCTGGGAATTAGGAACAGAATCCAGGAATTCTGAGTCACTCAGCTCTCCCTCCCCAGCACAGGATGAGCCCTGATCATCCAAACTCAGCACCAGCATGAGGGTTCCAGCACAGTGCATGACATGCTGGAGAGCTCTGTCACTGCCCCACATCCTCACTTTAACCCATTGCTTCTGTGGAAAAGGCTTGGAGGCAAAAGCTGACAGTTCTGGGCTTTTTTACAAAGCCAGCAAACACACACACAAAGAGGAAGAAATGCAAAAAGTTGTCCTTATTCCCATTTATAATTACCTACTTCTCACTTCAGGAAAAATTCCCATGTTGGCTCAAAAATGCCTCCACTTGCAGACCCCAGGGAAGTGCAATGGAAAACCTCACGGTGTCCAGCACCACATCTGTATGTCTGTCACTGCTGGTCTCAATGCCTCTTGGGATTCCCCCCTCTCCTGTCCCCTTTTCTCATCCCCTGCACTGCATGGATGTGTGCCTTGCAGGTTGAAATCAAATTGCTGCTGTCTGAAGTTAGGTTTTTGGCACGTTAGACCACAGTGTTCTGCATTCACACTGCAGTGAGGCTGTTGCTACCTCCCTGAAACTTAGCAAAAGGATGGAATTCTCAAGTACCACAGTGAGAAAAATCCAAACTGTGTAGCACAACCTTACCAGTGCTTTTAAGAGCACCTTCCACAGACTTTGAAAAAAGTCTGCTTTCCCAGACAACAATTGATATATCAGCTCCCCACTCCCTGCTGCACAAGCTGCAGGACAATTTTTAATATTTTAATATTAAAGTAATTTGACTTTCCAGGCTCCCAGGCTGCCTCCCCAAGTGCTCTCAGCCACTTCTAGGTCAGTACGAACTGCATATTGAATAAAATTCACTCTAACCCATGGCCTGGACCACTGAGGAGTTTATTTGAGGCAGAAACCTCTCTAAAGAGATTTGTCACTTCAGCAGCAAACCTCTGGTAAATATTTTGTGAAGTATCATATTCCAGCAAGTTTTCATCTACTGCACAGCAGCCTAAAGCAGATTTCTAGGCTGTAATCCAGGTTGTGTGTTTCTGGACAGACACAGATGATACAGGAAAGGGTGACTAAAATCAGTATTAAAATCATCTTCTGCTTATCTCCTCTTTAAAATGCACATTTGCCACATCAGAGAAAAAACAAAACCCACTTCATCTGACATGATTGCTCATGACTAATTCATGTTCCCTGTTATCTATTTCCTTCCTACTGACTGGTTTGATTGGGGGTGGGTTTTTTGTGGGTTATTTATTTTCCCTCTTCAATTCCTCCCTCCTGTGGAGCCAAATTCCAAAATGGAATATATCCAGGGATTCTCTCACACAGAAGGTGATGGGAGAGAAAGCTGTTGATCGACAGGGACTCAGTGCTGCCCTTCACAAGGAAAGGAACTGTTATCCTCTCTCAGGACCCACTGTTGAAATCCAGATCCAGACCTCAAAATAATTCATGACTGCTCCTGACAGAGGAAGATTGTACCTCTCCTTGTCCCAAGTACCTTTAGTGCTTATATCCCACTTTACTTAGCTTTACATATTCATATTAATTAAAAGCACCGCCCTTTAAGCTCCTCATACATGCTCCCTCCCTCCCATGCCCACAGCACCAGCTCTGCACTTGGGTAAAGGGGAGTGGCACAAAAAAGAGATTTAAAGGGTGATCCTTCCTGAAAACAGCCTTTTCTTTCTTTTTAACATCTTGTCTAGCAGAGACATTTACATTTCCACACAGGAAATAGCTACATTTCATGTGTCTCACCTATTTTCACACAGATTTATTTTCTCTTAAATCTATTTAGGCACCCATTTACAGATCCATGAATTTACAAGTACATCTCATATCTACTCAGCCTTATCTCAATTTACACTTCTGTGTTTCCCCTTATGTATCTATTGAGCTGTGTCAGCTTACACTTCTGTTTAGATGACATATTAACACTTACTGCACAGGAAATCGATTCAGACCAAATATCTGTTTAGAGTCAAATATTTACACTTCCATCTAATTACACATCAGCCTGTTTAGGTTTAGGTATCTATATACACTTATATATAACCTCTATTGAGATTCCAGATATCATCTGCTTTTACCCTGCAATGTAAAGCAAATGTAGATGGTTCTAGCTGCACAGAAATTTTGTATTTTAAACCATCCTCCTGCACCTCAGCAGCCTCCTGGCTGTCCTTTTAGTGGCTCTCAGGTTCCTTCTGGTCACTCCCTGACGCCTCAGCTGTTTGCTTTGCAAGCCCAGAGAACTAAAACCAACCTGCCTTGGGCATCTTTTCTAGTCCTTTCTCTTCTGTCCTTACTTCATTTGCTCCTCACTGAATCATTAGCCAAGTAATAGCAAGTGACACAGTTTGTAGTGTCAATTTTAGCAAATTCAGTGTTAATTTTCAGGGGACAGGAAAAAATAATTCTGTTTCCTGACACCATTACTGCGTTTACACTTTATGGTTGGTCATTCAGCCAAACTTTCATCCTGCAAGATTTTCCTCAAGTTTAGGTTGTTAAGGAAAAGCTCACAATTTACCCAGATCATTCTTGCCTTTCCTAAGTTTTGGAAAAGCTGTAGCCTGGGATATCCATGTGAATTCCATAAGCAGCTCCTGTGTCTCCCAAGTCATTCTGGGCTGGATTAGCACTGCTATTAAATTTGCAAGGGCTGGGGGATGAAGCTTCTCTGCTGCTCTTGCAAACCTTCCCTGCCCTGCCCCTGGCTGAGCTGGGACAGCAATTCCCCTCCCTGAGCAGGTGTTTGGATCTTGTTTTACTCCTGTTTCTCTCTGTCTTGCACAACCATGCCTCCCTATCTGCAGCAGGATGAGATCTTTACAACCAAATAATGACAGAGTTTGCAGGAATACAGGCTGGGCAGAATATCAGAGGCCTTGAGCAGTGGAAACACAGGATGAGAACAGGAGATAAGAGATGTGGCACAGGCTTGGCACTGGAGACCCCACAGCTAGAAACAATTCACTAATGGTCAGTTAAAACCAAAAGCAGTCCTGAAACAGGACAAAACTGGCTGTAAGGGTAACAGAAAACAAAACAATGCTTTTTCATGCACATAAAGGGGAACATAATATGGTAAATTCAGATGAAGCCTGGAGCTGTGATGAGGAAATAGGAAAAAGGGTGTTAGGAGACATTTGTCAGTGACCCCAAGTGGATCCCAGGAGAGAAAGGAGAAACTGTCACCACAAACATCGTATTCCTCCCTGCTAAGGACATGAGATGTCAGCAACTCATTGTGTTCCTCCCCTCTTCCTCCTGCAGCAGTTTATACCTCAGGAACTGGAGGAGCATAAATACCTAGAAAACCAGGCAGAATTTTAAAAGTATGTTTTACAATTTTAATTGAATTTTTACTATAGTTGCAGCTTTTTAATTACTACATTTTAAAAACTGCATTTGATATTTTTTTGCAACAATTAGATCTGGACTGATTAGGTCAAGATTTCAGTTATTCTAGCACTAAATTCTACTTTTATAATGTGTGTTTACCCTTTCTTACAAAGAACACTGAGTACAATACTTAACCTTGCTTTCTACCCCACCTGATCTATTAACTCTGACTTTCCATTCATAAAAACCCTTCTTTCATTCCCCTCTTTTCCCCAAGGCTGGCTAAGTCAATGCTTCCCTGGTATTACCCAACCTCCTGCACCAAGGCTGCAGAAGACCTCTCTGAGTAAGAGATTCTTCCAACACAGAAGTCAGGAAAACCCCACAAGGGTCTGTATTTAGTGAGAAGGTTCTGCGGATTCCTCAAACATAACAAAAGAGAGACCGAATTCCTGACTTCACTGACAGGTCTTGGATTTTTTCCTTCCTTCTCTTGCCCACAGCCTCACACAGCAAGATTATGAATATTCTGGATCCCAGAGTAGAAGTTAGCAGGGCTGCATCAGTACTGTGAAATAGCTTACCCAAAATTTGACAATCCATCAGGTCAATTTATAATCTCACTTTAAAAAGCTGCCTCTGTTGTGCTATTAGCCAATATGTTGACTCGAATACAGTTTATTTGCTTCTCTAATTTTCTACAATTTTGATGTTTTAACAATTACCTCAAATATTCCTTTTGGCAACAAAACATCTAACCTGCAGTATCCCTCCTTTTCAACTCATAATTATTGTTTTTTCCCCCACTGCTGTGCTGACAATGCCTAGGAAAAGTCTGAGGGAGCTGCAAACACCTTCCTGTGCTCTCTGGGAACATCTGGCACAAAGGCCCTGCTCGAGTCTGGTGTGACCAGTGATCCAAACCCTGCTCTTACATCAGGCACAACAGGGAGTTGAATAAATGCAGAACAAAAATAAATTTTTAAAGCTCAAAAGCTGCCAGATTTAATCAGAAGTAAGAGTGGGTTTGGCAGAGTTGGTTGTTCTCTTCCTGTACCTCCTCTTGCCCCACCCCACCCCCAGTCCTGTCAGCCACTTTGGCCATAAAAGACAAACCACAGAATTCACTGGAAGTTCTCACCCAGGGCTGAACCAGTAAAGACTGAAAGCTTTCTGGTAAAGATTTAAAAAAAAAAATTCAAAAACTTGTGTTTCCACAATTCTTACACATAGGCAGATACCATTAATAGAAGTTCTGAACTGACAGACAAATGGAGAAATTAAACTGCTCTACACTGACCACAGATTCTGACTGCAAAGCCACCACCATCTGCTGAGCTCACCTTCTTAAGAGCATGACATTTGTCAGGACTGTGGTATCTGGATACTTTCTCATGCTAATTTGGTGCATCTCTTTATATTTATGATTTTCAGACTGACGGCTATGCAGACCCTCAAAAGCTTTGCTGTTTGCTTTATTCTGGTAATTTTGGCCACGTGTTCTTTCTCACCTTTCTCTCAGCTTGTCAGCGCTGGAATCCCTGACTCCACTGCATTTAAAATGTTTGCTTCTTTTTCTGTGCTGCAGGTTGTAATCCACCTGCACCATGAAGGGAAAGCAGCCCCTTTTCCCAGTGGGAAATGCCAGCAGCCTCTGGGAACAACCAGGCCATTCCCAGGCAGGTGAATGCTGGAATGGCAGCATCCACCCCGGCATCACAGACAGAATAAATCAACATCAACACCACTGCATATTTTAGATGAGAGGGCTGACAAAGGTAAGGGGTTCAGAGAAAACTGCAGTTTTCTCCCCCCTTCTGGTAAAAAGTTACTCTTGTGCAGTTTTGCTTTAAACTTCACATAGATCAGCATACAAAAAACTCCGAAAAGCAAACAGAAAAAGCACAGTGATAAATAGGGAATTTTATTTTTAGCACAGCAGAGATTTATCACTGCGAGAGTGTTGTGACTTTGACAAATCTAACAATAATGAGTTGTGTATACAACCTACAACAGCTGACAGAGAATAATATATTCCATCTGCTGCAGCTGTCCCAGGAGGATGACCTTCAAGGGCTAAAAACTTTCCAATGTCTATAATTTTCCCCTCTCCCTAATAAAAAGCATTATGAAACAGCTATTTGGTTCATTTTGTGAAGGATGCACTGCAGTGAATTGGGAATATCTGAAAACTCAAAATGCACGTAGAAAATTCCATTTACACCAAGATGCTGTTTCCTCCTGCAAGGATCAGGTCTGTGATCTGCCACTCTCCTCAGTGCCATCTTGATACTTGAGTGCGTTTTTTAAACCTTACAGAACATTAAAGGTGCCATCAAAGAGGCCTTGCACATGTCTTGTCAGCCTGATAACAGACCCTGCTGCAGGGGATCAGGTGCAATGATAGGCAAAAGTGCAGGTAAAGATAAACTTCAGGACTACAGAGAATATTTATGGATGAATGTTTATATTCATCCTCAGGTGAGGATGAAATCATGGAGGGTTTGAAATCACTGCATGAAAATCTGAAATCAGATATGCTGGGATGAAATAATTCCTTAGCTGAAGCAATAGCCATGGAAAAAAACTGCACTGGAGAGGCACAAAGATGCTGCGAGGGCTGGAGCCACCTCTGCTGCAGGGACAGGTGAGAGGGATGGGCTTGCTCAGGCTGGAGAAGAGAAGGCTCTGGGGAAATCTCATTTCAGCCTTCCAGCACCTAAAGGGAGCTTGTAAAAACCCTGCAGAGGGACTTTTTACATGAGTAAACAGTGACAGGACAAGGGGAATGGTTTTAAACTAAAAGAGGACGTATTTGGATTAGATATTGGGATGGAATTAATCCCTGTGAGGGTGCTGAGGCCCTGGCACAGGGTGCCTAGAGAAGCTGTGGCTGCTCCTGGATCCCTGAAGTGTTCAAGGCCAGGCTGGAGGGGCTTGGAGCAGCCTGGAAAGGTTTCCCTGCCCATGGCTTCAAGATTCCTTCCAACCCAAACTCCTCTGTAACTCTGTTATCCTTAAGGTCTCTTCCAACCCAGTCCATTCAATGACAATGACATTCTATGATTCAGCACCACAGTTATTTTCTGGAACTTTCTGTATCTCTGTGTTTGCTTTAGTTTGTTATTAATTAGCTTCTGAATAGCTTCATTTTGAGAGGTTTGACTTCAAACAAAGAAACTGTTATTGTGGCCTTTCCCTTCCTGCAAGGATGGACAACTTCCCAGTGCTACAGAGCACTCTGCATCACTCACACCCAAAACCCCATGCACAGTGCAGAGGTCAGGAATGATTTTTCTTTTATGTTAGCAAGTGTTTGTTTCAAAACTCCACCATTTTTGGTGAAGAAAGGTCTTGTTTCTGTATTATGCACTATCCAATTCATGGGGTTTTTATTCCACATACACAAGTATCTCAGAAACCTTTTTGTTGATCATCTCTGCTTTATAAGGTTTCCCTTTTCTCAAGCCTTCTTCAGAGAAAAAAAAGGAAAGCATTTTTGCCCAGCTTGGGATGATTTGCCTCCTAAACAAGGTTTGAGCAAGCCAAGAGTATGCTGGGTGGATGTGGATATATAAACAAGATATAAGAAAACTTTTATTTGCATGAAAAAAGGTATGTCCACATAATGCCATTCCTGAGTGAAGGTAAATGTCTCCTTTTCCAAGGGTATTTGAACTACTTTTTTATCTATTTCTGCCCAGGACTAGGAATTTTCTTAGTGCCACTGCTCCTCTGTTGCCTGTTCTTGACAGGCTTTCACTTCAGGCCTCCTGCACTCTGTGTGTCTCACCTGCCCAGAGCAGCAGACAAGAGCTGGTGTAAAGCAGCTCTGCTGCTCCTGGTCAGCCCGACAAAGTGATTAACTCAGCCTTGCACTTTGCCATCATCTGCAGAACATTCAGCCCCACCAACAATGAATAAAATATTCCACTACAGCAACACTCAAATAGGAGCTGGCATGGCTCCTTTCAATTACCTTTTTTTGAATTAATATTCTCTCTGCCCGTTCTACTTTCAGCTTTTTTGACAGGGAAAAAATGCCTCCATTTACAGGCTTGAAGCCTAGGACTTCCACTTCCCAGGAATAGAAGCCTATTAATTCTGGCAAAGGAGAACTTCACTGTAAGAAATCAGATTTAAACTTTCGAGAGGTGTCAAGAATGTTCAGTCAATTGAGCAATTGAGTTTGCCAGCTACATTCCTGGAAGCTTTGCAACAGAAGGAATGAATCAGGAAAATCAAATTGAGTGTGATTTAACCCTGACACTGGCTAAGGCAAAATGTGAAAGGAAATGAAAAATAGATAAAATTAAATTGGTAAGGGAAAAATATACACGGCTGCCTCTCATAATAAGAATAAATTAGACCAGCTATAATAAAAGTACAAGAAGAAAACATGTTCAGAAAAAGTGGGGAAAATTCTTCTATTTTCCTGTCAGGCTAAAAAAGATACAGACTTGCCTTTTCACTCCCTGTGACACAGAGTTTTGCTCAGATTAACTCTGAGCATGGAGAGAACTTTGCTTTAGTGAACAAACCTGCCCTGGCAGAGTCCTGAGTGCAGCCAGCAGAGCCCTCAACACCTCAGTAGCCTCCAGGACTGCTGCACAACACTTTGCTGCTTCCATCCCTCACATCACAACACCAAAACACCAAAACTCAGCAAAATCTGCTCCACGTGCTCAGCAAGGGAAGCTGCACCACCCAATAAACGTGCTGGGAATGAACACAATATTCTGAGATGTGCAGTTAAAGCAGAAACTCTGGTTATAAATACCATACCCTGCCTGCCCTCTCCCAGAACCCTAAAAGCACTGGAAATGCCAGACTAAAATAAGACTAACTAAAATAGAGCAACCTGAGCTCAAAGTGACAGGTACGAGATTTACACAAGGTCAGGAAATTCAGAGAAGACCACAAGGGGCAATGAAAACTTCCCTCAGAGCAAGGAGAACCTTCCCTTCCACATGGGCACTGCATGGCTGGAGGTGGCATGCAGGCTCTTGAAGGTCTGTCCAAAGCCCTGTGGCAGCCAGATGTTGCTGTCCCTTACAGATGTGCCCCAGCATGGCCCAGCTGCCAGGATCCACTGCTCCAGCAGGGGTGTCACAGGTGCCACTGACAACCCAACAGCTCTGGCAATCCAGGGCAACCCCGTGGAACTCCTGCCTCTGACTGTGTCCAGCTCAGGAGACACCAAATGTTCTCCTGGGGGGCAAAACTACATGAAGTGCTGTTTATTAAAGAAATCTTCTTTATTACAGAAACCACAGCCACACTCTGACACTTCCTATCAGCCTCAATGTGGGGTGAGAGCAGCAATTTTCTCCTGAGCTGGTGTTCAGCTCCACCAGAGCCAGATGAAGGCCTTACCTAAAGCCCACAGAACACACCTGAGATCAGTGCCAGCACCTGTGGATGCCTCAGGAACCTTGGCAAGGCTTCAGTGCCTCTGGGTGTGGAACAGAACTCTGATTAGGAGCAAACATTCCACCCTTTAGCTCAAGATCCAGGACAGATTCCCAACCCCATCACTCAAAGGAAATCAACACAAAAGTGGAAAAATTAGCTTTCCAGAAAACCTTCTTTTACAGTAAACAATACCATTTTATATGCACTTTTCCATGACAAACTTAATTTTATAAAAAAGTATTTTGCAAACAAAGCAAGTATCTTAACTCAGCAGTGAAACTCAGACAGTTCCCATGTAGAAATACAACCATCACTTATATAAACACAAAAAATTCTACATTAATCAAGAGAAAAAAACCCACTTATCAAAACCTCTTGGTTGATGTGGGCATAAAAATATTTTGTGTTTCTTACCACAATTTGCTTGCACAATGTTCAAGAGGGTGATGTTAAAAAGAGAGAAATATTTTTCCTGGTTTATTTTTCCTTCCTTCAGAGGTAAAAGAAGGTAAAGTTAAAAGGTGGGGTAGATCTGAGAAAGCTTTCCATCCACCATTGAAATAATTGAAAAAAGGAGAATGAACAGTGTATCCAACATCTTAATTGATGGTGAACAAAGAAAGCTCTTTTGATATTCACACCATATGAATTAATGACTTTTCATTCCTGTCCTCCTATTTCTGATATGCAACCCTGCTTGGCTGGAGGCATCTTGATTTCCTGATTAGCTTGGAATTGGTTTTTTCATAGAATGTTTCCCCTCATCAAGTCAATTCTTTGTAACACTGTCTCTTGAAAAATGATAAATTGAGTACAATTCAATTACCTTTGGGTTCATCAATGTAGAAAGTTACATCTTTTTTGTCTTCTTGTTCATCAATATGATCATAAGTGATCTGGGGAACAGCCAAGGCATTTCCTCCTGGGTTTATTACAGGTGCAGAACCATTGCCACAGCCCAGCTTCCCTTTCCTTCTGGATCTTCTGGCCTGGGAGAGAGGGAATGGAATGATATCAGGAGATGTTCTCAAACACAGAAAAGTGCACATGTGAGCTTCACTACACAGTGAATTCAATTGAGGTTGTATGTTTTTTATTTGGAGAATGACACTGAAATTCAGTGAAGAGCTTACAACCTTTGTTTATGGTTTTAAAGTGTCTCATTCTGAATTACCAGCTAAACTCTGGTAAGAATTTGATTATCAGAAGGCAACCAGAACATTCTGAAAAAGCACATCTTCAGTAAAATTTCTCCAATTGGGACCAAAACTCAAAGCATACAAAATTCAAATGATTTTAGCATACAACACCTTGTCTGTAACATCTTTCTAAAGCTCTAATTAAACATAACCACAGACTCTGAACTGTGAACTAGGCCTTGTGCTGCCTTTTCAACTAAAGAAAACTTCACCTTTTGCCAAAAAGGCTGAATTAGGCACATCGGGAGAAGAGAAATCCTCCCTCTTGCCTCCAGACAGTTCTGTTCCTTTTAGAAGCCTAAAGACAACCTAATAAACACCCTGAAATTCAGATTTTAAAATGAAAAATCAAGGTTTGGATCAACACAAAGAACTGCAGGGTCAATATATTCACAAATGGGATAAGGGTACTTGATCTAAGTAAAGTCAATTCCTATTTTGTTATGGTCTACATTCAGACTTTTGGAATTCATTCTCCTGCTCAAATACATGTTCAAAATTAAATGGGGGAAGAAAGTAGAAGTGGGTATTTATTGTGGACAGTGGGTGCACTAACATGCATCAAAATACTTCTAAAAGCAAAGATTACAGGCTTTTATAGCAGGAAAAGGAACTGAGAATCCTCTGGAGAACAAAATGCTACAACATGCACAAAACTATCAATATATATTTGAGTCTTTAAAATAAGAAGTTACAGGCAAAGAAAGAAAAAGAGAAGATGATCTTTGGTAAGAGGTGAAAGAACCATTCCTGTGTTCTTAAATGAGGGCTCTCAGGGAGGTTCAGATAAATAATAAATTATGGAAGTCCCTCTCACTAGAGAAAACTGAGGGAAAATACTTTTTTTTTCTCCAGCTCTGCAGCCATGGGTTCCTTGCTGTTCAGCAGCATTCACAAAGCACTCTTCAGCTTCACCCCTTTCCTCCTGAATTTTCTGTGCCCAGCTGTGACAAAGCAAGGCCACACTGCTCCAACACCAAAACTCACACATGCACACAGATCAGGCTGTTTCAGCTCCCTCCATGTGCCATGGGGGAATTGTGCAGCCTTTTTTCCCTGGTAAACAGGCACAAGGGAGATCCCTCTGCAGCCCTCAGTCCTTTGGGAAACCCTGAGCTGGAGCTGCTGCAGAGCTCTTGTTTGGGCAATTTCACCTTTGGGAACAAACACTGCTCATCCTGAAAGAGATAAGAGCAGCAGGGAGCGCTTCAGAGAAGAGTAGCTGCTGGCAGCCATGTGTTGAAGGGGAACATCAATTTTTAAACTGCCTGTCTCCTTCTTTCTGTGTGAACTGCTTTGAGAAATAAATGCAAAATGGGAAAGTGGCCCCATTGCCTTGTGCTTGGAGAAGGTGGGAGACTCCAAAGGGGATGAAACAACGGAGAGGTGGTTCCTGTCTGACCAACGAGGCAAATTTAGCTAGAAGACATTTGTTCCTCCAGAATGTTTTAAGGAAAATGAAACTATTCATGCTGTGGCAGGAGGAAAACAAACATACTCCATGTGCCTCGCTTCATGAGGCTTTTGGCAAGTTAATTCTGATTTAAAAGACAAAGCAAGCAGCAGCGAGCCCTGCCAGGGCAGTCACCTGTTTTCTCAGGCCAGGACTAGATGGCGCTGGAGCCTTTTTGGGGTTTTGCACCGGAGATGTCACATAGATCTTCCAGGTGGCTGTGGAGGTGCAGGATTTCTCTGCTGCATAGCAGCGCCACAGGGTCTGCAAAACACCCAAAGCAAGAAGCTCAGTGCAGGAGCAGCCCTGTAAAGCAGATCTATTTATTCCAACCCTTCAGCCCAGGGAAACACCATTCCTGTAAAATACAACCGTGGTGGTGCAATTTGCACCAGGATGTTCACACTCATCACACAGTGTGCTCCTGCAATGCTCTCCCCATGAGCTGGGATTAAACCCTGACCACAGCAAAAAAAAAAAAAAATTAAAAATCAATCAAACCCAAAAAACCTTCATAAAAGTGAATCCCCCACACTGAATGTTGCAGTTTCTTTTTCTGCACTGTGCCACCTTCGGTATTTGTGCACCGTGCTATTTGATTCTTTCTACTATCATATAGAATACAATATATGTTGTGCTGGGAGGTTTTTCTAAAAACGGGTCTGTTTTTTCATGTATTTGTACACACATTCATCACCTCAGGATCTGGCAGATGCACAGGACCCAAATAATACGAAAAGGAAGTTGTGAATTATATATCATAAATAATTTTTTTTTTTTTTAGTATTTCACTACACATACTCACTGCATCCAGTTAGTGTCATTAAGCCTGTGAATATCAAGTTAGTACAGCTTCCACAAAGGGAGAGGTAATTATTTCATTTTCTCCACTGACTTAAGTGGATCAAAATGACAAAGTGGTTAAACACAAGTTACAGATCTATAATAAATTTAGGAATGGTCATTCTCAGAACTTGAACTTCCAGGCTACACTCCCTCTCCAATAAACTCTGAGGTATTTTACTGTTGTGGCCTTACCTGAATTAGGGAAGCTGCAGCTGGGATTTGTCTATTGAAATGCTTTTGCCGTTGCTTCTGCTGTACTTTCAGGGCAAAACCAGACCCCAGAATACCCTAAATATAACCAAAATTACTAGTCAGTAATCCATACTTGGATATGGCTTTACATATCTAAAATCAAATACTTAGCACATGGAATAAACAGACATTTAATAAACAACTTTATAAAATGAATGTTCCAATGTCTACAGTGACAGATTTCTATTTATTCCAACAAATAAATCTGAAAATGAGAAGATCAACAGTGGAATAATGTAACTTCTATAAATAATGAAAAAATAATAATGAAATAATAGTAAGAAGAAGAAGAAGAAGAAGCATGTGTTTATTGCTGTGATCCACAGAGGCATTCCCAGAGGTGGACACACCTTTAGTGGAGAGATTCAAGTTCTACTCACGGCTGGCAGGGCGAAGAAGGAGATGGCAAACACTGAAAAGCAGGAAGCTATTGCCTTCCCAATCCACGTCTGGGGAACTTTGTCTCCGTACCCAATTGTTGTGACTGTGACCTAGGCCAGAAACAAACAGCTGTTTCAGGGCAATGGGGCACCTTTTCTCCCCCAAAAAAGCATGCTAAAAAAGAATGAAAGGGAAAAGGAATCAGTGAAGTATCAGGAGACAGGTGTGAATCACCAGCGTTTGGATTTGGGGATTATGCTGTGCTTAAATATTGTCCTGAGTGTGCTGGAGCATCCCCAGTGGGGTCCATGGTCAAGCTCTCAGGGAGGTTCAGATAAATAATAAATTATGGAAATCCCTCTCACTAGAGAAAACTGAGGGAAAATACTTTTTTTTTCTCCAGCTCTGCAGCCATGGGTTGCTTGCTGTTCAGCAGCATTCACAAAGCACTCTTCAGCTTCACCCCTTTCCTCCTGTATTTTCTGTCCCCAGCTGTGACAAAGCAAGGCCACACTGCTCCAACACCAAAACAGACGTGATCAGGCTGTTTCAGCTCCCTCCATGTGCCATGGGGCAGCTGTGCAGCCCTTTTTCCTCAGGAAACAGACACTGATGGTCAAGCTCGTTAGGCCAACTGATGCCTTAATAATTTCTAGTTTTTTCCTCTTCACGTATCTGTAACTTGGTGTAGTTCTGTGCTTCTTACAAAGTGCTAAAAACCTCTGTTCCCAACACCTTTAGCCAAAACTATCCCTCTGAATAGAAAATGCAAGGACACACAAAAGTATGTAAACCATGGTGTAATGGGGGGAGCAGGCCTGGCGTGTTAACAACATTGCCTGAAGGTGTGATTGGAGAATTAGGAACCAAAATGCTAACAGGACAGAACTTATAAAAGGTGAAGAGCTCCTGACCCAGTGTCCATTTTGGGGGTAGTCCTTGAGGGGGACTTTGCTTGCCCGAATGTACCTTGAAGGCCTCAAATTAATTTGTCCCCTTTTTATACTCCTAATTTGTGTTGGCCTCTGTTTCAGGTAGCCTGCTTTAGGCATCACAACTTGTGCTCTCAGTCTGGGATCCGTGGGGATTTGCTCTGCAGGGACTTGCTGGGGAGGTGGCAGGGCAGCCCTGAAAAGCCACAGAGGCAGGAGGACCAGAGTGGGACAGAGGTTTGGGGTTATTCCCGGAGAGCCCCAGCAGGATGGAGAATTCGTGATGAGCCAGTGGTCAGGAAGGACCTGGTGCAGGGGAAAGCTGGGTCCAGGGGGAGGCTGGTCCATCAGAAAGGTTTGAGGTGTAACATGAACCCCCTTGGAAGGAGATAATGAGCTGATCCCAAAGGAGGAACCACAGCAAGCCAAGGGGATCCCAGCAGCCAGGACCTCAGCAGGATGAATCTCACAGCCCATGGTTAGCAGAGACCCTGGGCCATGGGGGTGCTGCGTTTTCAGCATCCTCAGAGCTCTGATGCTGCCATAAAATGGTGTGAGAAACATGCCTGGGACCCCTGGAGAAGTGAAAAGCTTCTGGTGAGGAACAGAAGAGTTCTGTCACCAATTCTAACCACTGGGGAGAACTTGGAATAGGAAAAATGCACTTCTATTTGGATGTCCATTTCCCAAACAGAGTCCCCCTCCCTTCACTTTGCCTTGAATGGAAGCAGAAACACAGCCAAACCAGACTTCAAAGGATATGTAAATTTACACTGACTATAAAGAGGCTGCCTTTTATGGAAAAATTTGCTGACAAATGCTCAGATGTTATGCAAAAATAGTCTTCTCAGAAGAAACTACCAAGCAATAAAGGCATGGGAAGAATATATTTCCTCCTGCTCTCAGAGCAGTTCTACAGGGAGATGGAAGAAAGATTTCCAGGGAGAAAATTACCAGCTACCACCAAACTTAGTCTTTCTAAGTTCGGAAAAAAGTTATATTTGTGTTTATTCATCATGGATTTCCCACTTGATGAAGACCACTTTGCAGTATCCAAATCCTTGGATGAATATTGTTCTTTGGAGCTGCAAGCTGCTCTCAGCAGGAGCTCTGCCTTGCCAGGTGTTTGTCCACATTTCATGTGGCTGCTCAAGTGACACAGGAGCTGTGTGCTACCAGCAGGACAAACACGTCAGTTTGCCAGTCCCCAAAATTCAACCAGACCCCCCAAAATTCAACTCCGAAATTCAGGGTGTGTTACTGGGCAGTGGAGGAAAGTTACAGCTCTGTTTCTTTAACAGCACTTCAGCTCCTCAGAGCACCCAGCTGACCCCTCAAAGTCTGTGATTTTTCCTTCTTTTTCCCCTCTTTTTTATCATGAAAGGCTTCTTGGTTTTTTGGGGGAGGTTTGGTGTTGTGGGTTGTGTTTTATTTAGTTCCCCAGCACCCAGGACTTAAAAACAAACTGCAGAAATGTTGAGCTGCCTTGGTGTTACTATGGAATACAGCATTGAAGCTGTAACCACAGAAAAGATGAATTTTCCATCTCCACAGCAGGGATTTGGCTGGCAGACTCCTGCAGGTGCCTGAAAATGTCTCAGAAAGTTTTTCCCTGGCTACCCCTGGTTCCTTCTTGGTAGTCTAATTAGGACATAAATACATGGAAAGGGTTATAAATAATGTAATTCTCTGGCTTTCTTAATCACAACAGAATTTTTTTTCTACGTGTACATCCCAAAGTTATCAGTATTTCTGAGCAGAGAATGTTGAATAACTCTGGAAAATGACACCTCTGGTAACACAGATTTATGATGGCACACTCCAGCTATGTGCCCAGGCTCTGAACACACTCATGGACACTTCAAAAAGGCAAAAACTCTGATTTAGTAGAAGTCAGCAGGGCTGCTCAGAGGCTTTAAGACAGGCAGGTGTCCTCAGGTGTGAGGAGTCAGAACTGCACACCTCAAAAAACCACACTAAATATAAAGGGATTCAAACTGCTACCTCTGGCATGGAAATTTACTGCTGGAAATTCTGAGCAGTTGATCCCAAGTAGCTCTGCCAGTTAACACCAATTTACTGGAGCAAGGATTTCACTCCAGTCCAGTGGTACAGAACAGCTGAGCTTGCAGCAAGACCAATAAGCATTACCAGCAACAGGAGACAAGCAGGGAAGAGCCAACAGAAGAGAAGCCTCCTATGTGCTCTTTCCTGAAGAAAAAATACCCCAAAGGGACAGGGGAGCTGCTGGGTTGCAATTCTGGCAGCCTGACCCTGCTGTTGGAAGTGCTTTCACATGTGTCCTGCATGCTACAACTGCTGAGAATGGCTTCGTGTAAAACACAAGCCTTTGGTAAGGCTTTGCAGTTTAAGCTGTTTGCCTGCCAAATCTAGGAGAAAAAGCCTTGCCTTTAACTGAAGCAGGTGAATGCAGTTAGCATTTAATTCCAGCTCTCATTCTTTCTCTTTTCTCCATATTTAAACCTTCCAGGTCATTTGTATCAAGTTCAGCAAGCTTGCACTTTCTCCCCAAAGCAAAACGTTCCCCATAATACACTGTGTGGTTTTTGTCAGACACATAAGACTTTCAAATATTTGCTCCCAAGACTTTTTTTTTCTTTTTTTCTATGGCTCAGTTTTGAAAGGCAAGAGCAAAAAATCAGATTTCACTCCCTGGTAACTCCACATCTGTGTTTCTATGTTGCAGGAGATCTGAAAAGAAAAAGTAACTGATTCACTTTGTCCTTTGTTCCCAGCTGTGAACTGCACCTGCACCGTGACTCACCAAGTGCTGAGGAGGCCTGGATGCCTGAAAAGCTCAAAAACAATTTGAACACTGTTCCTCGCACAGCCAGGGAAAGAGAAGCTGATTTTATCTTGCTGTTACGCAAAGCAAGTCAAGTTTTGGAAAACAACAAAACCTACTGAACACTTTGCATGTCCAAACCACACACTTTGAAACACAGAGCCCAAGCCATCTATCTCACCAAGGTAACGTGCATTTTACACTTCTCTGTTGGGCTTCATACCTCTTTTTAAATTCCTAAAGTCCAAATTAGAAACACACCTTGACTTTTTTGACCCTATTTTTTTTAGTCTTTATTCACATCGATGCCATAGCTTTGAGCGTTTAGATGTATTTTGTAATTCATGCCTAAATATTCAATGCATCTCATGAAGCAAACTCTGGAAAACTAGAGTTAAAAGAAGAAAAAAAAAGAAAAAAATAAGGGAATGCAGAAAAGTACACTGCTTTTTCTTCTGGCTTCACATGGAATTTTTCTTCTGGCTTCACGTGGAATTTTTCTTACATGCAAGAATAACCTGTGCATGAATATCCATGGAAAGAACTGGATGCTAAAAATGACACACTGGTTTTTGTGGGTTTTGGGGTGAACTATAGAAGTGAGAATAAGACTCCTGGTTTGTTTTCTTAAAGCAGCCATGGGGTATCTTTCAATGATACCCTAATTGTTTTTCTTTTACAATGCAGCACAGTCTGTGCTCCTGAGACACTCATAAATCCTGATGAGTGTAGCACTGACTGGCTGCAGCTTGTCTCACATCCATAACCATGAGCTTTTATATTCTTAATATTTATCCCATGTCTGTTGAGGACTTTACCAAGTGATTGCTGGATGGGTTGGGTCATGGTTTCATTGCTTCCCAACACCTCAGCCAGTCAGGTCCATCTGGCCATTGAGTGGATTTTTCATTTTTTACTAAATTCTTCTAGGTTTGTACTGTTTAGCACAGCCATAGGTGATACTCTGCAGATGAAATGAATACTTGACAACCCAGTGACAGAAATTTAATGTTGAAAATATTTTTATAGCGAACCACTTCAAGAGTGGTGACTCAGACTCCATGTAATATAATCTAAATTTCTGTGTACTTCACTGAAGTAGAGGCTTCTGCAGCACCTCAGTTAAAGATCAAAAACAAACAGGAACCTGTAAGCTGCATCAAGGTCTGAGTTATTACTGAATGAGTTTTACACAAAAATATCCAAAAAATAGAGTCATTAACCCAACTTCCAAGTACAGAATATGCTTTTAAGTTATGCACCTTTTGCAGATAACTAAGCAGAGTTTAAAAAAAGTGGCACAGGTTTTGAAGGGAATTTCTACTCTTTTTGAGAAGTGGACATTTTATATCTGCAAACATTCAGTGTCCTTTGCTAAGAACTTGCTAACCTGCCTTCACAGTGAAATTTAATACCCCAATAATTTAATTGTATTATTATATATTTTTCTTGTATCCCTCTTAAGAGGTTGTCAAGCTCCCCTACAGAAATACATTCTGCAAAGAAAGAAATGCCAGATTTTTCCAAAAAGATCACAACTTGAACAGGAAACCTCATGCCCTGTTTGCACACACATTTTGTTGGGGAGGACTTACCACACCCCACCAAAGGGCATCAGCATAGTTGGAGAAACCTGTCTTTCCATCCTCATCAACTGCATCCTTCTCAGCAAGGTAAACAAAATAGGAGGAAAATATTAAGCCCAAGAATCCAATGTACAATGTGGTTATGAGTTCCTGTTGAAAGAGAAAGCAAACAAGCATATAAGGTTTTCATTATGTGTGTGTACATATATATATATATATTCTGTCATTGTAAAACATTGCATATATCTGTGGGGTTTTTTGCAACCCATAGAAAAATTAATATATTATATTTCAGGTATGAAATTTGCCTCCAGTAAAACAAGCAATACATTCACTTGGGTTTTATTCATACCAGGCTAAATAGTTCAAAAAACCATCATTTCTACAAGATCCTTGGGGTAGCTAAATGGAGAGTGAGACATCTCTCCTAATTATGGAATGGGAATCATTCCACTTTACCACCTACTCACAATACTAATTGCCTAAACATTTTTAAAACAGCAAAGCAGCTTTCGAAATGCCCTTTCTGACTAGGCTGGGAAATAACAACCATGGCCTGTGACTGTGGCATATCTGAGCCATGAGCCTGTGCATCTGTTTAGAATGCTTTAGACTGAATAGTGATGCCTCAACAGTTTCACGTTAAGATAAAATAAAATCTTAAGATAAAATAGGTAGATGTTAGGTTTTCAGTCCTGAAAAATCAAGCTAGGGCAGTTTATTAGAAGGACTTCTGGGAGGGCCTGGGACAGTCCTTGTGGAAATACCATTTTATCTAAAGGTTTTTGGGCAGGAGAATTGTGTCAGAAGTGCTGTGACTTAGAGGATTCGCACAGTCTTCAGGAAAAAAAGATGCTTATGCATTTAAACCAAAATGTGGGTGTCATGGGTGCAAAAACACGTAAAGCTTTTCAAAGCAGTGCTAAATGAGATATCCACCTGCCCTCCAGGGAAATCCAACGCCTGGTTATGAGGGAAAACAGCTTCTTTGAATTACCTAAATTTTGCATGCCTTATTCCTTTATTTTCTCTGCACATATTTGGCCATCTTTACCCCAAAACGTTGCTGTGCTACATCTTCAGTGGCATCTTCCTTAAGCTCTTGACAGGCATTTCTCTTTCCTTCGACCCCAGCCAGTAAGGGAATTGAAATATTGCCATATGAGAAATTGAAAATTAAAACCTGACTTGGAAGGATTGCCTCTATATTTAGAGTATGCCAGGTGTTCACAGATTTTCTGTAATACTCTATCCACATCTCTTAAACTGTTTGCAAGGGAAGGTTCAATTTTATCATCAAACTTCCCTCAGATTTTCTTTTTTCTCTCTTTCTTTTCATTTCCTGATGAGCTTCCTGGGGAGAGGTAGCCCTATTACCAACATCCAGCAGCAGCAGCAGTAAATACCCTTCCTTCTTCTAGAGCACTAATTAAAATCTAGGTGCAGGAAATCTATTAGTCCTCTTGGCACGAACAAAAATGATTGTTTTTCCTCTAATCATGTAATGATGTCCTAAATAATGAATTTTGATCGTATTTTGTTTTGCCCGTGGGCAAGTCTTTTAATCTAAGCTTTAACTTTTTGCAGGCCTGTTTGCTAAACAAGGCAGCTGTAAAAGGAAATAAACCCTGAGGTTTCAGTAGTTCCTCTGCTGGTCACCTTTATTTTCTCATCTTTATCTCACAATAATGGTGCACTGTGTACTTGCAGATATGACTTGCTTTGAAATCTCCTTGTGTTAACATCCACAATTGACTGTTTGGGGATGATAATTGGAATATTTCTGGTTCAAGTGCTGGCTTTTTGGGAAGCAGGCAGGAAAACAGCAGAGTCTTATGAAATCCTTTCAAAGTGGCTGAAATATCAACAGAACTACTGAGCTGATTTCACCATTGGCACCTCTCAGCTCCAGTAATAAAGACTACATTTCTTTTAAGTAGAGGGCAGATGGAAATGAAACTGCCTTGGACTCACTCTAAATGTCACCAATCCATGTTCCATGTGTATAGACTATATTTAATTATTAAGAACAATGGCAGCAATCTCAAACACACTGCATTTAAAAGAGAGCTGGAAGCGTTGTAACTAACACAGGCTTCAAAAAACATCATCACAAAACAAAGAGCATTCTGCAGACATCAGGCCTTAAAACTACATCTTTATGTGGGTTTTATTAGATAAGAACTTAAAAATAAAGAGTGCTGCCTGAAACAAGAGGGTCTTTTCAGCAGGGATTTTCAAATGCACACACACGGGGGAAACAGCAAGAACAAGAACAGCAAAATCTGAATATTGAGAGAGTTGAGTCAGCACATGTTTTACACTCAGCTACATCTCCATTTTCAGTTAAAATACAAACTGCACAATACAAAGTGGAGCACTTGGAGAAAACACAAGAAACCCCCCTGTTCTAAGAGCAGCGTAAGACCCCACAAAGCAAGGTGAGGAAGGAGAACAACCAACCCAGAGGCTCACAAGCTGGAGCTAGAGTGGCTAACTCAGTTTTTCAGGATTTCTCCATGGCCTTCCACCACCACATGTGATATTGACTCATGTTTTGTTGCCTTTGGCAAGCAATGCTGGTGCATAAGCTCAACCTGCTGAAAATAGAAGAGCATCCCAGCCAAACCTGGGTGAGCTAACACAGCTATATGTGAAATTCCAGAACACATGGAAATCCTTGGTGACAACTTCACTAAGTTCTTCTGGGCCCACAGAGGTACAAGTTCTTGCTATTTTCACAGGGCAGCGAGATGTGAATTTATTTTCTCGCATTGCTTAAGGGTTTAGGGCCCATTTTTTCTGAAAAAAAAATGAGTATCAAACTCAAAAAAGATAAATAGATGAGGACCTTGTACTCTGCCTGTGAAGAAAAAGCAGCTGAGGTGTTTTTGTTTTGGTTTTGGTTTTTTATTTTGAAACAAAAATGTCTTTCAGAGGCTGGACAGGAATAAAGGTTCCATTTTTCCTTCCGTTTGGTACCACGTTGGGCTTTCAGCTACACTTGTCCAATGTCAATACAGAACTGTGTGTTTGGTATTTTTTTTTCCTTAATGTGTTAGTGGGTGATCTGCTTGGATAAGTACTACAGATCTGTGAGGTTTTATTTATCACCATAATCACTTCTTTGCATAAGCAGAACTTCAGGTGCATTTACTCATAAATTCACTTTTCCAAGGACTTTTTTTTTCCTTTTAAATCATTGAACTCAGCTATGCTTGCGACATGTGAGATTTAAGTGTTGCATTTTGAAGACAGTATTTCCTGAGTCTTGACTAAAACTGAACACCCACAGGAAAAAAATGTTCTCAAACAGCTCAGTCAGTAAGGTTAGCAAATGTTGAGAAAGTTATTTGGATATCAGCTCTGCCCTAGCAAGATACCCAGGCAATGCAAGCATAATAAATGAAGACCACACAGACTTGGAGCATTAAAAGTCATCCTGTTGTACAGTATGAAAGGAGCCTTTATCCCACAGCACTTTGCTGTGCATCACTTCTGCACAGCCAGCGGGACATAAAAGTTCTTGCTGTACTGGGGGGTAAAAATAAAAAGAAGAAAATTAACTTCCAAGTGATTAACTTAAAGTGTTAATCACTTGGAATTAGTGCAGGCCACTCTCTGTCCCAGAAAAACAGTTTTCTGCATAGAAAATTTAAAAATGTCTGTGTGGAAATCTGTGTTTGTCAATATCTGGAGAACAAATCTACTCTCATAAGTTATCCACCCTTCCAAGTGGGATGTGGAGATTATTAGCAGAGTATTAACTCAACTCTCCTCAGTGTGGCATGAGGTGCAAGATTTAAAGGCTAATGATATAAATTTATATTATATTGATAAAGCTAAGTTGGCCTTCCATAAAAAAAATTCCACGAAGACTCAAAATGAAACATTCAACTAGAAATATTTTGAAGTCTGCAGAAAAACTTTTGAACTCTTCCTGCTTACTGAGCTTTTATACAGAAAAATTGTTTCAAAGCTTTAGCAGACATGCAACTATTTACAGCCACGTTTGCCTCGGTGAGCAAACTCTTGAAAAAGTAACTTTTCTTACACAGCATCATAATAAAGTTCAAATTTTTTATTTACAGAATGAATTCAAAAACTCCTTATTCAAGGAGAAAAAAGTATAAATAATTGACTTCTTCTAGCAAGGCTTTCCCACCAGTGTTTGGTTTTCCACAGAACAACCAAGCTAGCAACACATCTCCTGTGGAGATAGTGGACAGCTCTTGCAATAGGAAAGGCAGCCCACAAAACTGCATTTAATAAATTACATTGAAGGACAACATCAGAGAGTACAACAGTTAATTAAAAAACCCACATACTGGTGTTTACACCTTATCAGCCACTGCTCTTAATAGTAAAGGGCAGAAAATGTCCCTTTTTAAGGAAAGAAACACTAGATGGACTTTTTAAAGTTTCTTTTTTTCTCTTGCAACATAGGAGTTGAAACCAGAATTCAAACCAGACCATGATTTGAAGCCCCCAGAGGATTTCCCCAAGTCTGGGGATGTTGAAAGGGTGAATACCTGTCGATGGATGAACACCACAGAGCCCAGGAGCCTCCAGGTGCCACCCTGGCGGTCAACGTGCAGCATGCGAAGGATCTGGAGAAAACGGATCCCCCTGGAGGGAAAGTGGGGCATTTATAAAGAAATTTTGAATAAATACATTTTATTTATTCAAATAAAATAATGAAATAAATTTTATTTATTCGAATAAATGCAATAAGTCAATAAAAATCAAAATAAATGCAATAAATCAATAAAAGGACAATACTGCCTCACCCACCACAGCTGACTGTGGCCACTAACACAGTGCCATGGTAAAGAGCTGGGACAGCACTGCCCTGCCTCAGGCAGCAGCTCAGGCTGGAGGCATCTCTGTGTTTAGATCACAATTCATTAGAGAAAAATTTATTCAGCAATATTGACTAGGAAAACCATTATTTAATGGAGAAACAAACAAAATCAGGGGAAACTTGTGAATGTTATATGATTGCGACTCTTAAAAGCCTATATATACATATAAAAAAATGTATAAAAGGATATATAAAAAAGAAAAGGCAAAAATTATTAGGCATCAGTATGGTAAGAGTCACTTAAAAACATTTTGCACGTGGAGCTCCCCCAGTGTTTGCCTACAGAGCTGGACAGTTTAAACAGAACTGGACATTCCCACTGCCCAGGGACTTGACTGCAGTGAGAAGCAGAGGTTTGTGACAGAACCTGCAGCACACCTTGCAAGTTAAGTTAGGAGTGGGGAGAGCACCTACTGCTTATCATTCATTTATTTACCCACTGTACCTCCCAAAACAAGCCTGCAGTGCTTGATGCAAGCTGAACAAACACTGTGGACATCAAATGTTTCTGGTTCATGTATGGTGTGAGCTCCTCGTGCCAAACAAATCCACCAAAGCAAAATCACTCTTTAAACAAAGTAATTACTCATACTCAAAAAGCAGTGAGTTAAGTGCTGTTTGGATTACTTCTTAAATAAACCCATGCTCTGTAATAGTCTCTTGTCTCAGAGACAGAGCTGTTTGATGTTTTAAATAGGACACAGCGTTTTGATTTTCCCACTTGGCTTCAGCATTGCCACCATTTTTCATTTGCCTTGCTCCTGCTCTCTCCTATCCCAATCACTGACCAAGTACAACAGCTCCCAGTCCTCTAGTGCTTCAACAGAGTTAAATTTTCCCGTGTTAAGTAAATCAGACATGCAGCTGAACTTGGAGGCAATTAGGAAAGCATCTAATGCCACGTGTGGCAGTGAAGAGCTGCAGCCCCAGGAGAACATACCTGATTGCAGAGGTGGCAAACACCTGCCCATTGGATCCTATGCTCAGCACAATAATTGAGGCTACTACCACAATTAGATCTGTCAAAAAACAAACAAACACACAATCAAATGAAGAAAGAATGTATTCCTTTTTTTTGTTTTTGTTTTTTTGGTTTTTTGGTCTTTTTTTAGATCTCAGCACTGAAACACATAATAAATACAGACTGGGGAAAGCACTTCAAAAAAAGAAATTGTTAGCTGAGATTTGGTGGGCATGTTAAGTTCATGTAATAGTTTCACATCAAAACCCCAATGGCTGCAGTTTCTTCTAGGATGAATTCAGTACCAGAAGGTTCAAAGAACCTGAGGGATCAGACAGCTTGCCACAAAAGCAGCAAATGCAAAGGCAGATGTATCCCTAGAAATGAATCTGTATTTTGGCGCAAGGCTTTTGATTTAAGAGGAAATGCAAGGGTTTGCTTCACTCAATAATGAAATCCATGAAGTCAAGTATCATGCATGCAGACACACATACATTCCGTTTAAAAGTTGTATCAAAGCTGTGAAGCCAAGCTTTCAAAGTGAAGGGAACCATCAGAACAAAGGCTGGCTTAAAAAAAAAAAATCAGAATTGTTAGTTTACTTTGTGATACAGTCTTTATTTGTATGAAAAAATAATTGTTTCCAGAGTTCCTTTTTTTTTTTTTTTTTGGTTTCCACAACTCTGCAGTTCACACAGCTCCAGCTCTGTACAATGCAAATGACAGATTGTGTTCACAGTGCCCCTGATTTTCTCTCATCCGAGTTCAGTGACCATGTCCATTTCTTTTAATTATTGAACCTTGCTGTAACATTACTCTGAGAAGATATTTTTCTAATTTCCTCACAGGCATTTCTGTGGTAAACCTCTTTAGACCATCCAAATGCTCCACTTTCACATTCTAACCAGAAAATAAAGGATAGCATTATGAATGGGTAGCAAATGGAGACAGAATGAGGAAAAGTTTTGGTCAACTTTCCTTTGCCAGTTTGAAACAGGCAGTACTTTATTCTTCAGGGCTCTTAACATTATACAGAACTTCAAAAAACAAGCCCTGCTGACTTCACTTGCAGCTGTGAGGGCTCAGAACCTCTGTAACCTGACTTCAAAGTCTTCCTCTGGACATCCAGAAAATGAGCCCCACTTGTGCAAACTGATTTATTTAACCAACTTTCCATGGCATGCCTGGGCAAGAGGCAGGATGGGATCCAACCTGAGCAGCAACAGAAGTTTCCTTCAGCAAGGGCAACTTGTTTTTTCCTCTTTTAAACCTTCTCCTGCCTCATTCACAACCATGTAGCTGCAGCAGCTAATATTGCAGAAGTTCTACGACCAACAGTATCCTTCCTTCTCCAAGCTGAATTAATTTCCAGTATCATTCAGATTTTTTTCTGTAAAAAATTCTGGATTCCTCCCCAGGGGAAAGCACTCAGTCAGTTCAAGGACTGCACTACAATAATTCTACAGCTATGAAAAAGAAAATGAAAATAAATAAAGGGAGGGATGAGGCTACAGAAGGAGCTTCCCTTTGGGATTTATCTCAACTTTTGAATGCCTGACTTTCCAAAATTTTTATGCTGCTCCTTTATCATGTGTGTGTTTGAACACACACTTGTGAACATCAGAATTTAGGGTGGGTTTTCTTCCCATCACACCACAATACAGATCTTTGTCCTCAAGCAAATGAATCTTCATGTGTTTACTGAATCATCAGACACACACAGATCCCTCTGATAACAGGCACTGAAAGTGGAAAAAAATGAAACTCAGAAAATTAGTTTCAACCAGATGGTGAGAGTAAAAGAGACTTTTCCATTTGTACTTTCTCCTTTTCTGAAACCTTTCTCATGGTAGAGATACTTCTTTTTTTTTTTCCTTTTCCCCCAAACTGTTCTTCTATCTCTGCTTCTCCTCTGTTCCTATTTTCATCCAACTTTCCAACGCTTACACTTCTCTCATCCACCCCAGTTTCCTGCTCCACAATGACCTATCTGACAGCAAATGTCTTCAGCAAACCTTGCCCTTTCCCTACCACCTTTCAATCCCACAGATTTCCAGCCCCTGCTGATTTTCCTTCAAGCCCCTGGTTGCTTTAAACTTGATTTATCAGTATTTTTAAATGTTTTCTCCCAGACCTTTGCATCAGAATCCACCTCCTGTCTTTTTCTGTGTGTTCAGAACATTCTTTGGGGTTTCCCACGTGCCCTCGGCAGATGCAGGAGCAACATCACAAAACCAAAACGAAGGGATTTTCCACTCCCAGCCCCAGCTCTGCTGCTCAGAGGAACCTGCAATTTGAGATGTGCAGCTTTATTGCAGATGGAATCCCCGAGGAAAAGAAGAGCATCCATAGCAGGGTGTTGGAACCATCAACAATCATTTCAGAGGCTTCTTCATCAGCTTGGGATTGAATTTCAGCGGCAAACAAGAAGCTATTTTCTCATTAAACTTCTGTTTCAAAGTGTGAAATCCCTAGTCATTCTCCATAAGAAATCATCAGAGCTGCCTTTTTCAGGATCAGTTTAAATATTTTGCATGAAATGTCTCCACAAGACTCAAACCGAAGCAGACAGTGGTATGGAAATCTTCAGGAAAAAGGGCCAACACTTGTTTAAATACCTTTTTTAACTCCAACAAGCATTAGTGTTTAGAATAGCATTACACTGGTGTTTATGGTAGTTTTTAAAAAGTAAAGTGTCAGGAAGTTTGGTCATTTAAAATAAAATTAATTCCAAATATCACCTATAATGTATCTTACCTGAGTACTGCTTTTTTTTTTTTTGAGTGAATTGCTGATGTTTCTAATACTTTCACAAGTTTATTTTCTAGCATTCAATTGTCAGCTTTTTCATTAAAAGCAGTTAATTCTTTTTCACTTTAAACCAGTGAGAACATTTGTATTTTATTTTTGTATTTTATTGCTGGACTGTTTTACAGCACAGAAACAGTCCTCAGCTCCAAGGTGTGTTTTCAGAAAGGTCTCACTATTATTTCTGCTGCCATGGCAAATGAGCACCACACACTAAACCTGCTCCTGCTGGAAACTAGGGAATGAAAAAGCATGGAAAGACAGTGATTTTTCTAGGGGTTCTTGAACTGGGAATTAATTCACGATCAATGCCTTCTGACAGGTTATTTATTATTTGTCTTTTCTCACATTCATGTAATCATCCACAATCTGTCTGCAAAGCAGAGAAATACTAGACTAGCTTTAGAAAAGCTACGTAAAAATAATGAAAAAAATTGATTTGACAGGTAGGGAAGTTGGATCATTTTCCATTTTAGCTAAAATGCTAAAAGACCATTCAAGAATGAAAGTGTTCTGTCTTACCACTCTCCCTTCCCAGGTATGGAAGTTGCATGTTAATATACAAGTTCATGCAGTGAGATTTTAAAGGTTTATAAATGCAAGTAGTAATTAGGCTTGACTACTAAATCTCTTTCTGGTAATAAGCACCAAAGTGATTCTTACTGACAGCTAGAGAGGGAAGGAAAGGAAAGATAAAGGAAGAACTTAAAGAAATTCAAAATTGCTACTCAAGGTGAACTTTCTAAGAATTAACCCAAATTTTAGTGTGAACAAAAACCCACAGAAGAAATCTCCCTGCTATCTCTCTGCTATCAGAGAAATTTTAGTGGATATTTTCCTGATTTTAAAATAAAGACTTTTGTATTAATGAAGAAATAAAATGACTGCATTATGTTTTCCATTCTGTTCTAATCCTTTCATTTCTTTTCCTAGTGTTTGTATTTTATTCTTGTTGATTTGAAAATGACGAGTCAGTAGGATTCACTCACTCACAGCAAAGGTATCTCCCCAGTTTAGCTTGTTCTGTCAGTGCAGACTCTGCTCCACCTGCATTTCACGTGGAAAAGCAAATCTTGACTTCCAGGGTATTACATCCTTAGGGGAAATTCAAAGGTTAAAACAAAGTACTGATAGCTCTGAGTGCACAACCAGCTGCAGCAATTCCTGGCTTTTCTGTACCAAACCCACTGCCTCTACCCCAAAGGCTCCAATACAAACATGAATTTTACTGTGTAGAAGCACAACAAGAGCAGAGAGAACCACTTGATATCAGAGCTCAGTGAGACTATCATTTCCTCTGAGAAGCACTTTGTGAGAGAAATCAAGAACACGAGGAGTAAAATTGGTACCTTGTAGACCTCATGGTTACACCACAAAACTAGAACAGCTCTAGAAACAGACAGAATTTGATTGTACCTAAGGAAGGATTTTGTGGTCAAAATCTTATCAATTCCCTGCAATTACCCAAGGTTTAGTAATTTCTTCACTTTCCAATCCTGTCTTTCTAAGGCTAAGGATGTCTGCCTTAGCTGTATTTTAGGTGTTCAGGTCTAGCAACACAGAAGAAGATAGATCACAAAGGAGATAAAAGGTTGAGAGGTAAACGTAGCTCAGAATTGCAATAAGGCCCCTGCAGAAGTTGCTATCTTTATTCACAAGAAAGAGGGGGCTGGAAAAGAGTTGAAATCTTACCAATGATGGATATTGGCTTCCTGGCAAAGCGGATCCTTCCCTGGAAACCAACGTATTTACTCCTGCAGCCTGCAGACCACAGCCGCACCAGGTACTCAGCACCAAAAAACACCACCAGAACGATTTCCTACCAGAGGGGAAAGGAGAAGACATCAGGCTCGGGTTTGTTCATTAAAAGTCAGAGCACAGTTTGCACATCTGATTTATTCGTAGGACTAATACAAATGAGCTTGTCGAGAGAGATGATGTAATAAAAAGCACTTTGCCTAATCTGTTCACTTTTTATGTGCATATGCCAGGCAGTACATAAAAGGGAGAGATAATCAGTTCCTGAATGTGATTTATATGAATAAACAGATGGTTTAAGCTCCATTCCATCAGGATATCATAGGAAAAAACACAGCATTATTCTCCTTTTGTCTCTCTCCAAAACATAAAATTTTAAAAACTAAGGACTAGTGGGAGGCTACAAGCATATCATTGCTAAAACTTACAAGTGTACGAAGCATTTCTAGATGGCCAAAAAGAACTTATGAACATAAACCCAGAACATTAACATCAACTTTTGTACATCCAGAATAGACTCACAGAATCCATCAGGTTAGAAGAGACCCATGGGGATCATCAGGTGGGATGCTCCTCACAGGGCCAGTTGAAACTAAACAGACATATTTCAAAGCTGAAAAAAATAAAGATAAGAAAAACTCTACACTAAGATGCAAAATTCATGTCAGTGTGGCCAAAATTGCCATCCATGTGCTCCTTGAGCTCTCTCAGGCACTGCCTGTTATCAGCTTGCTCCTTTATCCAGATTCCCAAGAGATTTCACTAAGCAGCTCCCTCAGCAGCGCCTACTGCTCTCCACACACCCAGGGTCAAAGTTCTGCTGACAGCTTCTCTTCTGGCACCAACTTTTGAAATTCAGCTCCTTCAAGGCCACCAAGACACAACCACCAACCAACCACCACTCCACCCACAAGTCCCTCTCAAACAAGCCCAGGAGGACACCTTTCCTAGTTGACCAACTGCACCAAGAAGATTTCTGCAGCATGCTCAGAAATGCCCTGGAGCTGTCTGAGTCCTCTGTATGCTACTGCCAGTTGATATCTGGGAAGGTAAAATCACCCAGAAGGACTGGTGACTGAGGGGAGCTCTATATCCAGCATGTAAATAAATTAATTGTCAATATTTTGCACTGTAAAGCACTTGTGCATGACCACAGATAAGTGTATTTTGAAATACTCCAAAAGAAAGCAGATTAATAAAGATCACAGCGTCATTGAGGTCTTTGCTGCTCCCTTCCTTGTTTTCCTCCCTGCTGCAATGCGGTGGCACAACCCAAACAGAGCTTTGTTCCACCCCAAACTGTACCCAGGAATTCAGAGTCACCAAACACCTTCTACACGAGTTACAGCTTTGGAAAATGTTTGCATTTTAGCTGAAATGCGCTTGCAATCTGCACCTGGCGAGTTCTAAAGCACCCAGAAAACAAAACACACTTAAATCACAGTTTTCACTGAATGACAATGCCGAGCTGATTTTAAAACTGACATTCTGAATGGTTCAAGAGAGACCAAAATATTTCAAAGCTGAAAAAAAGAGAAAACCTCTACACTGGTAGAAAAAATTCACATCAATTTTCACTTTTAACAAAGTTAGGTTAACATTTCTGTATTCACTTCTGCCTCCTTGTTTTGCCTGGAATGAGAACCAAGAAAATATTCAGTCTTCCTCTTTTTTGCTTAGCACTTTCAGCCTGACTAAAACCAAGGATTAGTACAAAACTAAGAAAGCCTGCAGCCATTTTCAAGGCAGAAGCACAAGAAAATACACAACAAATTAAGTCCCCAAGTTTCGTTTTTTAGTATATGTATTACCCAGAGATTCCACAACTAATTTGACGTTTGCATTCTGTCTGTAATCTAAATAGAAATATTTATTCAAGCATAGTAGTCAAATCAAACCCCAAGAACTATCTGCAAAGGAAAATCTTGCACTTATTGTCTCTGTTTTTAGCACATTCCTGAGATCATCACTCAGCAGCATTTTGTTTCTCTTCTCTAATTTCCACCAAAGGAGGCAGAGCACTCTTTATGACAGTGGAATAATCATTTTCAGGGACCTGCATGTCACAAATCACTGGGTCACTTTGGTAAAAAGTTGTGTAGAAAGAGACAAGCAGAGAACTTCCAAGGAAGCAAAAATTTCTTAGACTTAGATTTTCCTTGATTATCCTCTGAGGGCACCTTTAAAATCTGGAATTAAGACTCTATCTGGCCTAAGGGTATTTTTTTGTCAAGGCAAATGACAGACCCCATGATTTTATTTCACATCCGACAAGAATCCAACTCGGTTATGTCCAGAAAATCCAGATGAAGTCAATAAGGTTGCACAGCGCATGGAAAGGAAAAATAAATTGTTGACAGGAAGGAGGAAAAGGAGGAAATTACACCTTCAACAAATCCGAAATTAATTACTAGTCTCAGTTCATTTTGTCCTGGACAGGTGTCCACATTACCCAAATCACAGCAATAAACACATTTGTTGGCAACCTCAGAAGAGGGCAACGACCAAAAAAGCATGGAAACTGCACAAACATCCCAGCTCTGCAGGTGGTCCCTCAAAAACACAAGGAAGATCATGACTTTTACACTCTTGTGTATTCCCAGTGCAAGGTAAGACACATCCATCTCCAGGCTGCCAAGGCTGATAGAGCTTCACCTCACTAAATTCACCTTAAAAAAAAGCTCTAACCTTCCTCCTTTTCCTCTTCTACACATAAACACTTTCAGAGCCTTAAATTTATTGCCTCACATTTACCTTCTGGTAAAGGGAAAAAAAAAACCCAAGCCAGCAATTTTCTGGAAAGTCAGGAAAAAAGTGCTAATTCTCACTGGAATAGTAACAAATGATGGTGAGAACTTGTGGACAAAATACGAAGTGGAATAAAATCAGCAAAAACAATCTGCAAATTAAATTTACATCCATCTGTGTGTCAGATTGAGACCTTTCTCCAGCTTTCTGCAGTTTTCCAGCAGCCTTGCTTTCAAAATGGGATTACACTCACAAGGAACCCACAAACCTTTTTGATTTAAGCTCCCAGCAGGATTTTTCTGCTTCTCCTGGAAGTGGTCAAGGAAGAAATGCATGATGAAGGATTCTGAGCAGACTTAATAAACCTGGAAAGCAGTTTGGCATCAACAGAAACCCAGGGATGAACTCCCCTAATGAAACTGAAACCAAAAATAATGAGTGGAAACAAACCATTACTTCATAAAAATAAGAGTCATATCAGACTTCAGTCTTCCTATTCATGTGTTACAATCCCTTCCTGTTTTGCTCGTGGCAACTTAAATTGCCACAGTAAAACCAAAAAAAAATCATTTAATTGCAGGTTTTATATTGGGGTCTGTGCTCTCTAACACCTCTTGCTAAAGTCAGGAGCAGCATTGCATTACTCTGTGCTTCTCCTTCTTGTGTGGGAAGAAGACCCAAAGCACACCTGTGATAATTTTTCCCTTTGAATTAGTTTCCTCTGTGTATTTTTTTTTACTTTTCTGAAGTCCAGCCACTGTGTAAGTCTTCCCTTCCCCTCCCCCCCATTAATAATAAAATAATAGTCAGGTTTATCCTATTTTTAGTATAATTTAATTTTGTTAATTTAATGAAAAATAGGTAAAAATAGACTTAAAGGGCAATACGCATACAAATTACTTCCACCGTATCTAATTTAATCAATCAAATAAAAACCTCTTGTGGAAAAGCCATCAACGTTTTATCCAAGAATGTCATTGATGACCAAATAAAAAAATGCTCGCATGAACACGGAAAACCAACACTTTTCCACAGGAGAGTGTGTGTGTGTGCAAATTAAATATACAGCCTGGAATTTACAGCCTATCCCAGTTTGGTTCTGGATAACTGCACTGGAGAAGCAGGAGAGGGAAGTTCGCTGCACTGATTAAAGTGCACACATGAAAAAGAAGGGTATTTTCTCAGCTGCAGCTGTGTTTTAGGTGGAGAGCACACACAAGGCTCTCTTCACTTTTTTTATTGGAATATTTAGGTGCTGGGCTCACAGGAGGAAGTGGGATGGCTAAATGAATAGTGTGTGCTCACGGAGATTCAATCAAGCAATGGCAGCTCCAGACAATGAAGCCTCAGAAAGAGGCATAAAGGTTTAATAGTCCAACTGTTTGCACACGTGTGCTTCTGTCCCAGATTTAATCTGATAACCTGTCTTCAAGGTTTTCCAGCCCTTAGAGCTGAAAATGTCCATTTAGTGACCTGTTTAGTTTAATGGCTACTCACATGCTCTGAAAACCTACTGATACAGAAAATATGAATTTTCTACCATCATGCAGGCTCTTACAAAGATGCTGGACATCCTGTGTGAAAGCAGAATACCCAACCTATGGAGGAAAAAATGCCAAATTCTGTTAAGTGTCCTCTAGCACCATTAGCTTACTCACACTTGCAACTTTCAGGTGAAATAAATTCACTCAAACTTTAGCAGTCTGTTTTTTAGATAAAAATGGATTATAATTTTTAAAAAAATCATGCAATCATGCACAGCTGATAAATATGCTGAATTTGCTGACTTTTACCAGGAGTATGCTTGTCTTTCATTTTATTGACATTTGCAGTTTCCTGCATGGATTGAAGCTGCACCCTCAGGAGGGAAGCACAAGGTGCTCACATTCAAGGGAGCTGGGTGAGTCACAGAGGAAGAATTACTTTTTAATTCTATTGAAGCAGGTAACAATTTTTCTCAAAAAACCCCAAACAACCTGGACTGGTTTTGAGCAGGACTTTTTTCTCAACTGCTTCATTCTGAAAGATATCACTGAGGCAAATATAATCAAATAGAGAACGAAGAAGATTCAGTAACTCAGTGCCTGAAGTTCTTAATTCCTCTAGAGATCCCACAGCAGCTTTCCAGCTCCCCCAGCACATCCCTAAAGGGAGCACCTCTGGTAGAAGGAAAAGGATTTAGCTTTGCTCCTAGAGTGGAATCTATCCAATGTGGACAAATTACTTTAAATAATTATTTCCCCATGTTTCTTTACCTTTTGATTTGGAACGGTATCAATATCTTGAGGAGAGGAATTGAAAAATTCCTGCATGTGTCTCTCCACCTTCCCCTCAATCCTAAGAAATGTTTAAGTCTCTTGGCCACATTCTGAAACCACTTTGCACAGAGAACTCCAGAGCCCTAGTGAGTCAAATCTGACTAACGGAATTATGAGTTTGCCATTTGTTAATTAGTCTCAGCTTTACTTACTGCACAAGGATTTCTATTCCAGACATTTGAAGAGCACACAGCAATCATTCCATATGCTCTGTGGTGCACTAGGCACAAGGTAAGATAACCCACAAGAATAACTGTACTTTAATTCACATTGAGAAGCCTCAGAGTTTCATTTGATTCCAGAAAAACAATGGCAACTCAGCCAGATCACTTAGCAGACAACTTCAGCTTATGGAATGTGTGGAAAGACTTGTGGACTCAATTTTTTCCTAATATGTTTACTGTATGAAACAATATTCCATCACTATTTTAATAATGTTTTGTATTGTAATAATTCAATAATTTTTTCACCTTCCCACAGACCAACAAGAAGCTCAGAAAGAAACAGGGATTCTCCTCCTTGTTTTCTCTCTCAGAATTTTACAGGAGTAAAAGAACACAGTAAATGCTTACGAGTCAGAAGGTTATTTTTATTTTATCAGGTGTATTCTGCACTCACATAGTCTGGGTCTCTCATTGCATACAGGAATTAATGTATTTTCTCCTGAGGCAGTTTGCTCATCAGTGCCTTTTTGGGACTGGACACCTCCTGAACCCCTGCTGTCACACAGGCAGCACACACTGCACAAATACCACCAAGTGCCATAAATGTTACGGGATACCCTGTAACAAATCCTCTGCCAGCTGTAAGGAATGATGTGGTGAGGCCAGCAGGAAGAGCACCTTGAACTTCAGGAATTACACTGTCAAAGGATCACTTTATCAGCCAGACCTGGGCACAGCCCTAACTGTCAATGCTGCATGGCAGCGACCAGATTTAGAATTATAAATTGGCACAAAGGCAGGAAATGGATAAAAATTCCAAATTCTGGCTGCTTCCATGGGATGGAGAAAATGCCCTCAAGCCTATCAGAATACATTCACTTCACCACAAATCACAGAGACCACTCAATGAAGCTTTTTGCAGCCCTGCTTCTGCTCTGCTACAGGTTGGAGGTGAGTCAGCATTGGATGACCTGAAGACACAGCTGAAATGGGAGAATGGCAGAAGCAGAGACAAACAAAAACTACAGGAGAGCTCCTCCAGTGTAGACAGGAAGAGTGCGGCCTCCCCTCAAAACACTTTGAAAATGGAGTTATTCCAACGAGAAAAGCCACCCTGATGTCCAGAGCAGGCAAATAGTGAAGTGCCCTAGCTGGCTTTCTTAATTCAATTATCACTTCACACTCTGAAATTTCAGGACTTTGGACAGCCTTGCCTGTATTTGTAGCAGGAGGATGTGTGTGTTCACAGCATTTGATGCAGAAAAAAAAATCATAAAAACCCAAAAAACTGAGCAGTGACTTTGGGAAAGCCACATGACAGCAAGGACCCATCTTCAGCCAAAAACTCTTCCATAAGATCCTCCTCTTCAGCCCTGACTCCTAAATACAGCCACACCGTGAGTCTCTGGCCTGACAAACCTGAGCAGCAGCTGCTGTGGAAACTTCGAACTTCACACCTCAGCCTTTTGTCCAACAGAATTTTCAAACATGGGAGTGCTAATCCATGTTGAATGTAGCCACTGCATCAGAACTTCCAGCAACCAAGAGGGCAGTTAAAGCTGACAATAGAGGGAACAAGTGAGGACCCTGAAAAGAGAGTCTTGGAGGGTATTGTGGGGTTGCAGTGCTGGGAATGAGAGGTGTTCCTGCGTTTGAAAGAGATGAGGGTGCTTTTCCCAACCAAAAAAGACCCCAGAGAAAAACAGGGGCATGGAGTCTGTCTCTAAAAGGAAGAGCTACCACAGGGCCTGAACTCATCCAGAAACAGCACTGCAATGTGGGATTCAGCCCTGCTGCAGCAGGAGAGGTGATGGAGGCTGAAACACTGGGACTGTCCTTGCTTGTGGCTCTGCTCCTGGGACAGCATGAGCCCTTCAAAGCCATACCCAGTGAGCCTGAGGGAACTGCAGGAGAACGTGAGCAGAACGTGCTGAGCCCTGGGGAAAGCCAGAGAAAACACTCAGAACCCCCTCAGCTATTTTAATATAGAATAATTTTGTAAGAAAGTTTCCTTTTTTTTTCATGGAAAAAGGACCTCTATAAGAGACACAGCACTGAAATAACCAAGCATTGGGTCCAATCCAGCAGATCCATTTTGCCAAACACAGTTTTGCCAGAAAATGCTGCACTGATTCACATTTGGATTCTCGAGATAAGCAATATTTCCCATCCCTCCTTCAGTCCAGTTGCAATGGTCACATTGCTTACTTCTTGGCATACAATTCAAATCAAATTAACAAAGTTGAATCAATATGATTTATAGCAACACCAGCCTAGTTTCTCAAAGTCAAGAACACACTTGGTATTATTAAATTTAAAAAGTAATTAACATCAAGATATTAAATCAGAGAAATATTACACCTTACACCTACAACACTGTCTTTATGCAAATGATTATTTATTCTGCTGTTACTCAGTGTGTAAAAGCATCATGTGTATGATGAAAATAGTATTTTGTTCTAGTGTTTAGACCAGCACAGTTAGTGAAAGTAGTCCCACGAGCTAAGAAGCACTCTTTTTGCAAGGTCTGTTGTGATTACATAAAAATAAAAATCATTCTTTTACAAACTACCATGGTGACCTCTGCTGGTAGAAAAATGTATGACCGCTAACCATAAAAACAGTCAGATTAATCCTCAAAGGAGGAAGTACACCTGGCCCACTTTATAGTTTATTTTTTCAAGCCATATCCTGAAATATCTAGATGCCATTTACAAATCAAAACTGACACACCAACTACTGGATCATCAAGAAAACATTACAGCCTCTTGCTGTAGAGGCAAAAGCCTAATCGAGAGGCTTTGGCAACTTTTAAAAATACTTTTTTCCATAGAATCATCACAGAACCAGATCAAATTATAACTGTGTTATTAGGGAATTAAAACTTGAGACAAAATGGGAGGCTAAAATGCTGTCTAAAAGAGACACAAAGAAGAAAGGATGAAATAAACAGCTGGACTTAAGCATATGCACAGCTTGCTGAGAACAAGAAAGTGGCTGAAGAAGAACAACACTACAATAAAGATTTTCGAAGATTATTCTTAGAACAAGGAGTATAAAAGGAAGACTTACATCCAAGTTACAAATATCAAAAGCCAAAAAGAACAGTTAGGCAAGCAGAACCTTTTGCAGACATAAGAAATCAGCATTGATTTGGACGATATGTTGAATTCACAGGGAAAATTTGAGTAAGTGGAGTAAAATGGTGAATTTGGGAAATAAGGTCAGTGGAAACAGAGTTTGCCTGTGATAGGAATCCAAGGTAATGCCAAAGGTGCTTATATTTATTATATATGCACTATAATGCTACCCTCTGTGCTAGGAAGGAAACGAAGGAAAGAGCAGGAGGAAAACAAGCTCCAGATAGACATCTCCCAGAGTGAGGCCGTGAGACAAGGGCAAGAAATCATTCCAGTGCTGCCACTGACTGTGAACCATTCATTGGTCAGATGACAACATCACCTACAAATAACTGGCAGGGCTGTGTGGGCACTGGGAGAGGCACTCATCTGGCTCCATCTCGATCCTCTTTGCCCAACAATGTGTCCACATGAACATTCCGTGCACAGAAACCCCAGCTGAGCCAGGATGGCTGTTCTGGGCAGTGGGACACTGCGTGTGGCTTAAAGGCCAAGCAACATTTGCCACAGGATTAGCTTTAATCAAGGTCTCAGAGTAACTCCAGGATCTGATGATGGCTCAAGCAACTGCAGGCTAAAGCTGCACATGCTAATGTAGCCTAATGTTAATGTAGCCTAAGCCATAGGAAAACAAAGAAGTGACTGGTTTTTATTTTCAAACCATATGGAAAGGCCAATTCTAGCACATTAAAAGTCACCATTTAGCAAAAGGAAACTACAACAGGAATACTGAGATTATCACACACTGAGATCAGAGGAACTGAGTGGCTAAATACAGATATTGCAAGCAACTGCTTGACAGTTATTTACTCCTTTTTTATCAAGGATGTTTAATCTCCACTTTTAACTGTCTAAAGGTGAAGAGAGGCAGGGAGGAACAGAGGAGGAACATTGGCTAGAGTCCTCATACAAGTTATTTGTACTTTCGATTCCCACCAAGCAAGCACCAACTTCAAATCCAAATCCCTGGTGACAGAAGTGTGATAGGAGCTCTTCCTTCCTGTTCTACACAGCAGCAAACCAGGCCGACAGAAATCACCCACCTCTGAAAAGCAATGTTCCTGGCCAATGTTTTACCACAAGACTCAGAAAATACACAGTTTAAATATCCATTCCTATAGAATATCCTGTTCCATGCTGCCTAGGACTGATAAACAACAATTGTCTTCTATAAGAGATACACTGTGGGAAAAGCAAGTTTATAAAAACTGATAATCTAACAAGTCTCCTCATAGTTTAAGGATCTAGAAAGTAATCATCTCCATTAAATTGTGACCTTTCTTTAATGAAAGCAGGTACTCTTTTAAATGTCCTGGCAGCATGCTTTGCATGAGGATTTTCAACAGTTATCTCCCTTGCTCACCCAAAGCAATTTAGGTTTAGTCAAACTGATCAGTCCTTCCCGAAAAAGTTCACTCACCATCCAGAAAAGGGTTCCAATGGCAAACTCAGAATAGTGCTCTATAGTAGACAGTACACTGAATATTAAACAAATCAGCACCAGGAGAAACCTGTAAAGAGAAAATAGTGTTTAGTGACTTGTCGAGTTGAACTGTAAATCTAGATCTGTTTTTTTTCTGTCTCTCATTCACATAACTTTTTTCGTCACAAGTACTTTGTGTTCAATCAGTGAATTCTTCCTACTCAAATGAGCATCATCATTTTGCATTCGTTCAGTATTAAGAAACATGGAATAAAAATGGCAGGAAGGCTGAACACAGTAAAATCATTCGGTAAATCTCAAATTATCAAGTATGTAAAAATCAAGAAAAATGTGATACAAAGAGCCAAGCTGTAGGTGCATAAAGATGTAAAAGGGAGGACAATTGGTGCCTCTTTTTTACTAAGGGACCCCAAAATGCCAACACAGCCTGCATGTCTTGTAACTTTGAGCTAATTGTTGCTTCTCTCCTGATTTTATGCATTGAGACTCTCTGTCTTTTTTCATTTCCAAATCAGACATTAAAACCACTCAAATGATCCTTTAAATTCCCTTAATTTAGGGCACTATATCCTCTGGCCAGAGAGTGTCACTCCTCCCCAGGGAATAGCAAGGGCAGCTCACATGAGCTGAGTGCAGATTGAGCTGCAGTGGGACAAAGTCAAAGACAGCCACAGATTAATGAGCAAGAAGAACAGCAACAACCACTAAAGAATAAAACAAAACAAAACACACAAAAAAGCAATCAACCAACCAACCAAAAAAAAAAAAAAAACATTAAAAGAACCCCCCAAAACCAAAAGAAAGCAAGCTTATTCACCTAGTCAACCAGTAACATAGTGAAGATGTTGCCCACTGATCTCTAATCACAGCAAAGTCACAGAAACAATAGGTTAAGAAAACTGCAATGATTTGTATGGAATTAGAGACACATGCTGCAGATACTGTTCTCCTGCACAGCTCAGCAGCAAATTGTGCTGGTAGAATTTCTACAAAGAGTTTGTCATTGGAGAATGATGTGTTTTATTAAACAAAAAAGTTCTCTTTTTGGGTCCACCACGACTGAAAGATACAGCCCTTAACTGCCCTTACTTATAAATCCTAAACCAACCTCAGTGATTTTCCCCTTTTATGTGATGAGAAGCCCATACTTATTTTCCAGCCTGGCAATTTATATGGAGAGAAAAAGAAGTGTTAATAGACATTAAAAGTGCAAATAGTTATTCAGGCAACTGTGGGTCAGATGAGACGGAAAAGGGAGAGTTCTTGGTGCTGTCAGCCAGTCAGATAGACTTAAGAAGGTAAAAGGAATGTTTCAAGGCAGACACAAAACCATACCCAAGCCCAAAATGGCTCTCTTGGAGGGATGATCTCACAGGACATGATCACCTCACACAGCAACAGCAGCAGTTCATGGATGGACACAGCCTCAGTGGGAAGGAGCTGGGACTGTTTTCCCCTCGCATGTGTGTCTGGAGGAGGTAGGACAGGGCTGGAGCTGAGAGCCTTCAGGTGCCATTCAGGAGCCCTGCTTTGCCCAGCAGCCCCACAGACAGGGTTTGGAAACTGCTGGTGATGCCCCTGTGTGCCCTTGGAGCAGTTTCTAGCCAGTGCTCACCACAGGCTGTTGGAAAGAAGCCACAGGTGCAGTTTGGTGAGTAGGTGCTATTGAGTTACGGCAAAAGTGCTGCAGACAAGCAGTGCAAACAAAGGTCAGGTCGTCTCTGCAGCCCGACTAAACCCTCTCCTGGAGAAACAAACAATCCTTCTGCACCTGTGTCTCAGACAGTGGAGCATTTCCTTGCCCTCTGATACCTCTGAGCCATGCTGCCTGCACAGCTCCTTGAAGTTGCTGTCTCTGTCACTGAGGCACACAGCAGAATGCAGCTGTGCTCTGACCCTTGAACAGCTCAGTCCCTTGCCGGCTGAGCTGCAGAATCCAACCAGCTGCAGCTCTCCTGCCTCTCAGGCAATCAGAAAACCTCCTTGTGGACTGCTCCAAACAGCCTCTGGAAGGCTAAACAATGATCTTTTTAAACACACTGGAGGGAAAAGCCTTGGGTGAACTCCAAATTCCCTGCAAAGAGCTGGATGTGTGGTGCCAGAGGCAAACCTTGGGCAAAGCTCCTCCCTGAACACAACTGGGTTTGTCCCAAGGTCTCCCTGCAGCTGTTGGTTTGAGGGACAAGCTGTTCCTCTCAAGGCAATGGCAAACTCTACCACTGTTAGCTCATCAAGTGCCAAAAGGATCCTGGGATTCCCTAAATATTTGTGATTCGATTTCTGGGATACCTGTATGTTGTGGAGCACAAAGGCCTTGCAAAGTGAGGCCTTATTGCCCGTGTAAAATCCTTGCTCACTTCTGTTACTTTGGCTAACTAGAAAAATCACAATTTGAGCTGTTACTCCAGCAACCAATTCTTTTCCTTTTCTGCCACAGAGCTACTAAAAATAGCAAAGTATTTCCTCTCCAAACACCTGGCTTTCTTTTCCTTCATTTTGTTTTACTTCTCTAAAGACAGAAACTTATTCCAAATCACCTGTTTTCACTCTTCCTCATTCTCTCTTTAAGCAGAAAAAAATATTTTACTTATCAGAGGAAAGAGGAGTATCTGAGAACTTCCCATTTGGTTTCAGATTCTCACGTAACACAATCCACACTTACAGAAGATGAAGTGTCATACTTTCCCAAGAGACATCTTGTTCATGTAAACTCAATTTTAGTGTTTCTTGACCTCTCCTCCGTTCCTTAAGCCTCAGGCATACACAAAAATACAACTGCTTTCTCACCAATGTTTTCAGACCATTGTTGCCTTTTGCTGGACTTAGAATTGTGAGGCAGACGTGGTTAAAGGGATGAAAGGGTTTTACCTCAGTATTTAATAGGATCCTAGGTGCACAGCTCTTCAAGGTGGAACATGCTGAGATGCACACACTGTATAATGCGTATACAATTTTTACTGACTTTACAAATTAGCATATTTGTCTAGGATCCCCCAATAAGAAACTTAATAAATGAAGTAATGTTTTGCCCCTATTCTAAAGAATCCCCCCTAGATGAGGCTAGAGCCCAGTTNTTACAAAATATGTTCCAGAGAGCCCAGTTTACAAAATATGTTCCTTGGTTGAAACCTCGAGTTTTTGATAGCACGGAGCTCTCTGGCCTCCTACTGAGGACATTTGGTCTTTCTTCCTTGCAGAACCCCGAAACTAAGCAGAATATCAGACTACAAAAACTACAAGCATGTAGGCTAAGAGAACAGAAAATATATCAAGGGTATATAAAAAAGGTGAGAAATCATCAGGCATCACCATCATCCTTCAATGTGTGTCATGTGTTACCCAGCTCGAAGAGGCAGTCCTGTTGCACTGGACTGTTGATCAACCAGGCTTAAGGGTTACAAATTAGTGCTTCTCTATGTCCTGCTCCTCCTAAACATTGCTTCCTTTTGCAGAGCAGCTAGTGTGACTGTAAACATGTTTCTATTGCTATTGTAGCCAGGGAAAAGTCCTGTTTAATGGATTTATTGACCATGAGCACACTTCACTGAAGCTATGAACACAGGGACCTAGGAGGTTAACTATCAACACTGAGAGCACAGTGATGTCAGGCACTTTCCCCAGGGTGAATCTTTTCAATTTCATGCTATAACAAACTCATTTTCCATGGAAGACAAGCCTAATGGAAGTTCCTAGTGGAGGAATATTCTTAATTCCTCCTTTTAAGTATTGCAGCAAATAATTCCATTTCTAGCAAAAACTGTGCATGTGGGGCTTTGTGTTTATCTCCCGCAGATAATTGTATTTGAAATGTTGATATACGAGATGCTCGTGGGAATGTTATCTCTTGGACAACAAAAAAGGGATGGGTGGGGAGGGACAAACTTGTAAATCCCCAGATAGAGATATACTCCTTGGCAACCAAGTACAAAACAGTTGCTTTGTGGCGTTCTGGGCTTTACCAAACTTCTTTGGCTCTGCAAAGTTTTGTTCAGAGAAAAAAACACTTGTAGAGAAATAAGAGCTCTATAATGAAAGCAAATCAACAAAAATTACTATGGAAAAGCTATTGAAACCTATGCTCTGCAGCATTCACATGCCTGGACTGTGGGCTGCTGCTGATTTTAACACAACCAGAGGTGTCCTGTTCCTTCCTCAACTGAGCTGCTCTGCCTCACTTCACTCCATGAAAGCCCTCCAGGTAGATCATTGCAAACAGCTTCTGTGTGTCTCCAGTTGAAATTATATGGAAACCCTGCCTTTTAAATTCCTTAGATAAACTTTTATTCTATCTGCTGTTTGCTTCAGAAGAGTTGAGCAACTTGTTTTAGTGGAAGGTGTCCTTGCTAATGGCACAGGGTGGAACTCCATGATCTGTAGAGTCCCTTCTAACCTAAACCATTCCATGAGTCCAAGATATGAAGCCAAAATGTTCTGGTCTACCGTCACAGTAGCAGAGATGAAATACAGTTGCTTCAGCTGGACTCAAATTAAAAAGAAAAAAAGGACTGAATTTAGGCTACTATGTCCAAGTAAATCTATGTGTAACCCCACCCACTGCAGCTTCAGCTTTTTTCTGGATGACAGAGTACAGAGTTGTACAGGAGACTAACAGCTTTAGGTCAGCCTGTTGTTAGGAATAAATGAGTTTACCAAACAAAAAGTTCTTTGAGGGCTCAAGCAGCATGGGCTGCTTTCTATTTTAACTGTTGTAATTGTGGCAGGAACACTAAGGAGAGCATTTCTGTTTTTTCATACTATACAAGTGCAAGATGTTCTCATTCCTGAGTTCATGAAGCATCACAATTCCTTCTAACTGGGACTACAGTGTCTTATGTTGAATAGCCATGTGCTTCTGGAAAACATTCCTGCTGGTCTGAATAAAACCTCACTCCTGCTCCTTACATATTTTTGTTATCCAAAGGAGTTTCTAAGTCATGAAGAGAGAGTTGTCCATGTGCCTTTGTAGGCAAGTTTTGATGTCCCTCGGTTCTCTCATAAATCTGTTTGCAGGCTCCTTGAGGTTTGATGTTTTGTTGAAAGGTCTTCTGATCATACACAAATTAGAGTTGCTTGGAAATTTTGATAAAGGCACCATTTTTCTGCTGAAAATACCAATCTGTTAATATTAGAAATAGTTTGGGAATGTGTTGGTTTCAGCAGAACCAGAGAAGGAGACCAGACAGGTTCAAATGGTCTGCAGCTTTGGACTCTACTAAGAGCATGCCTGGCAGAGAAGTTGGGCAATATCTGACTTTCTTTTTTCTGTCTTCAGAGCTTTGAAGCCCTCAACCGAAGGAAAATTCTGCCTATCAGCTGGATATACTTAGGATCTCTGTGTTCAGCTGTCTCTTCTGGGCTGCACCCAGAAATGCCCAATAGCCCCACTGTATGAAACAAGAAGTTGCCCTCCTGGCTTCATCAGAAATAACAAGTCAATATTTCCACAACACCAAGGGAATTTAAAATTTCATTTACAAATAGACTCGCCTGCATACACACAAATCATCACAAACAGGATTGGATCAACAGCTAAAACCAGTGCTGTTCAAACCACAGCATGAGCCACACATCCTACAAAAAGATCTCCCACTTGAAACTTTCTGGATCAACTGACCCAAGCTGTTGTATGTTACTTATAAAACATCCACAGCTCCCAGTAGAAACGAGCACTTCACAATTCCAAAACATTTGACAGCCTAACTCATTTGCTGTTCTTTGAAGAGCACTAAGATTTGAATTTTGCTTTTTCTACGAGTTTATCTGGCAGTAGTTCAGAACTGACAAATTGCATTCCTGCATGCCTTACAATCACCAGGAGCACTGATCTTACTGACACCTTTCCTTCAGTGCCTTTCCTGGGATTTAAGCTCCTTGTATCTTCCACTGACGTTTGTGCTTCTGTGTTTCTCTTGCTTTTACCTCCCAATGCCTTGCATTCTTCCATTCTGATTCTAGAGCTAAGACTTTCTAGAAGAGACATAATCAGTTCCTTAAAAAGTGACAAAACGAGTTCATCATCCTGACTTCAGTGTTGATAATCCTGATACACTTATCACCAATCTTGACTGTGACACAGAATGCAGCAGGTTTTGGCATGTCATTTATGACACACCTCCAAAGGAACAGGAAATTCCCACCACCATTTACAAACCAACACCAGCCTCTTCCTAGGACTCACACTAAATAATGTCTCTTGGGTTCAGGAGCAAAAAAGGGAAAGAACAAATGCATCTAAGGATGCTGTGCTAATAAATTCACTAAGTTAATGCCAGCTTGATTTTCAGGAAGATACCTGGAACACTTCTCCTCTTGAATTTGGTCCACAAGTTAATGAGCAACTGTAATGTTAACACCAAGGAATATCTTTTTATTTTGCTGGTTTGTGTAAGAACAGAGGGCTTTCTTCCACAAAAGCATAACCAAATTCCATCAATAGCACCATATCAATGTCATGCTACAGTATTTGTTCTCACTACAGAAACAACATCATCCCATGGGTTCAGCCATTAATGCACATTCATTGCTCAGGTTATTATAAAATGGAGCTCCTAGAACAAGATGGATTGAATTTCTTACACAAATGATGGAAGAAACCCTCAGTAACTTCAAAAAATGAAAATAAAACTTACTCATGCTGTGGCTCTGTGCCCTGTGGTTAGGTGACTGCGCCTAGCAAAAAGTACTCCCAGATCCTTAGGAGCTTTTGTAGTATCTCTCTCCTGAAAAGACTTCTTGGTGCCAAACAATCTAATGGAGCTCAAAGTGAAATGTTTCCATCTTTGGGTTATTCATTTCTCTCTCCTCCAGACAAATGTCTGTTTTAACCAAATGAAAACACAGTATCTCTGCCATGCCTCATCCCCTGCCCACGTTAGCTGGAACTTGCCAACGGGCTCAAAAGTTTTTGGTAAGACCCTTTACAGGGTCTGACCCATGCTCAGACAGTGTGGCTGCAGAAACCTCATTTCCTTGGGAAGAGAGGTTAAAAATTGATAACTACCCCCATGTATTTTCAGAACAACCAAATCCTGGAAGGTTACAGAAGCCCAGTGACAATTTTCTTTAATATCAGAGCATCTCCATTAGCAGCTTCAGCCATTCCACCATCTCATCCAGCTGAACATGCAACCCTCAGCAGCAAGAGGAACATCCCACTGTAATGAATAAGGAGTTCTTGAGCTTTTTTCCCTTCATATTGCTCATCTTTTGGTACCTGAAATCTGTCATCAGAGACTAGACATCTGCTTAGTGCCTCTCAGCAGTCAGTACATCAATGAAAAGTAGCTACTACAGTTCTAAACTGAAAATTTTGTCAGTGACATTTCTATGTAAAATTCCAAATAAGTAACTGTTATGCAGGCAAGAAACACCCTGAACCTAATAATAATAATAATAATAATAATAGGCCTAACTTATTCTCATGAAAGCACACCATGTCCAGAACTGAGCTGTGACATCAAGGTCAAAGCCAGAATCTCGAAAGCAGCCATGTGCTTATAATTACTCTGAACTTTAGTTGTTGCTTGTGTTGGTCATATTACAATCATATCATTGGAAAAAGCAAAATATCTGCTTGCATTCTAGAGATAATTGTGGAAAGGACAGAAATGGGAATTTGACAGTCCCGTTGAGATAAACAGTTATAAATAATGGGTTATACGCTCCATTTCCAAATAAAACCAGGAGCTGGAGAACACTGTGCTGACTTACTTCAGTTCACTGAAGAGCTGCTGCACTCAAAGAATCAAAATATATGCAGGCAAGTGCCCCACAGCCATTAAATGGAACCACTAGCCCCTCATTTTTTGCCTTTTAAAGTTCTTTACATCAGCAGCAGTTGTATGCCAAATAAAAACAGATTATCAGCCAGAATGGTGGCTCTGAACTTCTGCAATTGCATTAGCACAACATGACTACAGCACTTCTTTCATGAAGCTGGAGGAAGTAAAAAAAATTGAGAAAGCAAAGTCTGAAGAGAAACAATAATAAGAAAAAACAGCAGTATTTAATTTGTCCAAATAATCTGAATTCACTTGTTTATGTATTACTCACAGTGACACAGACATTGGTACCTAGAATCTTTTCTAAAAGGAAAAAACCCTTTGCTGGCCAGCCCCCCTTCCACAAACATGTTTTTGATCTTTTGTATTTTCCTCCCGAAGTTTTAAGTCCGTGACATTATTGATGTTGTTCATATTTTTGTAAGGATCATGCACTTTTAATCATTCAACAATAATAATTGTAATTACTGTAAAAGTAATTCTTTAGTTGAGATTTTTCCAACAAGCTGACAGGAACAGGTATGTGTGTGTGTGAGTTCTCTTTGAAGGAGCTGTGGGTGTAAGTCTGCAGGAGGAGGGGGGTAGCAAAGTAAATCTAGGGCATGTTTTCCCATAAAACTGAGCCCACCCCACAGCTCTCTGGTGGGGGAAAAAAAAAAAAGGAAAAAAGAAAAGAGAACTTCCCCTCATTCCATTCCAGTCTTGGCCAACTGTGTTAGCACTGGTTGCAGCCCCATCACACCACGTGCTGACGTGCTGCAACTCCTCAAGGTCCCAAAAGCTCCTCATTTCCTGCTGATCGAGATTCCTTCCATGACAGGGAGTGCTGAGGTGTAGGAGGTTCCACTGAGTGCCAGGAGCAACACAAGTTGGGCAGCAGAGCTGTGTGTCCAGAAGAGAAGCGGGAAGGTGACAGAGGGGCACCAAGACCTTTTGGTACCCCATGATGCCAGCCCTTGTGAAATCATACTCTAGGGAAGACATTTTCCATGTCTGTGCCATACAATCCCCACAAACAGGCAGCATCCCCTAGGAATGACTGGGAGCAACAGCCATTGCCCTCTTTGAGTCACCATGTGGAGTTTCCCCATACATCACAAGGCAGCCTGCAGAACAGACTGTGTTACAACCCAAATTCTGCATTTATGAGATGTTTTGCCATCAAGCCAGGTGGTCTGCAGTCCTTGCCAGATGATTTGCAATGTAACTTTACAATTATTGTGTTCAGTTTTATACAAAATTTACCAAGTGATTTTGATCCATTAAGAGAACAATAGTGGGGCAGTGTTAGAAGGTGCTTAATGTGCATCACTAACCTGAGAGAAGCATATCCACTCTTTCCCACTGGGGTAGATTTCTGCTGGTGGCAGAAGCTGAACTGAATATCCAAGTGTAACTCCAAGTTTAACTATCCAAGGACAACTACAGCTGGCAGGAGCAAGCTGAGTGCTGAAGGTGGATGAGGGGAGCAGAAGTGGTGCTGGCTTGTTAGCCATGGGCTGTTAGATCAGCTCACCACATCCCACAGGAAGTGATGGGACGCAAAGGCTGCTCTACCTTTCCAACGACAGCAAGGTCTAACACTCATTTAACAAGTGGCCAAACCAGCACAGAGTGGATTGGAACAGCTGCAAGTTCTCACTTTTGCAGTGTTATACAGCAAGAAGATGGAAGGCCTGAGAACACAGTTCAGAGTCCCTCTCCCGGGCCTCCCTCTTGCCTCGGACTTGCCTCCCTTCCCAGCCAGCCTGTGGTTTCTGCAGTGCCTGACAGAGCCCTCCCAGCTGTGCTGACTGCAGGGCTGATGTGACATCCATTTGCTAACAACTGGACTGGGACCAACAGCTCCCTTTGTATCTCCCACAGCCATCACTGCTCCTTCTTCACTATTGGCTTGGACAAGATTCAAACCAGTTGCCTATGAGTGAAAGGTTCCTTATCCCATCATGAATTCCACACTCCCACTTTTCCCTAGCTCCCAGCTGTCACCTCCTACCCCTCTTCCTCCCCATGGCTCTCTGAGCTCCTTGACCATTTTCAGCTGTCCCCATGGTGCCTGTACTGAGCCTTCTGATCTCCAGAACCTGCTTGTCCTTTTTCCTTTGTCCCTCCTGCTTGTCAGAAAGCTGCACTGCTCTTGTTTTCCTCCACTTTCAGCATCACTGGCACCATCTCAGCTCCCACCACAAACCGGCAGGGACCTCAGTGTCTCAGTCCCAGGTTCTCCTCTCTCCCTCTTTCACCACACTCAGGGTTACCCCACTGTCCTGCTCCCTCCCTTCTCAGTCCAAGGGAACCCAGGGAATCTCAGTCCAAGGGAATCCCTCCAAGTGTCTGGCTTTTAACTGAAAAATTCATCTCCCCAGCCAACAGCAGCTGAAAAGACCAAAATCAGCAGTCACTGCATGCTCCAGAGAAATGGAAAAGATGGGACAAGGGGGTTGGACTGCAGTGATAAAAACTCCAGGGTGTATCTGAGGGGAAAAGGACTGTGGATCCTGGGCACACTCAGATGTTTCCTGCCTGGAAGCTGCGCTGTGACATCGCCTCGGGCTGACACAAGGTGGCCTCTGCGGCTCACAGAACAGTGACATGTGACAGCCAGCCAGGTGGACACAGCACTCCAGCCTACCACGGAGCCATTCCAGGAGGCACTACATGGATATATATACTTCAGAAACATCCATCACACAATTAAGACTCCACTTGCAATTAAATTATTTCAATGTGTAGATTTGCCAAGTAACATCATTGCCATACATAACACATAACCAATAAATGCTGCATTTTCTTTCAAGAGATAAAATGCGAGGGTTATACCCTTACACCTGATATTTGGGTGGGATTTAAACAAGTTCATAGCTGAATTTAGAAATGAATGCAAGCCAAAGACAGGATTTTTTTTCTGAACTGAGGGCCACTCAGCAGATAGCTGGACTTTAACATACATGATCTCCAACACCCTAAGGCTCTTACACAGCCACAGGAATCACTTGGTTAGGATCAATACATTTCCATTTCACAGAACAGCTGCTTCTCAAGCCCTCAGCTCTCACTAAGTGAGATCCTCTACTCTGTTGGGGATTTTAGAAGTGAAGTGTTTCACAGTCCTTCCAGTAAAGCAGGAAAGTATCTGAGTGAGAATGTTTTCAGGAATGAGAGGAGGGATTCTCACATAAACCCACTCACCCCTTCAAACATTTTGTTTGGAAACTATCATTTCCACCTCCACTAAAACTCCAATAGCTCCACTAAAATAATACACATTAGGCAAAATTAATTCCCTTTTCTAACACTGTTATAAAGTTTCTTAAGAACCATGAGCTTATTCCATTAGAAGAAACTTCCTACAAATGTTAGGGGAGATGAGATTGTTTTTGCAATTTCAGAAGGAGAGGTCACCTCCTGGAGCACTTGCTGTTCCCTCGCCTTGCCTGGTTTGGGAAAGTTAGGTTCTTTCTAGCAGAGCTGACTCCAGATCAGAACAGATTCCAGTTCCTCTTGGACAGAAAGTTCTCCCAAGTTTGTATATGAGTTGTGTGATCTTTGTGGCACACGAAGGACAGAAGGGACAGAGCACATCCAGCTCCTCCAGGCTACACAAATATCAGCCATGTACTTGAAAGTTGGATTTGTTAGGAAAATAGTCATAATCATCAGCATCAGTTCAGCTGTACTTAAGTTACCTCCAAACCCACACATAATAATGGGAAGCTTTTTAAAAATAAATTACAGGTTGTTCTAATTATAAAATTAAGTGTATTTTAAATTAGTAGTTTATTTCTTTAACAATATTTCCCTGTAATGGTATATAATCTTATAAAGCATGCTCTTTCCAAATCAGAAACTTGTTATTTAAATGAACACATCGTGTAGTTATTGGTATAATTAACAGCACAAATATCCTTGAGACAAAATGCTTGCCAAAAGCTGTTTAAAATGTTTCCTTTCTAGCAGCCTCAAAGACAAATAACTTTTAAAAGCAGTCAATTTACATATTCTTTCATGTAAGTTAGGAATCCTTGTTTAAAAAAAAAAGTTGCCATTGGTATTACCAATATTTTCTCAAATTTTCTAGTATGAAGGGGCTGTATAGGTTTTTAAATTTTTTATTTTATTTTAATGCCCATTTCAGAATATAAAGTGCATATTAAAGGTCAATCTTAGTTAGGGATAAAAGCAACACAGATGATGAAACAAATGCATTTTAGCAAGATTAGTAGGTCGTAGTCTCAAATAGGCTTAAATAATGACTATTCATATATTTAAATCTACACAAATTACATCTGTTTAGTACTTGGGAATTATTATAGGCTATAAGCATAGCCCTTGAAAGAGACTCTATCTTTTTACTTCGAGAAATTTTCTGAATCAAAAAATCCTCCAAAAAATCCCTCTATAGTGTTGAGGGGGGAGAGGAAACAAATATTAATAAGACTATCTATTTTATGCCAAATAGAAGCATTAGGATTCATCCTTAGAATTACCATGTATTTCTCTGGGCAGCTCCTGACTGCAGCCACTGATAATGATTTTTTTTTCCAAAATGCAGTCAGACCATAGCTTATCTGAGATAAACAGAGTAATTTCAACACTCTGCATTTCTTTAGGAAATATGCTAATTTTATAATAAAAGCAAGGCCTTTTGGCTCAGTTGGGATTCACTCCAGCCAGTAAAACTTGCTGTGGTCTCAGTGAGAGCACAACTGGACCCTTTCTACAGCTAAGATGACAAATTATCATTCTGTTAAGCAGCATTCAGAACAGTAATTGAGGTCTTGCAAAGCTTGACAGATACCACAAGCAACCCAAGGGAAGCAGTAATAGCTGGATTAATATATTAACCACTGCTTTACAAGGGTCAATGGAAGCCTTAATTTCCTCCTTGCATGTACCACATACATGGAGTAATGAAAAACATTTTGCTAAATTTGTACTCACTTCATGTTCATGACTATAAATTATTTCAAATTAGTAATGTTATATGTTTGTCTAACAAATTACTTGTTTTGGCTCTTTAGCATGAGCAAAACAAACTTAGAGGAGCAGGATGTGTCTGATCACAGCTGGACCTTTCACATCTCACGCTGAAACCTGCAGTGTCTGAAGCTGAACAGTGTAAAGCAGCTCAATTAACACACAGAACTGCCATAAACATAGAGGACTTGCCCTCAGAAATACCAAAGATACATGTACATCCCTGAAAACAAAGATCATTTAAAGAACAGAAACCCTTCACTGAATATGACAATGGATATAGTGGCTGATCCTTTGAGGAACTGGCTTTTCCATTGCCTTCAGTGGGATTATTCATGCAACAGGTTTTGAGTCCAGGAGCTCAAGCACTGATTAAATGGGCAGTTCCAGGTTTCTCTTACACCAAAAATCATGTGAAAATGTAGGTACTTACACAGCAAAATGATAGAGAAAGCACTTCCAGCCGCTGGGCCTCTCCAGGAAGTTGTAGACCTGTCCCTGAGCGCTGGTTTTGGTCAGATATTGGCTCTGGAAGCACTGGGTGCTCCGAGCCCTGCCGGCTGCGCTGTCCATGCAGCCTTTGTGCTTTGTGCTCTCCCCGGGGCTCTGGGCAATCCCAGCTCTGTTATCCATGGAGGGCTCTGCACTCAGTGCCACAGGAGAATACTCCATGCTGCTTGGCTTCCCCCTGGCTTCCAGCAACACTGCAGATTTCCTATTTGCACTCAGAGTGCTCAGCTGGAGAGTGGAGCTTTGATCCTCCCCACGGTGGTTACACACAGGGGACCCAACAGGTCCTCCACCGCCACAGGACATCCTGCAACAACACACAGGTACTGCTGCCTCTGATCAATATTTAAAACCATGAAGGAGGGATTGGATGTCTTCCCTGCCCGGGGTTCTCCAGCAGCTGGTAAGATGACTTGGTGCTGTTAGCACGGAGCTTCTCTGTGACACAAGTGTGAGCTGCCAGGCTGTCACCTCCTGTCACTCACAGCCTCTGAAATTAAATCAGAAAAACGCAGGAGACAGTGACACGTGCTTGATGCCAGAAGGAACAGGGGGCTGGGTAAGGAAAGGGGTTGAGACTTCTGGAGGAATGAAGGAAAATGAAGTTTCCAAGTCACATTGTTAAGAAAGAAGCCTAAAACCAGTTAAATGGTGCAACACTCACAGAGCAGCAGAGCTGTCCTGAGAGCTGATCCTGCCAAACAACTTGAAGCTGAGCAGTTCTTGAAGTGCCTTGATTAGAGATGGAAGTGTTGTCCAAAACACACTGAATGAGGCTTTGAACTTCAACACCTACCCCTCAGGAGAACTTACCTAAAGCATAAACGTTATAGCAAGATTTTGAGGCTTAAATAAATTATTTCAGTCACCCCATGGGACCCAACTTGCAGTCCACAGGACTCTGGAACAATTTTTCTCATGCGTAAAAAGGGAGGATGCCATTAATGATAACTGATACTGGGAGTTTAATATTGCTACAAGGGAAAAGATCAAATCTCCTGGCCTGATCCTCAGTTTTCTTCAAGCCCTTTAATGTTTGCAGCTGATTTTGCTACTCTCAAACAACTACCCAGACAGAATAGACACGAGGATTCTTCTAGATCAATATATATTTCATGGAGCAGACTTAAATTGCTGCTAATACACAGCAGCAATTTCTTAGCAGCATCATTAATAGTTTTGTGAGCGTGAGAGTGGATGGCTTTTTTGTACTGCCTTATTTCTTACACACCAGCAGGAAAAGCTTCCTCATTTGAAATGCTTAGCTAAAATGAAAATACAAAAAGAAATATTAAAAGAGTCATGAGAGGTGACTTTAATTTCAATGCGCTGTTGATATTCATGTCAAAGTTACATTTGTAATATCATATTAAATTGCAATGTGTTATCTGCAGTATAAAGCCCACGTGGTAAGGAGCTGCAGCTCACTGCTCCTCTCTCAGAAGAGGCTCACTCCCACATTTAGTTACTTTAGCCTCAGCAGAATAGAGTATTTTAGAGAGAGAATTTCAGCCTTCACCCTCTCTTTTTAAATTAAGCCTATTTTTTGCTGCTGTTTAAAGACCCTCATGTGTAGTGAATGAACTCCCACTGCAGTACATCTGAGCAGAGCCCTCCGAGTTATTCCACAAACCATCTACATGTATACATTTTACCATGACTTTTTACGCTGGGCTCATTTCTCAACGCTGCTTGTGGAAAGGTGAGCATCAATTCACATTTCCACACCAGTCCCAGAGAGAGAGTGAAACACATCCCTTCCCTCAGCACTTCTCTCAATGACAAGCTGGAGGGTGCAAACATTAAAGCACAAAGCCCTTCATCCAAGCCAGCCTGCACCAGGTCCCTAAGAAGTGAGGACGTTGTCTCTGACATTCCTTCCCTTCGGGGTCTGAGGCTGGCTGTGCAGAGCTGCAAGCACAGCTCCTGGAACACCTCTGCCAGGCTGCTCCAGCCAAACACGGCATCCCCCAGCCACGGCACACGAAAACCTGAACCCAGCTGCCAAACAGCACCTACTTTCTCCAGGCGGATCCCTGTCCTGGCTGCTCCACACCGCAGATTCCCTGGAGAGGGGCAGGAGAGGAGCTGCTGCTGGCTCTGCCCACAGCTCCCCAAGTCCCACCCTGAGCAAGGCAGAGCCCTCCCTTTGGGCTGCCTTATTTGGCTGCCCGGGCAAAAGGCACAGTTTGGATGATTTCACAGAGAAGTTACTGCTGTCCCTTCCTGCTGTCAAAACCAACCATCACAAGCAACAGCTTAATTTCCCTCCAAGTCCTTTTCTTATCTGCAGACACTTCATTGCAATGGGTTAAAAGCAGCATTTCCTTACTGCACGTCTTTAAACACTGAATTAGGTGATGCCTGGGGCAAGCTGGAGGCTCTGCATCTTCCTTTCCCAAAGTCTAAACAGCAGCTTCAGTTGTTCAGGGTTTTTTCCATCCAAGTTTTGGCAACGCCAAAAGCAGAACTTTGTTCTTACATCAAGTAATGGAAAATCAGGGCTCTCTAATGTTATCTTTCTGAACTACAGCTCATTTTTTGTATTAATTTGGGAGGAAGAGAAGCCCATAACCATTCCAGCATCAAACTGCTCATTTTATTGTCGACCTTTCTAATCAGGAAGGAGAAAGTGAATACTGTTATTTCTTTCCTTGTAACAGAGATCAGAGTGTTGTCTGCAATGCCAGCATTCTGAACATCAGCTTCCCACTCTTCCAGAGCCAGAAGTTTGAATGTGGAAGAAAGGCACCCCTTTCACCCTATGGTTATCATCAGTGGGGGGATGCTGCCATTGCACACAGTCATCAATTTTTGTCATAATTGTTTATGGGGCTACGGCATCTCTCACTTTGGAATGATTATCCCAGAAAGTCATTTCTTAGCTTCACAGTTATATTTCCACACCACTGCAAAAACCCCCTAAAAAAACCCAAACCCTCTTAGTTCCTTTTTTTTTAATATACATATGGTCTGACCTAAAAGCCAACCCATCCAGAATATTTTCCTCGGATGCTGTGTTTCTCAGTTCCCCCTGTGCACAGAATTGAATACAACATTCCATACACAACTGCAGGTGAGTGATCATTGAGAACTGATACCTGACTGGAGCCACAAAAATCCTTCTCCAGGTTTTTGCTTCTTCCTGAATTGCTTTCTGCATCAATTAATACTTTTATGCTCTCTGCTCTATTAACTTTTCCAGACAGTAATTTGCTTAGTGAAAAAACTGCCGTCTCTCCTCACCTCAGACCTCTTCTGAATATAATTATTCAAGCTCCACAAAACTAGTCGAAGTATGTAAGGGGAAAAAAAGCATTAAAAAACCCCAACAAAACCAAACAAAAATGCCGAACCAACCAATCAAGCACCCAACCAACCATTATATTGGATACTTTAAAGTTAAAAATTTAAAGTTAAAAGTTTCCTTTTAGAGGAGAGTAGTACCCAGCTTTACTGCAAATGCAAAAACTCAACACAATAGCAGCAGGTCTGAAACCACAGCAGAAATAGAAACCAGAGTACCTGACTCCTATTTCTTGGTCAAGGAGAAGATGATTTAATGTTAAGATTTTAACAGACCGAACTGTGGAAGAAATGAACCCATTCCTTCACACCCCCCAAAAGTAGTGTATCACATCTTTGGGTCCAATTCTCAAAAGGCAATTAGTCACCTAACTAATTTATGACTTACATCAAATGCATGGTTTCAGGAATGTCTAAATGCTGAAGTGTTCACTGGTAACATTAGAGATGCACACAACACCCTCCAAGTGTGTATCTGCAGAAGCCTGGCTTCTGGGGCTGGGCTGGCTTGGTGTGTTTAATTTTGCTGGGCCCAATGCCACCCCAGTGCTCAGAGAGCACATCTTCCTCACCCTGACAGCACTGCATTTAGCACTACACTTGGGGATTTATAACCAAAAGGCCAGGATGGCAAGGCACAGAGAAATGTCTGCCTTTGAGATGCATACTTGAGCCCCTTCTGGAGGAGGAGGCACTTCTCAGAGACAAAGCTGAACACAGCACCACTGGTACAACCAATCACTGTCTCCTCCGGGGCTGTGTTAGAAGGAAATGGTTAATGAGTCATGCAAGAGACATACTATGGAACCCAAATGCTAGAAAATATCTTGAAGGGTAAATAATAGATGAGACTTGCAATACATTTCCGCGCCCCTCTGTCCATCCCAGATTCCATTCTCCGGACATAAACTCTCTGCATCTGAGCTCTTGAAGTTCCTGTCCAGATCCGTGAGCTCCAGCAGTGCCAGCAGTGCCACCCAGCAGCAGGACAGTGCTGAATGCCACACAGCCCTCGGGGTTAGCTGTGGATCCCTCAGCAGTGCTCACACTGGGGCACAAGCTCAGTGAGCTGGGTGGCTCCACTGGCAGTGCCCAGAACACCTTTGAGGAGGCAAAATGCCAGCCCTTGCTCTCTGCTGCAGCTTTCCAGCCTGGTGGGCCAATGTTCTGACAAGGAACTATAAACTAAGGTAATTAGGGATTGCGAAATGGGGCTTCAGCTCCAAGTTCACTTAACAGTAGTCCCTGGACTGTTTGGTTTTGAACTGTAGGTTGAAAAATGGGGCAGTATTTGTCTTGCAACTCCGTTACACAGTTCAGTTGTCTGTGGAGCACTTGGCAGTCTATTTACTGTGCACCATGAATACCACTATTCTCCTTCACAAGGATATGCTGAATGTAAACTAAGATTATCATGACTTGTACACTGCGGTACTGGAAGGATGGTTCATGTCCAGACTGAGACACTGGGCTTCCATTCTCTCCAAAAGTTTGCCAAGTGAAATCTACTGTAGCATTTTAGCACACAGGGAAAAATATGACGTGATAAATTGCCTTTTATACGTGCTGGCAGTGCTTCATGATTTTTGTATTAACATAGATAGTCTGCAAGGCTGAATGCTTGACCCAGAGTAGTATCTAACAATTCCATAAATCTCTCATTTCCATGATGGAATTCCTGCAAGAAATTAACTTCACTCCTTCAGTTATTAAGGTTATTTCCTGTTTGTTCAAACTGAAACTAAATTATTTTCTTGGAAAAGTGAAACAGAAGATGCAAGTTCTTCAAGAAATGCCTGAACTTATTAACAGCTGTGATGTGAAGAAAATGTCAATCTCATGTATACAATGTATAGATCGTATCATAAACTTATAAAACTTACAACAAATCCTACAAGATTTAAACTATGGTTGTTATGCTGACTCTAATGAAGCAAATTATATCTGCCTGGTGGAATTTTTTAAAAAATCAATTAATTCACATGATCATTAGAGGGGTAACTAGTAGCAACTTTCAGATCAGATTTTTTGCCTGTTCCTACCACACCTGTCTCTTTAATTTCCTGAAAATTCATCAAGATTGTAAATACCTGGGCTTAAATTTTATTCTGAAAATCTCTAGTTCTTCTTTTGACTGGTTGGTTAAAAAGCTATTCAGCCATTTTTGACCATGCAGACAGAGGAAATAAACTCTTTTCAAATAAACCCCACTGATAACAGACATCTATAACCATTCCTAAAATGAAACCAACAAAGCAGAACAGCTTGTGTATGGAACCACATCCTGGGGAGGTATCCCTTCCAGAGGATGTTTAGTGGTACCCATAGCATTCAGCACCCTGGAGAGAGCAAAGAGACCCTGCCCAACAACCCCCTGCCCCAGCCACCCAAAAATCCCATCTCACCACCATCAGGTAACTAAGAGGGACCCCCAAATCCTGGTTTTCTCTCATTTTTATGAGTTCTGATAAGTCCACAGTCATCCAACACTCATCTCCTAAAAAAAAGGCCGCAATTTTAATTTCAGCAAGGATGTCATGTATTCAGCTGATGTGTGTGGGGGTGAGTGCATGTGCAGGTGTGTGTGGGTGTGAAAAATCTCAGATTCGCAAATTATTTGTGTGGCTTAACTATTATTCCACAACCATTCAGGATAAATTTCAGTTTTCCATGAGCAATTTCTATATTCTGTGCTTCAGTCTCTTAGCTTGGTATCCTGTTGCTATTTTATGTTGTCTCCCACTACAAGGAGGGTGGAGATGAAGGCTGGAGAGCCCAGTGAAAGAGCTGACAAAGAAGTGTGTTTTCCTCTGCAGGAACTGGGAAAGGTTTTAATTCCATGCCTTTTTGCACCATAGTTCAGCAAAGTTTCAAGAGCACTCATTTCTATTAGACAGATGCCAGCATCACAGGTCCTGATCCTGTTTGCCATTTGAGGCACTGTGGGAAGTCCAACAATAATTATAATGCATTCCATGAGAGCCATTTTAAGAATGATGCAGCCAAATTCCACTGCTGTCATGTTATTCCACCTGGACAATCTTAGTGTGCAGTTTAAGTGCTCTTCTCTAGGTCAGCAGAATTCTTTAAGTATAAATCAGAGTACAGCTTTATCTAAACCCACAGCATTTTTAATATCTGGATATTAATGACATAGATGAACTTAAAGAAACTGCAACCGCAGAGGGCAAAGTATCTGTTGTGATGCTTATGTTGCATAAAAGGAAGACAAAATTACTGTGTGGAATGGATTCTTTATGGTCACTGCTGAAGAGGTAACCAGATAGCAGCCACAGAGAGCCTTCAAATAATAAGAGGCAATATAAATTCTTGCATAGTGAACCTCAGCTGTTACTTGATTCCTATCTTCAATTATATTAAGTGTCCCAGCATTGTTTGATTTGGTTTGTGTAAATCATTAGTGATGCACTGGAGGAAAAGGATACTGTTATTGGTTCTAAGGTTGTAACAGAATACCATGAAAAGTGGGTGCTTATTTCAAGCATATCTGAAAAGATTGACAAAAATAGAACTATTGCTTCGGGAGAGACTCTTGACGTAGGAGATGTGTGTTATAAACGAAGAGTTTGGAAAGATGACAATGACCCTTTCCGGGTAAGTGCAGTTGTGCATTTTTACATTTACATGTATGAGTTTAAAAGTCGACTAAGACATTTCATTAATTTTAGTTAAAATTTCCACAAAGCTTCTTTTCTGTGGCTCTTTTATACAACCTTCAACTGATTGCCAAGCTGATATGAAAAAGCAGTAAACTGAACTTGAAATTCTTAATGCACCAGGTCCACATTACCTTCTTTCTGTGCTAAGTAGGAGCCTGAGGCACTAACTCTTCTGAAATTATTCACCTCATGCCCAAAGTGGAGAATATCCTCAGCTAGAAATCTCCTATTTCTTAATTCCATCTCCTGTAATTTTTTGAGACAATTGTCTATTGCTTTCTCTGGCATTTCCAACCCCCATTCTGCTTCCAGAGCACATAACATGCAGTGCACATGTGTGCAGCATGAGCAGAAGGTCAGGATTAGTCTGCTCTGCAGAGATTTAACATCTATAAGACTTTAAACAGACTATTTACTACACAGGAATAAAACGAAAGGGACCACTGGTAGATAAAATATAGTGTACAATGTTACAGGTAGTGAAGAAAAGCACAGCTTAAGATTCAATGGAATTCAATGCACCAAATTGATGATGGGGTACTCTTAGAATCCTTCCTCTCAATTGCTAGGAAAGGAACAACATAACTCACATCTGAGCTGCAGAAGTTCTCTGCACATTTCCAGGGTGTGTGTAGGAGGCTTCTGCCTCTGTAGAAATAAGTGTGGCTTTTCTAGTTTGTAAAATAGTGTCTCACAGTCAGGAATTTCTAGCTTATCTCCCCACACCTGTTCTTACACCCAGTTGTTTATTGGGAGTTCTACCCCTGGTGCCAGAGAGGGGGAATAATTCACTAGCAAGTGACAACCTGGGTTATCTCATCACTTCATGTGGGAAAGACTGTCCAGAGCTATGCACCAGTTGCTGGACAGAGCAGACGAGCTCTCCTGTGGTAGGGGGATGTCCTGCCCCGACTTGGGAGCTGAGACACTTCAGTTCTGTCCACCTTTTGGAAATCTTGAACTGTGTTTTGCTTGGCTGAATCCAGGAAACCTAAATAAAGATATCTGTGAACAGATAAGATCTGTTTAAAATTCACTGCAGAAAAGAAGCTGCCTTAACAGAAAGGATTCTGGAAGAAGCGAGTGAACTTGAGAGCTATGTGTTCTAGCAACTAGAATATCCCATAAATGTTTCTTTAAAAACACCCTCCCAAAGCAGGTAATTTGATATTCATCTGGAGCAAAATTTAACAAAAGCAGCAGTGTGCTGAACATGGATCATTCTACTAAAAGCTGACTTTTAAACAATAATTGTGACTTACTGGATTCTTTTTAGGAAAACCAGGAAAATGTGGAGAGTGTTTTAAAATAAATCAATAACTTTTGGTACTGCAATCCAAGATGTGCAAGTGACCCACAGTGAAGTCATGAAACAGGAACTCCAAGCTAACATATAACACCTGCAGCTGATCTTGTTCTGGGACTGGCACTACATGCTTTCAACAACAAAAGGTCTCTTCTTACGTTACCCCGATGTGGAAAATAAGATAAAATTCAGAGTGGCTTCTAAGTAAGAATGTTCTCCTGACAATATAGAGCAGGACTTCAGAAGGTCAGTATGAATAGCTAAGGCAATGTTGAGAATTTGCAAAATGCACAAATTAGGCACTACTATAAACCAAAGAGTTCTCCAACTCTGCATACTAACACCACTCTTCATTTTGCACTCATGTGCATAAGCTGACTTGCAAAGCTTCTGTCCTGAGGATGTATAGGAGCTGATGTGTGTAAATGCAGCATTTCTCTTGACCTTGACAAAGACACATCATGGTGAGGGCAATAGGATATGTCCGACACATATGCTGAAAATGAAAATGCAAAGACTTATGCTTTTTTAATTGGAAAAGCAGTTATTATTTATGAGAGATATTTGTGCATTATATGATATTCAGTGCCATTTTGTATCTCATGTGTACAGCATGAGGAATGTATACCCTCCACATTCGGTGGGGTCTGAACAAGAGGGACAAGCCCAGTGCAGGAATATCCCCAGGGACATACTGGAAGGAAGCCTAGATGGCTTTCGGTAGATTTAGGCATTTATGCACCATGGCCCATCCCCTACAGGGATTGTAACAAGCAGTGTTTCTTTCTTTCCCTTTTCTCCTTACAGATAGAAAGTGTAAAGACTCTTGTTTTGTAGACTCCAGGAGAGAAGTTCCCCAAAGCAGAACGAGGAAACTGAAATGAAATAGAACAAATGCATCAAACCCAAGCCGTTAAATAATATGGAACATTTATTTTTTTCCTACCCTTGGAGCTGCTCAAAAATGTGTAACTATTCATTGCTTCAAAAGAGTGAAAGATCCTCTTTCTTCTGGGGCAACATAGCACCCCCATAGCTCATCCATTGCTCCTCAAACTAATGAAACCCCCCAGGCAAACATATTTGGGGAATGGGACTCACCAGGCCTGGCAAGCTCATGCTCCTCAACTTTTCTGTTAAAAGCATCACAGGAGGAGTCTTTGGTGAGGTTGGGCTGGTGCTGGGATATCTGTGATCCCTGCGTGATACTTTTGGCTGTCCTGGAACTGGTGGTAATGGTGTAGATGTCGCTTCTCTGGTGTTTCCACATGCAACAAATTTCTTTCATTTCTCTTCTGAAGTTTGCATTATAGATGGAGTAGAGGGTTGGCTTAGAGGCTGAGGAACTGAAAGAGATCCAGGTGATGGCCAGGAAAAGCAAGGAGCTCTTTCTGTAGTCTGTTTCCTGTGGGTGCCACAACTGCACGGTGAAGAAAGGGAGCCAGGAGAGGAGAAAATCCAAGACAAGGATGAAGAACATCTTGACAGTTTTCACTTTTCTTCTTGAGACAAGATTCATTGTCCTCCTGCCAGGTGTGTCTTCAGTGTCACTTCTCCAAATGTAGGTGAAGAGCTCCTGGTAGAAGAGGATAATGAGGAGTGATGGGATCAAAAACAACAGCACCAAGAGGTGGACGACACCAGAGGCAACTCCTTGCCAAGAATCGGGAAGAAAGAAGTTGCAGTGGTGGTCACTGCTGGAGCCGTAGAGAAAACAGGCTGGAGATGCAAAGAGAGCACCACAGAGCCAAGAGACCAGAGTCATTGTCTTGGCTTTCCCCCTGGACCCTTTGGAGTGCAGGGGGTAGAGAAGAGTGTAGAATCGATCCACGCTGATGGCAAGGAGCACGTAGATCTGGACGCCGGGCGTGAGGTACTGGATGTACCTGACCAGCCGGCACAGCCCAGCGCCCAGCAGCCAGCGCCCCGAGATCAGCTGCAGCAGCAGGAAGGGCGAGCTCCCCACGCTGCTCACGAGGTCTGCACAGGCCATGGACACCACAAAATAGTTGGTGGTGGATTGTGTCCTCCTGCTCCTGTGGATCACCAAGCAAACGAGGAAGTTTCCCAAGACAGAAATCAGCCACAGTGCTCCCCAGACCGCGCTGGCAGCTGCCATTTCCGCCGGCCTCAGCCCGTACTCTGGCACGGTGTGGTTCCTGCTGGAGCCAGCTGCTGGGGATGGAGCTTCTGCCACCTCGTAGCCAGCAGGAGGGGTGGAGGCTTTGGGGCTGCTCGTGATCTGCAGCAGCAGCAAGGTAGGGAGAAGGAAAGGAGCACTGCTGTTATCCATGCTGAGAGCAGACTCGGCCATGTCTTTAGCTCAGGCTGCAGACAGAGAGGAGAGAAAAGGCTTTGTTGAACAGCTCTGCATGAAAACCCAATAAAAAATAACTCTCGGTAGCCTCCATACTCTTTGGAACAGTGTATCTCAGAGAAAAGGGTCAGAAATAAATGGTGACACTACCTGGAACAGCAGAGAACATTAAGTTTCATGCAGATTTTTGGGAATGGTCTGAGTATTTCAGACAGGCATTTCTGTCTTCAGAAAGATAAATATCCCCCTATCACAGCTGGAGACTGAGGTGCCATTACACCACTGCTGGTGAGCTGCAAACTGAGCAGAACATGCCCCACTGATCCCAGACAAGAGATGTACTTCCTGGTGTCTGTGAAAGTGTCAGAAAAGCAGACCAAGAGGGTCCTTGCACTCTTGACTTGACCTAGAGTTTTGATTCATAAGGAAAACAGTGAGGAGGAGGTCGATTTCCTCAGATGGGTGAGATGAGAGGTTGGGGGAGGGTTGGGGGAGCCTTTTGGGTTCCAGCAGTGGAGCCTCGGCTTGTCTTGTCGGAACTGTCAGCACATGTGGCTGCAGTCAGCTGCTGAGGATCTCTGTGCTCTGGAGACAAGCCAGGGAGAGGGGAAATGCCCTTACCTTGGTCAGGGACCTTCCAGCCAGGCAGCAGCAAGGCTGACCCTTCACAGCAGGACCAGCCCGAAGGCTCTGCAGGTCTGTGGGTGACCCAAGGGACAACTGAAGGACTGCCAGGAGCAACTGACACCAACAGTCGACCAAGAACCTCTGCCCTCAATTTGGTAACAGAGAATCCACCTTCCCACACCCCACCACCCTTTAGGAAATAGAGTTTTCAATTCCATACTGGTTTTATTACCCATTCTCCTCCTCCTGATTTATCCCAAGGCAGGGGGATCACAAGTTCTTTCTAAGTATTTCTGAAGTCAAATGCAGCGGAAGACTAGCAAAGGCCTGGTAGCCAAATGGGAGAGGCTCTGTTAAAAATTCCTCTACAAATCAGCACTAACTTTTGCTGTAAAAGAGCCTTGAAATTCCTGGGGTCTTGGGTGCACTAACACTGGCATTTACAGGTCAGTGCTGGCAATGGTGCCACAGGCAGAGCTAAGAGCTCAGCTGCTCAGACAGCTTTGGATCTCCTCCCACTAAAACCAGCAGGTGGTGAATGTATACGAATTTGTTGCTTTCTAAGCCTTGTAAAATATAACTAGATATAAATGTCTCCTGTGAAATGTGGCCATTAAGACAAGATGTTGGACTCTGGGTTGGCTCTGCTGCAGCAGAGAGGAAAACTCCATTAATAGTTTGTCACTAAAAAGTCCAGTTTGAAAGCAGGAGGGAGAAGCAAATGGAGCAGGTAGACAATTTTCCAGTAAGCAAAAACTTTTATCGTCATTCAGTTCTTGCTCCAATTCCACATGGTGTTTGTCAATGTTTTCATTTTCTAGATATAAAAAAAAAACATGTAGTCTTTTCTGTTTACATGTTTTTCTTAGAATTTTTTCCTCTCTTACATTTCCTATCCTCCAGGATGATATACTGGTGTATTTTACATAAGATACATACAACATGGATAAAATTGTGCGTATCTTTTTCAATCAGACACAGAAATCTGGGCAGTTTACTGGGATCACCTGTGCTACCAACACTTTAATTTCCCTATCAAGATTTATTGATAAAACACTAGGATAGCTGAAAGGAGATTTCCCTTGAAAAGCAGCTTTCAGGCTGTGTTCCAGAGGAATCTCTCAATGTGCCTGTTGATATTTCACTTCATTCCAAGTGAGTTCTAAGGCCCAAGCTCTGAGCAGTATCCATGTCTCTAATACAGGACTTTTTTTCCAGGCAGCTATTTAGATTACTTTGAATTTGAAGCTGTTTCACTATGAAATATGAGTCAAAATCTTGAGTCCTTTTTGCAGTGTATTTGCAAGAAAAATCACAGTCCACTGTGATGAAGATGAGATTTTTAGCGTGTCTCTCTGGTAGCCCAGCACAATTCAATTTGTTCTGTAACAAAAAAGGGAGGTTGAAGGATTCTGTGGGAAGAGGTGAATGTGAGAGACAGGAGGCTCTGGTTGAACCAGAGGGAGAGATAAATGCCATCAAACTTTTAGCAGAAAGTTTTGATTACTAGTTTTAACAAATACACTGGTTTTGCAGGACTGTGTCTTCTCCTAGCAAATTTTACTGGTGGTCCTGCTTTGATTTACAGCTACACTGACTCGAACATTTCTTAAGTCGCTGTCTCGATCTCCTGTTCTGAACTGTATTGCATGGCCATTTTCACCAATCCTCCTTCCCTTCACATCTAGTGGGAGGGGAAAAAATCCCCCAAAAAATAAACTTGAGGAGACTGAGGTGAGAAACTTGTGAGGGGAAAAACTTGACTTTGAGGAGACTGAGGGAAGAAGTTGAATTTTTACTTGTGAGGGGAAAAACTTGACTCGGAGGAGACTGAGGGGAGAAGTTGAATTTTTACTTGTGAGGGGAAAAACTTGACTCGGAGGAGACTGAGGGGAGAAGTTGAATTTTTACTTGTGAGGGGAAAAACTTGACTCGGAGGAGACTGAGGGGAGAAGTTGAATTTTTACTTGTGAGGGGAAAAACTTGACTCGGAGGAGACTGAGGGGAGAAGTTGAATTTTTACTTGTGAGGGGAAAAACTTGACTCGGAGGAGACTGAGGGGAGAAGTTGAATTTTTACTTGTGAGGGGAAAAACTTGACTCGGAGGAGACTGAGGGGAGAAGTTGAATTTTTACTTGTGAGGGGAAAAACTTGACTCGGAGGAGACTGAGGGGAGAAGTTGAATTTTTACTTGTGAGGGGAAAAACTTGACTCGGAGGAGACTGAGGGGAGAAGTTGAATTTTTACTTGTGAGGGGAAAAACTTGACTCGGAGGAGACTGAGGGGAGAAGTTGAATTTTTACTTGTGAGGNGGCGGAGCTGCGGGCGGAGCTCGGCGGGCGCTCGGCGGGCCGGCATGGCGGTACGGGCCGGGCGGTGCTGCGGGGCTGTGCTGCCCCAGACTGGGCTCTCCCGGGCTTTGCTGTCCCGGGCTGGGCTCTCCCGGGGCTCTGCGCCCGGCTGGGGACTCGCCGCTTCCTCGTCGGCGGCCGCGGTGAGCGGCAGGGAAGGGCCGCAAGCTCGGGAAGGTGAGCGCCGTGCCCGGGGCGGTCGGGCTGCACCGCCGGCACGGCAGGCAGGCAGCGCTGCGGCGGAGAGGTGCTCTGAGGTTATTCCCACAGGGAATCTCATCGCCGTGTGTGCTCCTGTGAAACCTTTGGTGTCGGGCCTGGCCTCTGCCAGTGGGAGATGTGGGTCAGGCTCTCCCTAGCCTTGTCCCTGTGGGCATCCAGAGCTCGCCAGGTTGCTGAGAGCGCCTTGGAGTGATGTCCGGTAGTGCTGCAGTAGTTAAAGGTGTCCTGGCCTGAAATTACAGATGTTTGTGGCAGAAATGGCAAGGTTGTTGTGAAGTGTGGCTCTGTGTGAAAGCACCACGGAAAAGGCAGGTCAGGGGGGTAAAGGGATGCTCTGTATTATCTGCTGGAGAGCCCTGGATGTGCACTTCGGTTTGAGATTTTAATAGCAAGAAGAGGATGAAGAGAATCAGATTCCTAAAGTCCTCAGATAAGGAAAACAAAAAAAACTGAAATCCACAAGTGTTTGTGGGGTAGGGTTGTAAGGCATATGAACGAGACAAAAATGGACCCAAACAGCCTTCCTAAATCCCACTCATTGCTTTTTGCTAAATATGTACAGTCGATGTACAAACCCGGACTCAAACCAAGCACTTGAAAATAAATGTCATCAGGTTCTCCTTCAGGTGTCTGAGGCCACATTATTATGGTGTTGCTTTTTGGAGAGTGGGATTTGAAAGTGTTTTAGAGTTTAAGGAGTCTTGAGTGTCTTATCTTCCCCTCCTTCCATGTAAAGGTTGGGTAGTATTACTGGATGTTGTCACACAGACAAGAAAACCATACAAAATTATGCTACATTTTGTGCTCCCAAAACGATATAATAATCTATTTTTAAAATGTTTTTGTTTCTTCTCTTTTCTTTTTCCTT